>VXAA01003888.1:350356-426643 GCA_013399115.1 Anseranas semipalmata | reverse complement strand
AGGGGCGCGGCCCGGTGCCCGGTGCCCGGTGCCCGGCAGGAAGGGGGCGCGGGTCCGGGCCCCGCTCGGGGGCTGCGGCCGGGCCCGGGCGTGACTTGACGGGAGGAAGCCCAGGCGCTGACAGCCGAGCGAGGCGTCCTGCGCACGGAGCCTCCTGCCCGTCCTCGGCGGCCGGGCCGGGCCGGGCCCCCCCTCGTTTCCTCGGTCGTAGCCCTTGTGGAGCTGCGGCCAGGTACGCGGTGGCGTTCGCCGCTTCAGAAGCGCGCTCGAGAAGGGCCGTGTGGGGCACAGCAGGAGGATGGGACNGGGCCCCCCGCCCGCGCGACGGAGCTCCCGAGACGTCTTCCGTGCAACGCAGAGCTTTCCGCCGCGGCCTCGCCTTTAGCGCGCCCGCCCGCGCCGCGCCCTCGGAGCCTCACTTCCCGCGTTACGTTGACGTCGGGCAGGGGGCGGGGCTCTCAGCGGCAGCGGCGCAAGATGGCGGCCACCACGGGTGCGGGTGAGCGGGCGGCNCGGAGCCTCCTGCCCGTCCTCGGCGGCCGGGCCGGGCCGGGCCCCCCCTCGTTTCCTCGGTCGTAGCCCTTGTGGAGCTGCGGCCAGGTACGCGGTGGCGTTCGCCGCTTCAGAAGCGCGCTCGAGAAGGGCCGTGTGGGGCACAGCAGGAGGATGGGACTTCCTCGTCAGGGCGTGAGCGGCTCAGGAAGCTGGAGCGTCGATTTCCTGTTCTAAAACTGCTGCTCACCTGCTCGAACTGTTAAATAGGTCCTGCCCTTGTGACGAACGTTACGCGTTAAACAAAAATGCTCCAACGAGATGTGGATTGTTGTTGTTTTTTTCCTGCTGATCCCTTCCGATTAACTTCCACAGGTCAAATAGATTAGTTTCACTTCTGTTTAGCCAGTTTCACTTACCTATTCTCCCGAGCCCCTGTAAGGTGTGACAGTGCCAGTGCAGTACTTGCTTTCACATTGCTTCCTTTCACGTGTAAATGTGAGATCATCAGAAGACTGCTCTTTAAGGTACAACAGAGATATTTTGGAACTCTTTTTTTTATGGATAGGTCTCTATTGATGACTGTTTTCAGCTTCTAAGAATAAATGTCACCATGCAGATAATTCATAGTAAGCACGTTCATAAAAAGTGCTTGTGTTTGAAAGTACCTGACTGTGGGGTGTGGGAACACTTGGTTAAAATACATGGCAAATGTAGTGGAGCCTTCTCACTCTCTTATGTCACATTATTCCGGGTACTGTACTTTCCCAGTAATCCTTTCAAGCCGCTGACTTTTCATTTTGTATTTGGCTGGAAGAGCAAGGCAAGTGTTCTTTTTAAGCCAGCACAGCTTCATGAATTAATTGTCTGGGTGGTCGTGGAGGGAGGGAGACTTGGACTGCGATGATAAAGACCAAAGCTAGTCCTACTGCATAGCTTCCCTTTTCCTCTGAACAGCCTTTGTGATACGCTGTAGTGAAGTTAACCATCATCTGCTAGCCACATTGTCTCTTTTGGATTGCTTCCTGTTGTTTCACGTACTTCTGAAAGCTGACTTGTGTCTTCAGCGTTGGAAGCATAAAGCAGTACGGAGCCAGGTAGATGTGAGTAGGTCCTCAGTCTCTTGCCTCTAAAATGGGGGTGTCAGGCAAGCACTGTACTTCAGCTACTCGTGAGATCCTGTTTTTTAACTGCTGCTGGAAAAAAAAAAATCAGCGTGTGGCTTGAAAAGATGTGTTGCAGTAACACTGAACTTTTGCAGTGAGCCCTAAGTTTGGCATTGAGGAACCTTCACGTTCAGACCAGAGATTTGCATTGATGTGAGCCTTAGGGCTTTGTCCAGCTGTAAGTCATAGGCAGCCCCTACAGCAAATGGCCTGCTTTTTCTTGTTGCACTGCTAAAGTATGGATGGAGATTGTCTTTTTCTGATAAAGAGAACAATATAGCGTCCAGTTACTGATAGTGGTGGCACTGCAATGCAGTTTGTGTGGTTCCTTCTTGACGCTGTGCTGAAGGCGTTGTCTAACACATACAAATGGAGCCAGGAAGTGACACCTTTTTTGTTCTCTGCTGCTGATTGATTCACTGTGGGGCTTTGGGCAAGCAGCTTAGTATCTTTGCTCATTTGTAAAACAGGTTTTGCTAACACTTGTTTCATTGGATCTTACAGTATTCATATTTATTTGTAAAACACTTGAGTGTGTTTGATACCCTAAGTTTATAGTGGTTCAATAAAGGAGCTTAAATAGAGGTTGAGGATGAAAAGTATTCAGTCATTCTTTGAAAGCAGCTACTGACCCGGATGAAGAAATGGCAACAAATGTCCCTATAACTTAAAAAAAGTCAGGGCTGACCCTGGGAATTAGACAAGTAAGCCTTATATTTGTATTTAATAAGCCGGTAGAAATAATTAAAAGAAAAAAAAATGTTATAATGTAAGATCTGCCAGTATCATTTATATAAAGGAGAATTCCCTGTTGCTGATGATGGGTTTTCTTCCTTCCTCCCAGTTAATGTATAAACAAAGAGTTGGCTTTAATCATCCTGATAAGGCTCTTCACAGGAGGCTACAGACACCCCAGCAGTAAGTGCACGTGTGTCCTTCGGGCCGAGATGTCAGGTAGGATGCTCAGCTGGCTCGGGTACCGGGAGCGACGCAGCGCAGACGCCAGGGGTTCCTCAGAGGCTGCTTCCTCGCCGCGTGGCTCAGCAGGGAAGCTGGGCTGCGTGCGCTGCGCTGCAGCTGGGCTGCCGGGGCTTGCTCCCGCATCGCTGCCCTGCGCTGCCCTGTGTTGCAGTATTCCTGTGCCCCAGCCACAGTGGAAAGGCAGAGTAATTATAATGGGTCAAAAAATGGCCTATGAAATCCTGCTTTTCTAACTTTCGTCATGCGAAAAGTTAATGACCCCATTTTACCCACTGTTCTCTCATAGGTCTGTTGCAGGGCTGTGGCAGACACTGCATTTACCAACAGCCTGGAGGAGCAGAGTAGTAAAATGATTTGCCCAGATTTAAGTTATTCAGAGTCAGAGGGATGTGGAGAACCTCAGAAGGACAAATCGTTAGGTGAATGGGCATGATAGTGACAATATATGTGGCGTAATATTGCTAACAGAGAGAAAAGCACAGGCTGTTTTTAGTACAGTATGTTAAAAGCATATATTTGTAATTGTTGGGGGACCCATAATGTCACTGCAAACTCGGGTATGCTTGTGAAAAGCAAACCAGCCATTACAGTGCAGAAGAAACTGCTTATTGAAGGGTATGGAGGGAGTACCTGCCTTTGTAAATGGGTCGGGATGTCTCCTTTTGAGTGTAATGCATACAATATTCATTGTTATCTCAAAATAAATATTGCCAGCCACCAAGTACTTTCTAAGCCTGTAAGTAAAATACCTGAGGGTAGGAAAAAGAAATTGAAGAGAAACTGGAGAGATAAATTATGCATTCTTAAATAAGATGGAATATAAGAGAATGTGAAAGAGCAGGTGCTGAAAAAGTTGATTGCAGAGCTTCTTTGTGTCTTGTAGTGCTGCAAGGATGGAGTAGGAAAAAAAGGTAAATAGTTCCAAAATCTTACAAGGAGATAGTTGAATCTTTCCATACGTAATGATATAGATTGTATAATGTATTTGAAGAGTGACTTTCTGGCTGAGAACTTAAAATGATTCATTAGGATATTAAACATGTAAATAGGTTGGGATCATAGAAGATGGAACGCTGACAAAGTCTGTGAGGCGTATTAAGGTTTGGATTTTCAGGTCGTCAGGGTGCTTTTAACTGTCGCAACTCAGGACGAGGTGACTTCGTTCCCACCTGCCGATGGGTTTGGGCACTGCCCTCCGAGGGCAGCGGGGTGCGGGATGGGGTGCGCCTTGCCTCTGGCCGCCTGCAGCTCCCCGTTCATGCTCGGACGCTGTCGGGTGTTAAACTGCTGGGGTCGTCTGTTGAATAGGTAGCTTCGCCTCGGCTGTCGGTGTGGTGTCGTGCTTTTCGAAGCTTATCTGACAGTCAGGGAATCTGCTTGTGCGGTCAGCTCTTGGTGGTTGGTGTGAATTTGATACTTCGTGGGTTGAGGAGGCAGCTGGGAGGGCAGCGCTCACCTCTTGGGCAGTAACAACGGTTTCTTTTCACAATGTGAAGAGGAGATGGTGGTTTTTCCTGGTGGGATTTAGTGTACGGATTTTGACCAGGACACGAGTTCAGGATGACTTCTCTAGACTAAATTCTGGCTGAGCTGGTAACGTTTTGCTTTTCAGCTCTGATAAAAGCGACTGAGCACATCTGACTCTAACTCTCCTGCTGCTGGAGAGCTTCACTGGGCTTCAGACCTCAGTGGTAATGCCAGTCTGCCTCAGGCGTTTTAAAGTCATCTCCTTACAAGTAATGTGCTTAGAGCAGTGAAAGACAGACCCAGCGCTCTAGCCGATACACAACAGAAATCACTAAATTGTTTCAAGAGCTCAAGAAGTTATTCTGAATCTGCAAAATATCTCAGTACCTGTCTGCGTTATCAGAGTGGAAATAGTGACTGTAAAGAAGATGCAGGGAATCTGAAGTTCCTGTCTCCTGAAAGTTTTTGTGACACTTGCTGAAAGCCTTTTATTGTTTTAAATATTACATCACTTCAAAAGTTTTATATACCATTTTGACAAGGAATGATTTATTTATTTTTTACAATCGCAGTACTGTAAGGATAAGCTATCAAATTTCTAGATAGTTGCAGTCTGTGCAGAGAGATGAGAAATATGTTGGAAAGAAGTATTAAAGGCTGAATAGCAAATACACAAAAGTAAGCAACAGAAAGGGCTTTAACACATTTAAGCAACAGAGGTGTTTAAAGTTAAGGGGTTTCAGTTCTCTTGAATTAGTGTAAATCAGGAACTAGTACAGAAAGCAGAATTAAAATTGGCCTGAAAGGCCAGAATTTGATGTTTCCTGTTATCCATGAAGGTGTAAGGAAACCTTCGGCAGAAGGACGGTTCTTCTTTTAAGAGGCCCTAACTAGTAAAGTGCATTTTCAGAGTGCTTTGCTAAGCTGTTTTGTGTGGTAGACTAATGCTTTAATCCTCCAGCTTTCCTTGTAGAAAGGAAAGAGAGGTGTATTCTTGACGTTTTTGTGAGAGATGTGTATTTTGTTCTGACACTGATGAAAATGATTCAAGAGGAGGATCTGCTTTTAAAAGCACATTGACCACTTTATTTCACTGGTTTCACCATGCTGGTTTCACCTTGATACAATTTCTGAATTTGGGATTGTTTCCACTATATAGCTGGGGAAAATTAAAAGATTAAAAAGTATAGTCAGTCAGCAAATGTTGTTTTCAACTTGTTAAAAACATACCATGTATTTCACAAGATTGTGTATAAATTTAAGACAGGAAAATCTCAGACTGGTTAAGATCATTTTTAGAGCTATTGTAAGAGACGTTAAGTTATTTATCTGCATATCTTTACTGGTGCTGTGATATAAAATGAATCTGAGGGTGCCTTAAGCTCTCTAAAAGTCCAAGCTGGCATTTAACTGTCTTGCAGGAATAATTCTGTTTTCCCTAATGCGGAACTTCACATGATGAGAGTCTGACCAGACACAGTCAAACTCCTCTCGTCCCTACGTCACTTTGCTGTCTGACAGTCTTGCAGCTCATTGCTTGGAAAACAGCTCAGTGGTGAGATGGTAACGAACGCTCATCAGTACCGGTCTGTGCAGCAGCGCTGGCATTTGGTGAAATTGTTGAAAAGGAAAACAAAAGGTCCTGATTCTGTCTGAGGCTGGAGAGGATGTCAGCTGAAACCTAGCAGCTCCTTAACGGCAGCTTTAAATTCTGTAAAATTCGTGTCTTGACTTTCTGGAAAACTTAGCCTGTGATTGACTTTTATTCTCTAGTTGCCCATAAAAACATTTCCCAAACTTCTTGTAACTGGTGAATTAGTGTCCAGGGTGAGGCTTCGTGTATGCAAATTTACTAAACGATGAACTTTACCTATAGAGACTGTACAAACCTATGTAATTGGAGATCTTACCTTATCAGTACGGTTATAACTAAGCTTTCATAGGTTTGCTCTTGTGGTTGAAAGTAAATACCTCTTTTTGCTCTGATATGTTTCTTCAGTTTCGTTCCTGTGTATTTCTGTGAGGTCAGGCAAGCTGTATTTCTGTATCATAAATGAAGTCACTGTATGAGAGTCTTCTCGAGCCACAGCAAAGGCTACATTAAAATGCATAACTGGAAGTACTTTTGACAACTTGATTACTTTTTAATTGCCTCTTACTTTATTTAGGTTTTCTTGTGTTAAATGAAGGGCTCTCAGAACAACAGGTTTGTTTGGGTGCTGCCTTGAAAGTCTCCATCGCTCCACAGAAAATGTTGGGTGAGAGGCGTTTGCTGGGGTCGGGCGGCCGAGGCGCGCTGGCTGCCGCGGGACATCTCCTATGGCACAAACTGCCCCGCGTTAGCCACGGCGTTACTTGGCAGGTAGCGTGGATGCACGGAACAGATGGCATCGCTTTCTAGGAATTGCGGTGGACAACAAACACGATGATGATATGTTCGCATGCAACCACAAGTGAGACGTTTTGCGTGGCTCCTGCAGTCCAGGCCCCAGCAGGACGGGGCGGCTGACGTGTGTGCTGCCAGGACACTGCGGATTAAGAGGAGACAGGGTTGGCCTGATGGCTTCGTGTATCTTTCCTGGCTGACCAGCAGGGTGAATCTCGTCTGTTACTCTGCCTTGCTTAAGGGCAGGTTATTTAGAAATGATCTAAAGCACTTATGATCATATGGCCATAATCTTTTACATATATGTGTCTGTTTTTCTCCCCGTTGAATCTCCTGAGAACACGCCGGGGCGCGGGCTGATGGAGTCTTTGTGCCTGTGAACTTGCCTGGCGGAGCGGCGAGGTGCTGGTCTTCCACCCACGCCTCTCAGCTTTAGCACAGACATCAAACTTTTTTAGAAGGCAAGGGTGCTGTTGCACGGGGTGATTTACTATGAAGTGACCAACCATCTCCTGTGATTTTTTTTTTTTCTGTGAAGAGCATAAAATTACAAATATATATGCTTTGCTTTTCCCACCTCTCGTTGCCACTAATGGTTCTGCAGTGCTCACAAGTAAGCAGCTGCTGTGGACTTAATAATCATTTATGTTCACTTTTTCCGTGGGATAGGAGCCAGTGTGCGATGTGACCAGCGAGCTCTCTGCAGACCTCACACCCGTCGGAGACCTCTGAAGTCCTGTGAGAGTGTTGTGTGGCTCTGATTCATGCTGAGTCACAGCAGCCGTGTCGTGGAAGAGCTCTGAAATCCAGTTGCCTTCTCATCCCATAGCGTTGTCAAACCAAGCCTAGCTCTGGTTAGCAAATGTCAGAATTAAGGCTGCCTTTTGGTCTGATTGGGGTCTCATCGAATGTATATATGATGATGTAATTTTTAATTGCATGATTACATAATTTTCTTCACGCCGGATTCCTGCCTCATGCAGTGAACAGAATGGATGATGCTCAGAGAAGGGGTAGATAGCCAATATTTTTGGTTTTCTTCTTTGATGTGTGGCCTGTGTCTGCTTACCGTGAAGCAGGCAGTGCTTCCACCGTGGTATTGATTCCTCCTGGGTTATTTTTTTGGTCTAAGAAATCTTAGTAAATTACCTTCGCACCACCATTCAATATGAAGTGGCACCGCTGAGTTCTGAAGTAGAGAGAGACTCAGATCACGCTTGTTAAGCATCATGATGTTGTGGTCCAGAAGAGAGAGTGGTTTTGGTAACGCAAGAAATTCAAGGCAGGTTTCTGCTGGCGTCAGCTTACTGCTTCTGTAAATGTGGAGTTTCAGGTTGGGTTTCTAACAATAGCACCCATGGTTTCCTTTGTGGTGCAACCTGCATTGTCTGAGCGGTTCTGTGTCAGGCGGAGGGGTGGAGTTCCGCCCTCCCGAAGGACGTTCGTCTGTTCGTCTGTCCTTCTGCATCGTGTGCTTGCTGTCTGGAATTGCCGGCTTCATTCGGAGCGTGCCAGCAGGCAGCGCCGTGAGTCACTCCCGCTCCCCAGCGCTCCGTGCGTCGGCTGAAGGGAGCGTTGCAGGATAAGTGGTGTGCGTGTAACCGAGGACGGCACCTTATCCTTCAGCACCTGTCCTGGCTATTTCTCTCATCCCCCTGCTCTTTCCCCCTGTGCTGGAGTTGGATTGCTCTCTTCTCTGCTTCCCTTTGCCGCAGCATGGAGGGCGTTGGGAATGTAATCAAAGTGGGGTGGCTGATCTGACATGAGCCTTTCCGTGCCCAAGGTACACAAGATCTGTCGTAATTTGAAGGCTTGTGGGGTGGGCTCTGGAGTTTTCATGCCGGGGAGGTGACAGTGGTCTCCAAGAGGCCCTGGTACTGCTTAGGGTTTGGGGCTCGGTTAATCTTACCGTGATGGCTTCAGCAGCCCCAGCTGACTCATTTCCTTTCACGGCCAAGGATTTGTATTACTCAGCAGCCATGGTAACAGCACGATCTCGACAGTAGTTGAAGATGTAAATTTGGCATGGAGTTGCATTTGAATTGTGCTGAGCAGCCCCTAATTGGTTTGGTTTGGTGCAGCCAGCGCAGGTCTGGTGGGGCCATCTGACACCTCTTGTCTGGGTCTGGTTCCTCTTCATACCCTCGCTACAACTCTGTAATCGCTTCATTTTCTCCCAGAATGTTCTTGACCATGATTATTTTAGATGTGGTATCAAACTGGCCAACAAACTAATTCCATCAGTAATTTACTTTTAAAGACACCAGAGTTTCTAGACTTTAAGCATTGCTACATTTCACAAAGCCTTACGTCCTCTGTATATTCCATATTTTCAAGCAGCTCCAGAGATGATTTTCAAAGCTCTTAATTGGTCTCTTTCTGATGTCCTCTTAAGCTTGTGGTATGCCATGAATGCTGGAAGAGCTGACTTCTTATGGAGAAGTCCACTAGGTTCACTTTGTATGCTTCAAGGCTAATTACCCATTATTCTTCTTCTGCTGTACTAAATCAGTAACGATGAAGAAGGGGATTCATTATGATTTTCTGCTACTATGTACTGGTGAATAGTTAATTTTGGACTACTGAAGGGAAAAAGAATCCAAACCCCAAATTCAACCTTTTTGTATGTCAGGTGAAAATAACTCCATTAAATACATCCTGGCAATAATTTTGTTTCTTTTGGAAAGAAATGTGCTTTGCATGGGTACTTTGAAGGAGAAGCGGTGGCCTAGAGCGCGCGTGTATTTTCTGGTGGCTGAGGTATGGACACCTTGAAGAAGAATGAATACTTAGGCCCATGTGGCCTGGGTTCAAGATCCTCCTTCACCCAGACGTAGCGTGTGACCTTGGATATCTCACTTAAGCTCTCTATGCCATTTTTTTCCATTAATGTAATGGCAATAAGAAAATTTCCCTGTTTTGCTGTGTGTTTTAAGGATAAATGTGCTAGCAATTAAGAAGTGCTGAAATTCTTTGGTGATAGAGGTCATAACTACAAAAGACAATGTTGCTACTGACAAAGTCCACTTAAATTAACTTCAGATTAACCTACTAATGTTATGAAAGAGTTTTATTTGATTTGAGTGATATTTTTAAAAGTTCTGGGAGATGACACCATGAGAAGCCTGACATCGCTCATTTTGTAGAATCGTGCCAATTTTTATATTTATTACAGATCGTATAGACAAGTGCTAATTAGAGTTCCATAATACCGTTTGTATCTCTCAATGGATAGAGAGATTTCCTTTCATTGTACTGCCTGCCCTAATATCTGGCCTGTCACGCTTCTAGCATATTTGGTATTGCCTGAAAAATCCAAGCTAAATACGAGGATGTCTTCTTCATACTGTTGAAATATTATCATTCAAAAACAGTGGTATTTTTATGCTTTTACTCACAATATTTTTCTGATTATTTTTAGGAGTAAAAGTTCCTCGTAATTTTCGTCTGTTGGAAGAACTTGAAGAAGGTCAAAAAGGAGTAGGTGATGGAACAGTTAGCTGGGGCCTTGAAGATGATGAAGATATGACACTCACAAGATGGACAGGAATGATTATTGGGCCTCCAAGAGTAAGCATCCACTTAAAATACTAGTGTTACTTATTTCTTTTTTTCTTCCCCTTTTCCTTTCTTAATCTAACCACTAAAGTAGAAAACAAACAAAACACAAATGGGTAACAAAACGCTTCAGCAAGTGACTTATGTTGAAGGATCAGCTTGCATATGATAATGGGTTTCAAGTATCTATATGTCTTTTTGCTTATGCTCTGGAATATTTTTAGTATCTTTCTCTGGTTAGTTCTGTTACATGTCTGCTTTATATTTACAGATTCATTAAGACATAACTTTTGAGATTCCAGGATTCTAGTATCCTGTACTCTTGAATACAGCAAGGTTTAAAATCCTTCGGCTAGTGAGATTACATATGGAGCTAATGTAGGTAAAACGTGGATGTTTTTGTTCAGTACTGCTAGTCTTTCTGCTGTTTCTTGTTGAATTTATGGGGTTTGTTTTTACTGCAGCAGTACTGACTTGCTCTTTCACAGTTTCAGCTAACTCAGGAAACTTGAATTTTAATGAATTCAGTTACTTTTCTGAATGTTCTCTGCCAAAGTAGCTTCTCATAATGCTGCCATGGTCTTTGTGATAGATTGTTGCATATTCTCTACCTCACCCCACCCCTCCACCCCCAATCCCAAAACTTTACTAAACTGTGGGTCTCTACTCCATGGTAGTGAACTTCAGGGCTTAATTGTGCATTGTATGTATGCATGTAATCTAAAAACAGAATGTGTCTGTTGTCTCCAGTTTCTCTGTGTGTCCCTGTTCTGTTTCCTTATTATCCTTACCATGAAGTGCAAGTAGTTCCTTCCTGCAGTAGTATATGTTGTCCTCTGTATCTGGCCTCAGTATCACTTCTCAAAAATTCCAGTGTTATCAATATGGAAACATTTACAAACCTTTAATCACGCTACTGCCTGATGTGTTTCCACTCTATCAATTGCCTTTTCTGACTCAAGATGAGGTTGTGCAAGAATTAATATTATAACAGCATTATGCGTGCTGTATTTTCTATCTCATCCAGAAGTGTTCTTTGCTTTTTGTCTGCCATTGTTAACATCTCCCCATACGCGATCATTTCATTTGTTTGTGATATGTCCAAATTGTTTCCCAGAACGACTTTTGATTTTAGAACATTAGGAGAGCTTTAATGAGCCTACATTAGGATTGTGAAGAACGTTCACTGTGTGTGCACACGTTATGCAAAATTTAAGCAACCTTGAAATCTAATTTAGAAATTTAAATAGAAACTGAAATGAGCAAATAGGCAAATGTTGACTTGTCAGCAGTGATAGAAATCTGTAGTTCATGTCATACTCCCGACCAAGACTAGGGGACTATCACAGAAGGTTATTCAGCTGTGCCTCTTTTGTCTTTCTGACACACTTATAAATACAGATTTTTTTTCTTCCAAAAGTGTCTGGACTTCTTGAATTGCGCTAATTGCTTGAAAGCCACAGGCTGTATTGAGAGAGATTCTGGGAACTTTCAGACATTCTTGTTTGTTAGGAGCCTCTTCTGTTTTTAGAACTGTTCATCTGCAGTTCTATTATTACCATTCTTTTCTTAATAGGATGTGGGAAATACTGGCTCTGGAAAAAGAAATCAAAAATCCCGTTTTCTTCTGGGTAGAAAAAGTCATGCTTGTAGCAGGTGGAGGAGTCTTACGTTGGGCATCCTGGAGGGAAAAATGAACTGTGGTGCAGAGCTGGATCCGTGCTGCTGCTCCGGAGTGCCCCTGCTACCATACATGGAAGCGTGCTTCTCCTTCCCAGACTTTGTGCGGATGGTTTCGCAGCCAGTGATTCATCCTGTTTATACGAGCTATTTAAAAACAGTGGCACTGTCAAAATTTCAGCTTTGTGCGTATTTTATATTGGCTATAGACATGGTCACGGTCAAGAATTTCCATTCACTAGTCTTAGTGTGATGTGGTTATTTGCAAAGACCCTGAAAACCTGCATGAAGCTCTGTACCGTTAGTTGCTCTGTGCACAAAGCGCACTCAGGGTCTCAGTCGGGAGACAGGGCCAGTCCAAGCTGAGCTGACAGGTGACTTTTTCCACCCAGACTTTGTGGCAGCATTCGGTTTGCCACCGTCCTGGCTGGGCAGCTGAAAGGCCGTCTGGTCGAGGTGCTCTGAAGGGTGCTCCGCTGGGTGCTGCTGCCGCGGCGGGTGGCTGCAGCCTGGTGTGAGCCACTTCATTTGTACAGGTGTGAAGCAGCCCAATCAGGAAGTCAGATGCTGTTTGTTTGTTGTTGTTGTTGTTGTTGTTGTTGTTTTTGATAATGGTTTGCATTGAAACGCTCATTAATATTAAGGAAAATAGGTTCAGGGGCATAACAAGCCTTTGAAAAGGATTGCACTGAATTTTGTGTCAAGGAGAGATTTTTGTACATCGGGCAGCTGTTCTCAAGATCCCAGTAGAGGCATGATGCTCTGCTGCAGCAGGCAAGGCAGGAGCTGTTACCTGCTTCTGGGCTTCTGTGCTCGCCTGATAGCCTGGAATTTTTGCTCTCAATCAGTGCCTTGTGAGTTTAGTGTTCATTGCAGTGTTGTAGATGTAGGAAATTGTGTCAGGCACTCTAAATCGGGACAGCTTACCTGCCTAAACTTCCCCGCGATGATCCTGTTCCTGTTAAACACTTCTCTCTGCTGCCCACACTGCCCAGCTCAGTTGGAGCCTGTGCCAGGCTGCGCCGTATCAGCACGTCAGAAATAGTATAGTTCCTGTGGTCCCAGAATGCAGAATAACTGTTGTTGTTTCTTGTAATTACTTTTGAATATTGAGGAATCAGTGCACCCTTGTTACATTCGTCTCTTTTCTACACCTGTTGATTGGCTAGTTAAAAATTCAGGACTCCATTTTATTAGCTGTTAAGTATTTAACTGCTCCTACTGTGGAGGCAAAGCGATGACGCTGTTTGGGATCAGGATGTACTTTGAAACATATTGAATCTTGGAGCATTCCCCTTTCCGAGAACTCTCGCATTGGGTTATGACCAAAGAACGTTTTTAAGTGCAGGTCTAGGACAGGCCAACTTCAGATAGTTGTATGAGCTAAAGCTGTGGTTTCAATGTCAAGGTAGTTCACGTGATTAGTAAACTGATGGAAACAAAACTGCTTTATAAACACTGGTTGAAAAGTGGGTATGTAAATTATATGGTGATTAAGAAAAATCATTTCAAGTAGTGAGCAGGAAGCAATGCAACTTTCATTCCTTATATGAAAATTTGATGGATGCTTAAAAGACCAGTAGAATTTAATACCCTGAAGAGGAACATTTAATACTCTGAATATTGTAAAAAGAACCCAAAACAGAGGTAGCCTGCACAGTGTGTAAGTGGCTGCCCTTCTGTTGAGTGGTTTGTGTCCCTGAAATAACCGCTGTTTTAACCAAATGATTGTTGAACTGCCTGATGTAACTGTTCCCCCCCTTTCTTTTCCCCTCAGACAATTTATGAAAACAGAATATACAGCCTTAAAATAGAATGTGGGCCTAAGTATCCAGAAGCACCTCCATTTGTAAGATTTGTAACAAAAATTAATATGAATGGAGTAAATAGTTCTAATGGAGTGGTAAGTTTTTTGGTTTTTATTCTTTTTACATGATTTTAATGTGCAGCTTCAACTTAATGCTTTATACTTGCAACTTGGTTAAATACTTTTTACTTGCTAGTACCATTTTCTTTGAGTAGAAGGAAAGGGGGGGGTAGAAGGGACGTGTATGAGCCAAATATATTCTGAATTCAAACAGTGGAATTTTCCTGTCCATTTGCAACTTGCAAATAGTTTTGTCATGCGTGGATTTATTACACTTTCAGGAAAACCACTTGCTTGCTTTTGCTTTCTTTGGTTTCTCCCACTCAGACTTCTTAAAGGATCTTTAGCTGGAGGGTGTGGGGGGGAGTTAAGTGTATCAAAATTATCGATTCTGACAGGAATGGTGTTTTTGTCTATTTTAGGTGGACCCCAGAGCCATATCAGTCCTAGCAAAATGGCAGAATTCTTATAGTATCAAAGTTGTTCTGCAAGAGCTTCGGCGTCTAATGATGTCTAAAGAAAATATGAAACTTCCTCAGCCACCTGAAGGACAATGTTACAGCAATTAATTAAAAAAATAATCATGCCCCCTTTATTCAATTTAAGCTGTCTTCATTTTCCACAGTAGTAAACTTTCTAGATGCATCTTGTAGACCTCAAAATACTGGAAAGGAAGTTCCCATTCAAAGGAAGTTTTTCTTGAGATACTGTAAATGATACTAATTTTTTCATTTGAAATATAAGTTGTGCTATAACAAATAATCCTGTCGTGTAACCACTGTCCACATAGCTGAACTTCTGGTATCAGGAAAAGTCTATTTAAATTTATTACTGTCAAGACCAGTGTGGCACATCTAACTTAACTGTGAAAGCATACATCCCACAATCACCTTGCTGTGTGTCTGGCCTGGGTTGTTTTTTTTTTGTTTTTGTTTTTTTTTTCCTTTTTCTGTCTTTTGCAATAGAGTCGAAGCTCAGGGCTATTTATTAGAGTAGACACAAAGGTTTTTGCTTCCAGTACTACACTGGGCTTTATGGACTACTAATGGGGATGTGTGCTAACCTCAGTCATCCCTCCCTTTGTGCTATCTCTAGTAAAGGCTGAATGTGACTGTGGTCATTTTTGTTTTTGTATTTTTTTAAATGCCCTGATAATCTGGGGCAAGCTTTCCTTCTTCCCTTCGGCCAAGGCATAGATTGTATTTCTCTTCCTGGTCCCCCTCACCAGTAATGTGGGCATTGGGTGAGGGATTCAGGGTTCTTTTAATCTCTTCCCTCTTCCCCTCTTTTTAGTGGGGGTGCTGCTTTCTTTTTGCCCCTCTTTGTGACTCTTCTCACCCCTGGACAGCAGGGGTAAGCGCTGGGGCAATAACTTGACCTGTTCCCTCCTGCTTATTGTTCTGGTTTTGCAACAGATTTAGTCTTCACCAGCCTGGGAAACAAGAGTATCTATTCTGCTCGCAAACTTGGATTTTCCCTGCCCCTCCGGCACTGCTGCCACACCGCCAAGCTGGCCACGGCTGATGTTAATAGATAGGCTTTTGACATGGTGAAAAGAGCAGTAATTTACCAGGATTGCTGAAATCTTCTGCTGCCAAACTTTAATGGGGAAACTCTGCACATAGAGACTAAACACACACTCCGACTCAAATAGGTGTATTTTGGTGCTTTGGATTGACCCAAGAATGTTAATTAACTGAACGCGGCACTTATGTTTGGCCCTTTAAAAGATCTGACAGACGAATTAAGTCAGTGTAGATTTGATTAGGATTCTGTAAGTCTTGGAAGCAAAAACCCCTCAGTGCAAATTCTGGGGAAGTGGTGCGTACAGCAGATTAAGGACCTTTATTGGCTTTGCATCCTGGCAAATCACTGCCTTTTCTGTTTTACTGTTTTGGACCACTAACTGCTGAAATGTGGATGCAAGCTTACATACAAACAACCTAGTGTGTCCTAAGTTTTATGAAAAATTTCAGTGTTTGTGTAAAAAAAAGAAAAAAAAAACAAAAAAAGAAAAAGAAAAAAGAAAAGAAAAAAAGAAAAATAAACTCGTTTGAAAGCAGCAGCTATCAAGTCAATGAACGATTGATGTTTCCATTAACTCTTTTGAGGAAAATATTAGTTGTAAGGATTTAACATCCTCTGTAATTAAAGTTTAACATAACAGTATTCCATAAGCAGCCTTTTTATTGTATCAGACCATTGCCTGATTTTAATATAATAAAAAGTGTGCATTAATATTAGAAGGCTTTAATTGTATTTATGTTTAGAATTTTTATCCCTTATGGAATTACTGATTTGTTGGAAGTATCTTCCTACAGATCACACTTAGTTTAGTTAACAGTATGTAAACTGGTGGTGAAAGGCAATTGTCTTTATCTAGCTGCTGCTGCTGTGCCAAGGAGAATCCTTATTTTTAGTTTAAACCTCAGACAGACTTGCATAGACTTGGCAGTTGGTAATGTTACGTGATAATAAGGAACTGCAGAAACGAATTTCTAGATATATGTATTATCTGAAGGTGCTCTGTTATTGCAATGACCTTTGTGTGCTGTAGTCCTGAGGAAATCAAATCCACGTACAGTTGCATGCTACACTGTCTGTCAAGTTAAAGAAGAACTTCACAACCTGAAATTTTACCTGTTTTTCCTCAAATAGTGAACTGTAAAAAGCAGACCTTCTCTGTAAATCTGGATAAAAATGGGGCTGCAGAATTTTGGACTTTTCAGGTGTAAAGTGTCTCCACTAAAGAAGATTGCCAGAAGGTACTAGTTGTGCATTCACTTCAATGTTGTGGTGAAACCTGCTTCTTTCTGGGTGTAGGAATGAAAAAGGGAATGACCTGTATATGTGAAACTTGCTGCTGTCTTCTAGCCTGGAATACTAATCAGTCATTTGGTAGCTCAGAGGGTATCTGTGAAGACAATGAGACTAATACTATGTCAGCATCGTGTGCGTGTGTTTATTTGAAATAGCTTGGTATCTAAAGATGTTAAATGGGAATTGGAACAATGCTTGATAATTATAGTGTGGTTCTTGAGTATCTCTGTTTTACAGAGCTGTTGTAAGAAAGCCCTTGTCCTGTTCAGGAGGATATGGTTGGTGCATGTGTGGCGCTTCCCCCAGCATTCATACTTAAAGTAATGGTTCTAAAACCTTGAAACCATCTGATTTGCTTTGCAAGTTGCAAGTTTGACCTGAACCACACTTCTCTGGGATCTGTGCTAGCAAGAGTCATGCATTAATGCAATTTGTGATATGAACTTGAGTGGTGCTTTTAAAACTGAAAGTGCTTCACTGTACATTTTCTTACCTAGGAATTGCACTCTTTGAAGACGCTGGTGCTCCAGTGCACTAATATCTCACTCTAAATAGGAGTGGTATGGAAAATAACACACTAAGAGTCAGCTGCCATTGAATCTACATGTTGTAGCTTTGTCAGTGTGTGTGACTTACAAGTTATGTAGTGGAAGAGACCAGTCATCCCACAGGCACCATGTGATTCTGGTCGCTGGTTCATGCTCAGCAATGAAGCTGGGGAATGAACCCACGTCTTCTCTGTATTTATTCCACCTCTGGCAGTATAAAGGCAAGGTGCTAAGCTGATCCATGCTGACCCTTGGTTTATGTCCTGAACTGGTGTCTCTTGAGGGAAAGATATGAAGAGACAAGAAATAGGTGTACTGGCCAGAAAACAAATGCTGTTCCTTGGAGCGGGTGCTGCTGGAGGTGACCGAAGCAGCGCTCAGGGAAGGGGCTGGGGTTTGGGCAGGAGGTCGCCATCTGACTGCTCTTGCTGCTGCCTCTAAGGGGTTGCACAAGGCATCGTTGTAGCAAACGTACTCACCTGCAGTGCTCTCGGTGGACGTGGAGAGTACTTGGCTGATAGTGGGGAGACGGCAGAGGGAGCTAGCAAGCTTTACAACGCTTTGGTCCGAGCAAGGTGCAGATGCTGTTTAATTTAAATGTTAACTCCTCTTGTGGGAACCACTTTCCATATTTATCCTGAATCAATTTCAGTTTTAAAAGCCTGTTTAACATGGCTTTCTCACTGTACTGGCATTAGGGGAAGACCGGCA
Source organism: Anseranas semipalmata (assembly GCA_013399115.1). Classification (NCBI taxonomy): domain Eukaryota; kingdom Metazoa; phylum Chordata; class Aves; order Anseriformes; family Anseranatidae; genus Anseranas; species Anseranas semipalmata. Next base: position 408,967 of record VXAA01003888.1, on the reverse strand, counting down.
GTGCAGTGAGATTTTACCTGTTAATAAAGACTAATTGTTGCTTGCCTTACTATAATTAAACTCTTTGTGTTTATGTGGGGAGCATATGCTTAAATATGCCTTTTCTGTACTCTTAACCTATAGTGCTTTGGACTTAAAATTTAAGCTTCTTCCATCATTATTAGAGTAATAACTTAGAAGCCAAAAAGTGTCATCAGCTGCTCTATATGATGCCAGTGCTGTCTGAGTTTCAGCCTGGATTCATATGAGGACGTACCGCAGGAAAAGCAGCCAGTGAATGCAGAGCTGAATGCAGTCGTGCCCCTAATTCTTGGGCAAACAGCCTGACCAAAGAACAGGCTAGGCTGAATGCTTTATCGTAGCGGTACTTAAGACCTGTGATACCAGAGCTCCGTCTGGAAGTACCAGGCAGATGTGGTGTAGAGGAGCAGTGTTAAGTTATGCCAATTTTAACAGGGGAAAGAGAAGCCAGAAACTTTTTCAAGAGTCCTTGACAATGTAAGAAGTGATGAGATGTACTCTTACTCCTTTTCCAAATAACAGTCTTTGTAGTGTCTTGCCTAGAATTGTAGGTGCTGTTTGTGGCTTACCTTGCTGTTTGCAGTAACTGGCCGTTAGGCATTAGAGGTTGGTGCTTAACCTACAGGACAGTGTTTCCTACATCAAGGAACAGCACAGTGAATTCAGTATTTTATTTTTTTTAAGCTGGCATCAGCTTGCACTGAAACAAGGGAGTTCCAGTTCTGCACATACCTGTAAATATGTGTCTGCTTCAAGCTCTGCCTACCTCAAGCTGAAAGAAGGTGAAGAAAATCTGATGATATTCTTAATATCTAATTTTTTTACTTACTAATTTAAATTTAAGAAGCTTTCTCTGGTGGCTTAGAGTTTTCCAAAGTCAGTGGAAATTGCCATCTTGCATTAATCTTTGGCTAGGATGCTATCCAAAAGCATGTTAACTTCGCTGTTGACTAAGAGTCAGGTCCCATAATAGCTTCTCGTTTTCTCTGGTCTTGCTGTAGCAGATTGCTGGAGAAGGTGCTTAACTTTTAAGCCTGTGAAGAGCCCCAGTGAAGTCAAATAGAAGTTAGGCACATGCTTAAGTGCTTTGTTGGGCCAGAGCCAGCATGCTCAGCCTCTGCTAGGAACGAGACTTTTGTAGCCTTTGAGTATCTTCTTCCTAGCCCTCCCCTCTTAGTGCTACATCCCTGATGCTTGTGCCTTTACATTTTCCCAATGTCTCCCACATTTGTTGCAACCAAAAAGCAAACAGCAGAAGACAACGTGGAAGATAAGGAGATAAGGTAGATTCTCATCACTTTATATCTGTCAAGCATCTTGTCGCCTTTATCATCCTTATCTCCTTTTAAATAAAGCCTACAAAGGGTTTTCAGAAATGTGGGTCCTGTCCTAATTTTCTACCTCTCAAGCTAGGTTGTTGGTGGCTTTGCCCTGACTTGTCTAGAACACCTTGTGGTACACTGATGGGTAATAAGAGGGGAGAATAAATGTCAAGTGATCTGTCTAAAAGTCCCCTTCTCTCTGAGTTGCTCAACATTTATTCTTTTACGTTGTCTTATTTCGTTAGCTCTCCACTCACCAAAGAAAGTTTCAGGATAGCCAAAGCCAGAGTTTCTTCTGGGGGTGGTTATGGTGGGGGGGGGGGGGTAAGCAAGAGTTCTGGAAAGAAGGGAAACAAATTTTTGAGTTATCTTTATCAGAAGTGAGTCCGTTTTCCCTTCTACTCTTTTTATAGGTCAGCTTTAAAAGCACTTGTTCATAATGCGCCTGATACGGGTCTCCAAATCTGCAGAGAACGGGGGGTTGCGTGCCGTGTGGTGGAGGCTCTGGGGCAGATCCGTGCTGATCTGCTGGGCGTAAGCGCTGGCAGATGTAACGCAGGACAGGGTTGGGGCAGCAGGGCTGGCAGCGCTGGTCCTGAGCATTTGGGCTGCAGCAGGGTGGTGGGGAGAGAGCAATGTGTTCTTGTGAATTGACAAACAGCTGCTTTCTCTTTCCTCGGAACGGGGGGGAGCGTGTGTGTCAGGGAAACGCGCCCACAGTCCCACACCTTCAGGAGTATTCCTGGAAATTGGGAGTCATACTTAATTACAGCTTTTTGTAATCACTGAGGCTTGGATGCTAAGTAAATAGAGTCTTGATAAAGAACGCCTGTATGTGTAACACTGGAGCAGTGACTGGGACTTGAGAAACAACTGCAGCAGAACAGAGCTCTCAGTAAGATATTTGCCAAACTTCTTTCCCTCCAAAGAGACCTCTTAAATCCCTGGGCTACCAGATTATGTGTTGTCCAAGGTTAGCGGCCAGATGTTTCTCAGCTGTTTGGACTGGTTTCCAGCTGAGACCAAATGAGTGGCTATCCAACATGTAAGTATTAATATAAACATTTTAGGGGCCTTGCCTTGAGCAAGCCATTAAAAACTTCCCACGATACTGAGAGTGATGCTGGCTTCCTTAGAGAGCATCAGTATTTTGTATATCGCACTTGAGGATCCCGAGCGGGTCAGACGCGGGCTGCCACCTGCTAACGCAGCGCTGGGGCCAGGCCTCCCCCTCGCTTTAGTGGCGCCAGAGCAGTGTGGTCCCTGGAATTTGATTATTTGTGTTAGCAGATAATTTAGGCCAGAAGGCTTAGAGTGTTCCCTTCCTTCTCTGGATGTCGTCATGCTTCCCAGCAAAACACAATCCCGGGTCCTGTGTCCCTTCCCTTCCCCTCACCCCGCAAGTACAACAAAAACGCTTTCAACTTTCCTTCTCCTGAAGGGTCACTGTCCACTAGGTTTAAGCTCATTTGTGGCTTGCGCAGGCCTGCCAGAAGGGGAGGATTTTATTAAATCCAGCATGTAGAGTCATGTTTTTAATTATTGCATATATATAAAAAAAAAAAAAACAGAGTTTTTAATGTGTGGCTCTTCTCCTGAAATATTCCCAATTCCACCTGTGAGCTCTGGCGCTCTGCTCTTGGTGTGACGGGAGCATCTCCCACCGTTCGCCACTTCCATCGGGTTTCGGTGCTTTGCTTCTCCAGCGCCTGGCCTGCTCTTGTCCTAAACCAAGTAACATTTTACACCAAGCCTGGGTTCCTCCAGAGCTGAGGGATGTGTGGCTGTGGGGGCAGCGTGTCACGGGCTGGAGCTGGGGGTGACTTTGTGCCTTGGGCTCTGTTTCTGCAGCGCGTGCAACAGTTGCCCACGGTCTCCTTACTTTGAAGCTGCTGTCGCCAAGTGGGAAGAGGCCGCGCGCCTGCCCCAGTTACCGTCCGTGAGCCGCTGAGTGATCGCTGTTGTTTGGGACTGCTGCCGGAGCTCCTTGGGGTGGGCTGCAGGGGGAGAGCTGGGTGCTGTACTGGAGGTGTTTCTTCTTACAGAAGGTTTGAGAGTCACTGTTGTTACGGGTGTGTGTGAAGAGGGAGGTTTAACGAAAATGACTCAAAAGCTTGCACTGGAAGGGTTCACATCGGGGTTCTTCATTCAGTTCCTGGCAGCTTCACTGCGGGACAGGGTTGCAGAACCTGTGCAAGGTGTTTGCTTTGTTGGGTACTGAGCAGGAACCCCTGCAGCTGGGGCCCTTAATTTCATTTACTGAAAACAAAAAAAAAAACCACCCAAACCTACCAACAAACCCAAACCTGAGAAGGCCAAGCCAGCCTCTGCTTTCAACTTGTTAAAATCCTCCTCTGCCATTCTTGTCACTGTGGAGTGTTGTGCAATGCACTGGGGAGAGGGAATCTTAATTAAGACAATGTGTTTCGTTAGGTAGGCAGCACTTTCAGTCAGCTTTTCTATTAAGTGATCTCTGCTTTCTTTATTCCCTGCTCGGGCAGAAGGTGTAATTCCACATGTTCCTACAAGGTTTCACGTTGTTTACATAGGCTGTGCTTGATCCACAGGTTGAATCCATCAGTTTGATAGCCCCATGACATTCTTACATGGGGCGAACGCTTCCTGTTTAAGTATAATTACCTGTAGTAATAATAATAGTAAAAAAAAAAAAAAAAAAGGTTTGGAAATAGGAGTTTTAAACCAACGTCTCAGAGCAAGGTTGCGTCCAATCAGCTCACATGCTGTGGTTTAAATCAGTTATCTCCGTTCACAAGCAGTGAAATTCTGTAGGGCAGAAACATGCTATTACAACCTTCCTAAAGTTTTCAGGTTTTGGGGTGGAGTGACTCGGATAAGCCCCCTGTGTGCCTTTTAGCGTTGCTCCGCAACTGCGCTGCTCAGGTTGGAGCCCAAGACAAGAGTTTGCTCTCTCCACCCTCGGCTTCCCTGGGAACTTTTTTTTTTTTCTTGTACAGCAGCAAGCAGAAGTCAGCGATGGCCTTTCAAAGGGCAAAATGTGAGAGTGAGTGCAGCGTCTCTGGTGGCACTCGGATGACTCTCGGTCAGACCGTCACCGCTCTCTGCGTGGCAGGAGATGTGTGCTACCCGGTACCAGGGACGGGGACAAGGAAAGCTCCTGAGTTACAGACCACCGCAGCGTGATTTCTTTCGCGGTCCCCTTTCTGGGCGTATCTTGCAGGATTGCTTTGCTGCACGTCTGCACCGGTTTGATGCAATGCAGCCATGACAAGTGCGTGGGCCAGTTGGAAAGGAAACAAAATGAGGGACTGTGGAGTCATATATTGGATGAAACTTGCAAAATTATGAGATTGATGCTCACAAAGCAAAGATTCCTGTTGTTGCCTAGGTGAAAACAAAGGTTTCTCCTGCATCCTGAGAAACAGCAATGCTGCAGTGGGTTTTTAACACCCACTTTCTTATTAACAAGTATTCAGCTAAAATCAAAGCATGGATTTGTTATTCCCTGCAAAGAACATCCCTGTTTTCGTCCTGGAGACCACCTGGAGGACATACGATCCAGACAAATCGGCCTGCTGCTCCTGAGCACGTCCTCGGCTGGCTTCATGGGGTGACGTCCAGCTGAGCGCTGAGCTCGTGCCCCGGCCGCTCTCTTCTGGTGCTGTGCGTGCCCCGTGCTGCTGCGGGAAGGTTCGGCTGCTGCACCCCTGCTCTTCAGCACCTGTGGACGTCATGGGCTTGAGAACCACCGCGCTCGACCTGGGCTCCGCAGCACGGAGTGGGCGGCAGCGTCGGTCTGGGAAGAGGAGGTGGCTATGGGAGTTCATTAATAAGGCCTGCAGCCGGCTGTTGCGGTGGGTGTGAACTGATGTGGATTTATGGCAGGGAGAAATTGCCGAGCCGAGTTTTTAATGAGATTACCAGCTCTGCTGGTAAGAGCAGTGGTGCTGATAGAATGTGTCGCGACTCATCCAGTTCCTTGCCTGCGCTGGCAGGCGGGTTGGCACCCGGCTCCTGGGGCAGCCCCAGCCCTTCCTTGTGGGGGAGTCTTTGGTTTGGGGTGGCTGGTTCCCTGGCTGGTTCCTCTGATACATTGGTGGTCTTGCCAAAATCTTGAAGTGGAAGGATGGATGACGTGCTGGCTAACTGCTCCGAAGCCACATCGGTGCTCCTGCTTTAGGAAAGGCAAAGTCAGAAGGGGCTTTGGCAAAGGGCTGGGGGTGCGGAGGCGGCAGGAGCCCACCTGGGTGCAGCGTCAGCACGCTGCCGCGGGGGCACGAGGGCAGGAGGGCACGAGGCTCCGCGCACGGCCTCAGCAGGAGCTGCTCTGGAGGATCCCGCGTGCTCTGCAAGCAGGGGAGGGTGCGCACGGGTGTGCTGGCTGAGTGCAGGTACTGCTGGGCAGTGGAGCTGAGCGCTCCGTCCTTGCTGGTACTGCTTCTTCCTCTTCTTTACTGAGAAGGGAAGATTTTCTCCAGAGTGGTGCTGTCTTTTCTGTAGGAGATGCAGCGGGGAAGGCCAGTGGCTTCTCCCTGTCGCTCAGTTTTGAGCCTGGGGACAGCATTGTCCCTGGGTGCCCCATTTGTCCCAGCACTGCCTGGCATCCCTCAGGCTGCAGGAGGCACCGAGGGGTTTCCAAAACCTGCCGGTATTGAAAAATGATTTTCAAGTGTATTTCCCATCTTGTTGTGTAAAACATCATGAGAGGCCTTGTGGCTCTGTCTGGCACACCTGGGTGAGTCCAGATGAGATTCCTCCCTTGAAATCAGGGGATGGAAGTGTCCCAGCAGTGCAGCTGAGCGGGATGGGGCACTCCTGGCTTGCCCGCTGCCCCACGCCCGGGGCCCCTCAGTAGCAGCAACCTGCCCCGGTCCTCTCTGGGCTTCAGGTTCTGCCCACCGGCCCTTTTCTGTCTCGCCTCCTTGTGCAGCAAGCTCTTAAAGGACGTTTTTTGCCTGTACTTACAGCGCTGACCTTGGTAGGGGCGAGGAGAGGAGGAGCCTGCCAAAATCAGACCAATAAATCACGGAGGGACCGCTCCTACGTGCGGGAGAAAAACCGACCCTTGCGAGGTCCGCGCTCTGCTGCCGGCGCCTGGTTCCAGAGTAACGTCAGCTGTCTTTCCACATGTTGGCTTGCATTAAAAGTCGCTTACCGATGTGCCTACCCACACGTGCAGGCACACCTGAATGTATCAGCATGCTTCACTGTAACTCACCCTTTCATGTCTTCTCATGGAGTACTCAGAGAGCCGTGCTTTTGGGAATAATTCAAACTTTTAACTTCACTGGAACAATTTTTTAGCATTTGTGTAGAATAACACCTGTATCTTTGATGTGTTCTGGTGTGAATGAGACCAGAAGGTAGCTTCTCTGTGTGTTTTAGTTTTGTTTTTGTTTTTTTAAGATTTTTAGAAATGTCGAGTAATTGAGATGCTCTTAGCAGAGGGATGTGAGGAAGCAGCCCATTCCCAACCATTTAACTCCCAGGTGTGCATGCCGCTGGCCCCCCACTAATTGACAGTCGTAACCATGGGGTTTGGGGCTTCGCTCTTTCAAGCCCTTCCCCACGCCCCCGGTAATCCGTCAGCGCCGTGCTGTTGGCTGCTGTGCGCCCCGGCTCTGCCTCCCGCCGGGACAAAAAGCAAAACCCGAGCCCTGGAGCCTGTTCCTGGGGCTGCTCCTAATCCCCGCGATGCTCTGGCCGTGCGGTGCCGGTAACCCTTTGAAGGATGGCCGTGGGGTTTGTACGCAGCCTTTGTTGCTCGGCTGAATTCCCACCATGGGGCTTTGGTGCAGGAGGCACCAGCCAGCCTCTGGTGAGATCTGGTTTGGGATTTTAGAGCGGGAGGGAGGTGAGCAAAGGTAAATATCTGTGGTGGAGCTGCTGCTGGGGCTTAGGCAGTCCCTGGGGGCTTCGGGCAGCTGGGTCGGGCTGTCGGGGGGCATGGGGCCCAGTGCCCTCTCCCCTGGGGGACAAGAGCCAACCCCGGGCTCATCAGCAGAGCTGCCTGCTGGCAGGGTTTGGCGCAGTGCTCTGAGACCCCTCAAACCCTCTGGTGATGGTTGGGTGTCTGACATGAAATGCGGTGGCTTTTGGTCTGTGTCTGTCGGACCAGCTTGTAACCGGTGATGTCCATCTGGAAAATCCTGAAAAATCCCGTTCCCCCGTCGGGAGCAAGTGCATGCAGGCACGAACCTGCTCAGACCCGGGCTGGGACTTGGCCTCCTGTCTGTTTCCATTCCCTGCATCCCCGGGCGGGATGAGGATGCAGTGTGGCTGAAAGGAAAACGGAGCAGGTTTTTTCCCTCTGTCTAGCAAGGAAGGCATTGCTCCAAGAGGGAGCTTTCTGCCCTGGATGCTAAGATGGGTGTTTTCAATCATTCAGTTTCCTTGTACTTTTCACTCATTTTTTACCCATTCCAATTTATTTTTAATGGCCCTGACGCCTTTGTTTATAATAATAAACAGCAAACGTGTGGACACAATGAAACCATTTCAGGTTTGAGTGTTTTTAATAACCTTGCTGCAAGAAATAGACCCAAGCCTAAATCTGAAGAAACATGATGGAGACTCTCTCCTGCTGCAGTGAAATATGATTTCGGAGTCGCTGCTGTGCAAACAGCCTGAGATAGCTATCGTTTCACTGCTTTGACTCCCAGCCAGCCTTTTCAGACAAGACTCCCCTTTGTGTCACTCCGAGCTGACTTCCACGCAGTGCTTTTGTCTTCCAGACATAACCTGATTTAAGCGAAGAAAAGCCAAGGTGGCAGGTAAAGATATTTTATTAATATGGTAGTTTTAAGTCAGAGAAAAGCAAAAAAAGCTGGAAACGGCGGAGAGCAAGCAGAGATGGAGGCTTCAGTGGGCTAAAGGTAGGTGTGAAGCTCTAGGCTGTGGCTCCGCTGACCTTTTTAATGGGAAATGCCTGCACCACAAGTGGCACAGCTGGTGCTTCGTTGTCTTTGGGGGTGGGGAGACACAAAACCGAGGCCAATGTAACACTGGGGGCCATGGCTTCGCATTCACAGCCCTCGCGAGCACGCACGATCCCAACCGAGGGATGCGTAATTCCCATCTGGGATGCTGCAGCAAAACAATGCAAGGGAAAAAGTGACGATCTACATTGTTAGGCCTCACACTGTTTAATTAAGTAAAATGTTATTAGCTGTTTTCAATGGTGTAACAACTTGGAGGGAGTCATTGTTTGCCAAGAAAAATAATCCTGCGGGTCTCCCGGCATCCTAAGCAGGCTCGTGGCTGCAGTTCAAGGCAGGAATCCAGGGCCGGCTGTTAGAAAAATGTTACCCTGAGACTGACGCCGTGGGTCTGTCTTTCAGGAAAACAAGAATTTGTTGCCCGCTTCTGCACCAGCTCAGCCCTCACCGCCTTGCACGGCTCTGTCCCCGTTTGTGGCCGCCCTCCGCATCCCTGCTGTCCCTCGGGGGGCTGCAGGTGGTCGGGGTCGCGCTGTGCTATCCATGGGGTTCAGGGGCTGCGGCTCTGCTGGGGCAGGGCCTGCTGCAGGCTGGGGCTCAGCCCGAGGGAGGCCGGGAGGGCGCAGCCTCCCCTCCAGCACTGCCCGGCTGGCTGGGAGCAGGCGTGAAGGCAGAGCATGGGATGTCAGAAGTGGGGAGGGACGCGTGTGCCGGGGGGGCTTCCATCCTCGGTGCCCTCCCCAGGCTCCTCACCGCACCCAGGAGTGCAGGCACCTGGCTTCACGTGCCTGGGGCCACGGGTACGCTGCCGCCGGTGACACGCACGTGGCCGCACACGGCCGCCTGTCTCTGCGGGGCCTTCTGCCGGGTTTATCTTCCCACAATGGCATTCCCCCTCCCCGTTCCTTGCAACGCCCCCAGAAAATAATAAACGGCGGCAGGCTCTGTAAACAGAGCCTATCTCCAAAGCTGCTTGAGATGTAGACAGGCTCAAGTGAATTAGTTGAGCGAGGGCTTAATTGCCGTCCTGTCTGTCAGCGTGCGGCGCTGAGGGTTAGCAGGGGAGCGCTGGGGCACGGGAGATGGATGAGGTCCTGGCTGGGGTGGCAGCCGGGGTCACCGCTCCAGAAACCAAGTCCCCGCGTGACCCCCGTGAAGATAAGCGCTCCCCGCTGCCGGGAGGGCCTGCGTTTCTCCCAGTCCACAAAACAACGACCTGCCCGCCCTCCTGCACCAGCACGGAGGCTTCGGGCCCTGTCAGGGCCCAGGGCTGCGGGTCCCCACGGCACGTGTGCTCGCGGCCTGCTGCGGCCTGGTGTCCCCTCGCTGCGGGAGGGGGGTCTGGCCCGGTGCTGGGCTGCAGCCGGATTCGGGGATGCTGTCCTGACTGGACTGGCACCACGGGGCTTTCTCCATCGGGCTGGAGATGCCGCAGGCAGGAGAAATTCCTTCAGTCGTATTTGGGAGGAACAAAATATGAATCCCCCCTTCCCTTCCCAAACACACGGAGAACTGTATCGTTTGTGTATTACAGAATAATCCCGCAAATCCCAGGTAATCCCAGGCAGATGAATGGCCCTGCGAGGACCAGATGCGTCGCTTTGGGACGCTGGGGAAGTCGGCACAGCTGGTGTGCCACGGCACCGGGCTGAGCTGGGAGAGACCAGCAGCCAGAGTCCCGCTTAGACCTGTCACAGCGTGGGGGTGTTTTTGGGGAGGAAATGAGGGGACTCCCCGGGGAGGGGATGGGGGTCCCCATGGCGGGGGCCCAGGCGTCACCCACAGGGATGGGCTTTGCCGAAGGCAGCCACCAGCAGGGGTCTGGCTGGGCTCTGCCCCACTGCCCCCCGCATGAAGCAGCAGCCCCCTGCATGTGTGGAAAGGGAAGGAGGGAAAGAAAAAAAGATCAGCAAGCCCCAGTCCTTAGATTACTGTTTACCCCCTCGAGGAGCACAGAAGTATATTGTCCATTTAATAGAAGCCTATAAATCACTGAAAAACATTTATAAAATAATTGAAGGTAATGGGAACCATTTGTTTAAATAACATCATGTTCATGCCCCAGAGGTGCAATAAAAGTTAGATTAATTGATAGGATTTTATATCTCACTGTGAAAAACCAAGTCACATTCTAGACACTGACAGTTTGGGAAAGTTGCAAATTCATCAGGCACCCAGCTACTATCAAAATAGTCTCTTCCATGCAAAGAGGCACATTTATATGACCCTGAAGGGTTTTGGGATGAGAACTATTTACTTAAACTGTGAAGTGAACTAGCCAGTGTGAGATCCTGACCCAGATTGGATTTTTTTTCTTCCTCTCCTATCTGCCATTTCATTTTTTTCCCATTATGATAAAAGGCAAATAAATATCTCTAAACCAAAGGCTCATTCCTAATCCAGGGCTAAAGTTTCCTGCGTCCGTCCATGCCCATGAGAACAGCCCTGCAAAGGCAGGGGCACAGGCTGGGGGGGCCCTGTGGGGGCAGCTCCCGGCCCCCTGCCCGGCAGTGCCCTGGCCGGGGCTGTGCGCGCGGAAATTTGCCGGGTGCCTCCCAGCCGCTGCCGCTTCCCCGTAACCGTGCCTTGCGGTTTATTCGGGTAAAGGGCATAAAAGTGGAACAAAGCGTGGTTTTTAGCAAAAGGGCAGCTCGTGGGATGTTGTCGGCTGCCTGCAGGCAGGGGCTCCCCGGCCCTGCTGCCTCCCTGCCTCCCCCGGAGCCCACGCTCAGCCCCAGCCGTGCCCTGTTTTTCCCGAAGTGCACTCCGGTTTTGAGTCTCTTCCCAAATTTTATTGACTCTCTTGCAAGCTGGAGCAAGGCCAGCAGCATGTGAGCGAGCCTGGGCTCCGTGAGGCATGACGGCAACATGTGGGACTGTCACCCCATCATCCAGGGCACCTGGGTGACACCGCTAGTGTTTCAGGTTTGTTTTTTCAAAGCATCCTTCGCTGCTCTTCCTTGCAACGGCTCCATCATTCCAGCCATGGATGCAGATGCCTGGGGCTTGCAGCACAGGGGGGCCCCACGCCACCCCAAGCCAGCGGGCAGAGCCCACGCTGCTCCGTCTGCAGAGCCCAGCCGCGGGGCAGGACCTGCTGCGAGCCGCGGCCGCGAGCAAGCCACGCCGCAGCCCGAGCACGCCGCGCAGCCCGGCTTCGCATGAGCTTTTGATAAAGGCACCCTGTCAAACAAGGACTGAATAAATCATGATGTGTTACCAAGACGCATTACAGCTTTTAAAACAACCACCATGGCATTCTACCCCACGGACTGATGAGTCTGGGGATGCCAGATCCCTGGCGCTCCGCAGCCTTGCTGGAGCCAGCTCACATCTGGAGTGCAGTAAACGTACCCAGAAGCAAGAAAGCAGCTCTGTAAGGGTCAGGAGTACAGAGAGCGGCTGCTGACTCCAGGCGCCACCCCAAAACCCACATGCATTTCCTTGTGTAAACACATGTGGCCAAAAGGCAGCCATGGTCACCTTTCTCCAACGTGAGCCCTATAAAACCGCCAGCAAAGTGAGGAACAATGTCACTATTATTGTTTTAGAGGAATTCCTCCGAAGCAGAAAAGCATAGCCGGGCTGCCTACAAGGGTGTCTTTAAAAGCAGGGCTGACAATTGACTCCAGAGCCGAGGGGAGGAAAAATCCCCCCGGGGTTGATCGTTTGCAGTTGTCGGGGGGCTTCCCGAGCCCGTTAACCTGCTGGGCCCCTGTGCTGTGGGGTGGGCACAGGGTGGGTACGGGGCCCCTGCGTGCCCAGTGCTGGGGAGCCCGGGCTGGGGCTGGGGGTGCTGGGGCAGCCGCGGGGCTGGGGCAGGGAGAACCCTGCGCAGAGCCCGGGCTGGGCAGCTGCTGGGTTAGGTGCTGCTGGAAAGCATCCCTGAAGCCCCTCCTGTCTTAGCTGTGTCCGAGGAATTGTCCCCGGTGAAGCCAGGGGAGCCAAGCACAGCAGGGGGCTGCTCCTTCGGCTGCTGCCTGTGGAAGAGAGGTTCTCCCACCCGCCCCATACCAGCCGCGTCTGCATCCTGCTGACGTAGCCAGAGGTGCCAGCGCTGGCATCGCTTGGGGTTAGATCTTCACATGTCTGGAAGAAAGGGAAAAAAACAGTGCCTTTGAGGGGGGCAATCAGAGCCTGTGTTGGATTTGGAGCTCCTTTGCTTTGGGGCACCACGAGCAGTTGGAGCGTGTCCTGCAGCTGCTTCTCCTTGCTGCACACATTGCCCAGGGGCAAGGTTGGGCACAGGCGGGCAGAAGCAGCAGGAGCTGTTACCTAGGGCCGGATCCTGCCCATGGTAGCACAGGTGTAAGTCGGGAGTCGCTGGGCTGGAAATGCCAGGGGATGGCAGCGGAGCCGCAGCCAGCGCTCATCCCTGTCCCCTCCCGCCCCTTCCCGGCGCTAATCCTTGCCTTGCTGCTGCTTCGGGGCCACTGGGGAGGGCTGGCCCACCTGCAGGGATTTCACACTCCATCCAGACCCAGCTGAGCACGATATCCAGCACCGCTGACACTGGGCGAGGGGCTCTAACTGGAAACATACGGGAGAGGAGAAGCGGCACTAATTAAATAAGAGGCTTTGCTGATTGCATCTTCCACGGGCAAAGCACCGAGGATCTCCTGCAGCAGAGCCGTGAAACCCTGGCTCCATCTAGCAAGCACGTGGGTTTCCTGGGCCGAGCTCTGTGCTGGGGGCTGTGACACTGTGACACCCCCGGGCTGGGGACACTGCTGGGGGGTGTGGTGGCTCCAGAGGTGCTGGACATGGCTGGGGGCAGGGGGGCCTCCTTCTCCTGTGACACACCAAGGGCAGGCACCTTGCGGGAGGAGATTGGGTGGATGCTCTGGGAAAACCTCGGCCCTTGCGAAATGCAATTTTGTGGTCAAAATGCTTCATTTGGAGCGTCTGGCACAAAGGATCCTGCATGGAGCGGAGATGCCGATAGCTGGGTTTGTCCAGCCACCAGGAAGGGTTCTGTGCAGCTCTCAGGTGCAGGGCAGAGCACGGGCTGGGTAAGGAGCCCGCGGCCCGCCTGGGTTTGCTTCACCTCCGCCTGCTGCAGGAGGGGCGAGGAGCGGCTGCAGGGGAGAGCTGGGGGAAAGGGGGGCTTGGGGGGCAGGAGCGAGGGTGACCGTGAATATGCAGCGAGGCTGAAGGCGTGCAGATAGGGAGATTCTCCACGCTTAACACCTGATTGGGATGACCTTGCTCCTAGATAAGGGGCTGTCCTCCAATGGGACGAGAAAGGTGAGCATTTGAATTTCAACGATAAGCCCATCAAATAGTTAAGTGTGTTATAGGCCGTATGACTGTCCCACAGAAGAAGTTTCTCCAGTGAGTCAGGGTCCCAAAAACCTTTCTTTAGGGAACTTATCTTATCAGGCAGGGAATACAGCGCTTGGCGAGGAAACAGGGCCAGCTCAGCCTGAATAATGGCCTGCGCAAAAGCATTGCAAAACTAAAGGTACATTTTAAGAAGTCTTGACATCTCAGACAGAGGGGTGAGGAGAGGGGAAGAAGAGGCTTAGTCACGCTGGCCATAACCCAAAGACGTGGTACTTCTGCAGGGCGAGTTCTTTAATGTCCTTCCTAGGACAAAGCTTTTAAATTTGCCTTCCCCCCCTTTCCTTGTGAGAGCAACCTGGGGGCTGTTCCCAGCCAAATCCGCTCTCTAATTCCCTCCATGAGGGGCTGGGGCCAGCGCGAGGGATGGTGCCGGGGAGCCGGGAAGCCCCGTTCCCCTGGGCCACCAAGCGAGGGGAGCTGCCGGGGCCGGCGCGCCGAGGGGGCCTCCTGGGTCCCTGGGCTGCATGTTGGGGACACGGCCGGGGCTTCAGCCCCATGGCCCCATAAAGCTTCCCCATTCCTCCAGGTCCCCTTAGCAACATGCGCCGGGCAGTGTGGGAATGCAAAGTCAGTGTGAATAACGTGCAAGTGCTGGCCAAAATGTTTAAACCAGCTAAAATTCCTGGGAAAGAAGAATGTCAGCATCTGGGGAATAAGTACCTGAAACCATCCCCAAAAGGAGGAATGTTAACGTGGAAGTCTATGCGTTCCCCGCTCCTCGTTTCTCCCTGTGCTGACTGACTGCAATCACAAATTTCTACCTACTTGGGAAATTCTTCCCAGCGCAGTCGCCAGTATTAAATTAAAACCTCCTTGGAGCCTTCTTAAAAGCCAGCGTACTCCAGCAAACATCTGAAAGTGCCCATGTGTGGCGGGGCGCGCAGGAATGCATTGCGTATGGTCCCTGTAAGCAAGTGCTTGAAAAATTCCTCCGGGCTGACAGGACGGGAAGCGTCTAATCTGCGAGCGGTCTTTGGTTTCTGCCTACCGTTTGCGTAAACCCCAGGGCACCCACCCGCTGGGTGAGTCTCTGGTACTGGTCTCTTCTGGGGGGGAGACGCGGAGGAAACCAGTGATCGAATGCATGAAGTTGGGGGCCGCAGGAATTGCACTGCCACATCCAGAGCAGCGCAACTGCGCTCTTACCTCAGGGCAGGGGGACAGGTCCCACCGGTCGTGACGTGTCCCCGGTGCTGGGCCCAGCCCCTGACGGTGCCGTGGGGCTCCTGAGGCGGCCGTGCAAGGGCTCAGCCATTTGCACCCGTGGGGGCTTCACGGGCAGCGGCCAAAGGACGTGCATTGCCATTATTCCCATAGCCTTCATTTTTTGCATTTCACAAAGTGGCTGCCCTGAGGAAGGGGTTTAGAAGGGGTTGTGCCTGTGGTGTTTGCTGCTGGGTCTCCGTGAGGATGGAATAAAAGTAGTTTTTTAATGTGGATTTTTCATGGTTAAACAACAAGACAGGACTCCTCGGTCACAGGGGAAGGAAGTGTCAGGATGATCCGTGATGTTCTGGGCTCCTTCTTGAAACATGGTCAAAACCATTGGGTAGAAGACATTCGGGGCCGGCTCTGCCAGCTGCCTGCTGTTCACTGGGGACTGCCACAGGGCCACAGGGGGGGCTCCGTCCTTGTCCCCAAGCACCCTGCGAGGTTCCTGCTGCTGCCGCGCGGTGCCTCACTCGGCAGGGAGCCTCGGGGCAGCGAGAGAGGCGGTGGGCCGGCCGTGGGGACACGGACGTGGTTTCGGGCAGGACACCAGGTTGTCCTCACAAACAAAACACGCACGGAGGATGCAGGAGACATCTTCTGGGGATGCCGTCCAGGCCTGCAGGGACCGGGCTGTTCCCGGGGCACGGCCCCACTGCGTCATCCTGCGTGCTGCCAGCATCCCAGGCAGCCTCTCTTTGTAGTGCTATTTTTAAAACACCAAAGGAGAGCTCCCCTCTGTCTGCTAGAAATATGTCTCTGTCCCCTCCTGGTATCTGGAGCAGCCAAGAGCCCTGCTCATTTTCAAACCAGCCGGAGTTAGCTTTAGGTATTAAACAAAACAAGCAAACTGAGAGGGGCTTGTTGTGTAAAAAAGTTCCTCCGAATTAGTTGTATCTGGCTCGTGATCCCTTTTTGATTGAATACTTAATAGCAGCCAGGTGCAGCCAATAAGGGATGCTCGCCCGCGCCTCTGGAAGCAGCATGGGAACGCTGCGTGGTGGGATAGTCCGAGAGGCGGCTCGGTGTGTGGGCTGCTCGCGCCCTTCCTCTGCTCCCGCTTTCATCTGCAGCGCTTCCAGCCTTTGTTTCCTCCCCTCCGCGCTCAGCGAGAGCAAGGGAAGCGTGCACGCGCCTCTGTATGTCTGCATGTACGCGGATGCACAGCTACTTGTGCCGGGGCGCGTGCAAAAAGTGGGCACGTGTGCGCGTTACTACACACGTATGTAATTGTGCACGTAACATGCATGGTATGCACACACACGTGTGCACGGCAATGCAGGTACGTGTCTGTAACCGTGCTCCCTTCGGCTGAGCTGCTCGGCCCTCCCGACTCCCCCGACGGGCGCAGCAGCTCTCCTAGTGCTCGTGCGGCGCCGCTCACGTGGCGCTCGGAGACATTTTTCCGTCCTGGCACTTCCAAATACGTCTGCTGGTGCTTAAGCCCGTTTCCATCCCTGAGTCTGTGTGTGTGGAGTTTTACGGCATTAATTTTAGAAACACGCTGCCTTCGTAGACGATAATAAAAAATTGATGCCAGGGAGGGAGGCTGTCCAGAAACAACCAAGTTGAAGACATCGCCCTCCTGGAGCGTGCCCTGTGCCTGCAGCATCAGCAAAGCACGGAGCACGGGCTCGACCTCTCCTGAAGTCAGAAAGTTAACTGCATGGGCCCGATTCTGAACCAGCACACCACAAGAGGCCTGGTGGTCCTTGTTCACCCCGCACCAGGGCTCGGAGAAGCACTGCTGGTTGGCACCAGCTGGAGGTGCTGGAGCTGCGCTCTGCCCATGTGCCCGTCCCACCCTGGTGTCACCTCCGGGTGATGAGCTCAGTCCCTGGACTCCTCAAAAGGGGTGAGCACGGGTTGAACGCCAGCATCTCCTTAGGGGATCCAAGCTGGGGCTGAACCCCCTCGCTTCCATGGGTAACTGGGCTCTAGCCCCCATGAGCAAGATTTTGCAACACACCGGCAGCGAGGGAACGCCTTCTCTTGTTGAGCCCCACGGGCCGTCAGCATCCCTCTGTGCACCCACGGGTGCGCGTTTCTCACGGGCTCTCCTAGAGCCCTGCGGCCTCGCAGGCGCATGGCATCCCGCTCAGGGATGTCGCATCCTTGCTGCTGGACGTGGAGGCCAGGTGCCCCTCCAGGAAGGCCGGGGTGCTTTACCTGCATGGTTCGGCAGGGCTGACAGTGCCGTGCTGCTTGGCTTTTGTCCGTGTGTCCAGCCATCTGTGGGCGTGCACATAGAGGGGTGCTGGGGATATCTCCCACAGAAATGCATTAAGTTTTTAGGTCCTTTTCTATCCAATATCCCCATAAAAATGCACTTTTTGTGTCTGTCCATTTCTTTTTTTCCAAGTGATGCAATTTCCACGCAACGCTGTTCTGGAGAAAGATCTACAGTGTGTCGCTTCCGATCATAACTCCTTGTAGTGTTGGCTGTAGCCTGCATGGTTACTTGATTTATTGATCTCCTGAACCCTCCCAAGAAACTCGATGATTTTATATGAACAATTCCTTTATGCCTGAAAGCAGAGCATTTGCCAGAGCATTTTCTGCACGGTGAGATCCAGAGAGTCGTTAGTGCCAACAGGAGAAGAAATCCTTATGGGCTCCAGAAATCCGGGGCAGATGCTGTGTGCACATCGGGGTACACACCAAGCACCCAGGCGTGGCGTAGCCTGCGCTGCCTCCCACTGCAGACGGGTCGGCCTGGGCTTTGCACTGAGGGCCGGTCCCAGCCCTGCTGCTGTTACGGGGAGTTCTGTCGCCGGCTGCCTGTAACCCGGCTGTGGCACAGACGGATGAGATGTGAGCTGGCAACACGCCGGCCGGACAAAATTAACCTGTCAAAACATTTTGGATATATATGCTCCAGCAGAATGCATTTGCACGGGATCAGCACTTTGCATCATGTGGTGACAGCGCTTCAGAAGCACTGAAACCAGATTTCCTCTAGCATTGAACCATAACTCCAGTTATTCCACCTGTGAACTAGGGACGATAATACTTCCAGGCTATAAAAGGGTGATAAGATTCGAGGCGAAAAGGCGCTGTACTGGAGCCAAGCCATTCTTTATTATCGGGAGGTTTCAGGTGTGCGCACAGTGCCGCACAGAAAAATAAGTTAAAGGCCTGTTCCTTTTCCTGGAGAGGAAGTGTTTGTAGGATTAGGGCATATTTAGACATGGCACAAATGGGATTCCTAAACAAAGGGCCAGGGGAAGGAGAGGCTCGGCACAGCACACACGGTTTTGCAGACCTGAGAGCATTTCCAGATTTGCTCTCCTACCTGCCTGTGCGGGTAAAGCTGTCCAGACCCCGGCGCCCAGGATTCACAATTTCCATTTTAGGAGGTTGTGCAAACAGGAGCAGGCACTGCAGCTCCCTGCTTTCCTCCTGCGGCAGGCAAGGTGGGCTCGGGGGCTGCACGCCTGCTGCCGTGCCGGGCGCTCCTGCTTGCCCTGCACCCGGCCATGGCTGTCACGCTGCTGTGCACAGTGCATGGTGTGGTGCGCAGTGCTCTACGTGGTGCTGTGCATGGTGCTCTACGTGGCACGGCCAAGCCAGCCTGCGCAGCCTCCTAGGACGGGAGCTCCTTGCTGCAAGCGCCTTTTATTGGTCACAGGGGGAGGCCTCTTTTCCATTAATCAACACAAAATAAATTGGACTTAAATGCTAAATTGCAGCAGTGCGAGCAATTTATACAAATTACAGGCAGGGACAGAGATATATTTACCTCGGGATTTTGCAATTAACAGCGGGGGACATGCAATTCTCTGAAAGTCAGCGTGCTCAGAGCAAAAGGGGCCGTTTCCTATGAAGGAAATCAGCACAGGCTGAAGAAAGATGTTAGTGTTTGGTCTGGGAACAGCGACGTGTCAGGGCTAATTAAGCTTTGGCCCAAGTTTAGGAAATAAAGATGCGTGATGCCAGCTTGCCCCTACGGGATGCTGTGGGCGATTTCAGATGTGGGACTCCTGGAGGGGACTGAGGGCCGAGACGAGGGGGCTGCGCCCAGGGCAGGGGCAGGGGCACTGCCACCACTGCGGCCCGCTGGGGTGGGTGATGTCCCCACCAAGCCCCGGTACATCCGTGTCCGTCCACCTCCCCTTGGGCCTTGGCAGCTTCCCTCGGAGCAGAGGGCCCTTAGCGGTCCCCCGACCTCTGCTCGTGCCACCAAATGTCCAGACCACACGGGGCAGAAGGCCACGCGTGGGGCACCCCAGTGTCACCCCCAGGGCGAGCCCTGGAGCAGGCAGGATGCAGGGCTGAGGTTTATGAGCAGTGCTGGCTGGCTTGTTTCTCTTTTCTCCCCCTTTATTTGTTTTGTTGTCGTTGTTGTTGTTTTGTTCCTTGCACCAGTCCCTGTGCATGAGCATTGACGCAGGCCTTCACTGGGCAACTTGCTCGCTGTGCTGCGCGGGATGAGCACATGCATGGAGGAACATGTGCTGGCCTTGGCGTGCAGCAGTGCTAAATATGCAATTTTTTATTTACACCCACAATCAGTTTATAATCTCTGGCCAAGACTTCATCTCCTGTATGTGAAGATTTGGCCCGCAGAGGGATTTTAACTCTAAGGCGAATGGGAAATATGAAAGGGCCCTCTATGTGGGAAGCGGTTCAGCTCGCCTCCAGCACAGCGCTGTGGTTTTTCCATCCCTCCGGGTTTCTGCTGGGAGACGTCTCCGAGCCGCGAGCTCTGCCTGCGGCCGGCGGCTGTGGCGGGGCCGGCGCTGCTCTGACCCAGCGGTGCAGAGCCTGGGATGGCTCCGTCCCTGACCCTGTCCCTGTCCTGCTTGATGGGGTTTGCTCCTCTTTCAGGGCCAGGTGGCTGGGGCTTCCCAGTTTCGCTGGGATTTTGTGTCTGTGCTGCTGGGCAGCGCGAGGGCACCAGCAAAGTGTGGAGGAGCCACGGCTGTGCCCTCGTGCCGAAGCAAGGCTGGGTTTGTGCTGTTCGGCTTGGAGCGCTGCAACGGCCGGGGCTGCGGGGACACAGCCGGCCCGGCTCCGCCTGGGGAAGGCACCAGAAGCAAGTGGCAGCCCCGGCTGGAGCCCGGCCACCCGAAGCGTGCGGGGCAGGCGGCGTGCCACCGTGCTGCCGGGTGGGCACCGCGCCTCCCCGCGAGTTAGTGCCAAAGATAAACGAAGCATCTCACCGTCCAACTCGGAAGAATGAAAGAGGGGGATAAAATAAGCAGTTGGGGTGCAACTGCTGCCTTGGCTGCCTCGCTGCTCGCGTGGCAGCGGCTCGCAGCACGCCGGCCGCAGGGAGAGCAGTTGGGTTGCCTGTGCCTGCAGAGAGGGGATGAGCGAGAGCCCGCGTCAGCCCAACACGCCCGAGAGCTGCCGGTGCTCAGCGCCGCTCCAGGCTCCGGCCATCACTGAGCCTTGGGTGGGAGCCGCGGAGCCCGGAGGAGAGCAGGGGGCTGGGTCCCAGCCCAGCGTGCCGCGGATGCTGCTCTCACGCGTGCAGTGAAGGTGTGGGGCCTCAGCCCACAGCCCTGCAGCTGCACCCTCCCCTGCCCTGGCACAAGTTAATTGTTTTCTGCGAAGGAAAAAAAAAAAAAAAAATCATTTGGGGAATAGATGGAAAAAGGAGATAGCGTCAGGCAGTCATGGCCTGTTCTCCACCTGTTGTTATTTTGGTCTGGCCCAATCAACCTGCTAGCCAGGCTGGAGCCAGAGACCATCTGGAAAAACTGCCGTGTTTATAAAACTGACATGGAGCAGCACCCCAGGGCCCTGACCTCCCACACAAATCTGGAAATGATTAAAATGGCCCTGGCTGTCTTCGCTGCTGAGCGCTGCCTGCGGAGAGCAGCCCACCAAAGACATTTGGAGTTCTCATTAGCGGGCTGGAAATGCAACGCCGTCCTCCCGGGCGCCCCTGCCCTCCCCAGCCAGCACGCAGAGCCCGGAAAAGCTGAGCTGAGAGCAGAAATGCCATCGGGCAGTGCTGGGGAAGCACTTCTGGAAGAGGGATGGTGCTGGGGAATATGACAGGATGTCGGTGGGGAGCAGCGTGCGGGCGCCGAGCTGGGTCCGGCTGGCAAAACGTGCACACCGGGTGGGTGTCCCCGCAGAGCTGCCTCGCTGCCCGCCCGCTCACCAGGAGCCCCCGCACCCTGTGTAGGGAAGCCCTGGGGCACCCAGCGGGTCCCCCCCTGCCCCTAGGAACCCACCACTCCACGCACAGCAAGCCTCTATTTTTATAGCTAGCCGGAGTTAGAAGTGAAATAATACCGGTGAGTCTGATTTCAGTGGGAATTAGAAACTGAGCCTCAGCGCCAAAGGCAGCGAGTGCTAACCACCGAAAAGCTGGCTACAAGCGCGGGCGAGCTCCTTCTGCGAGTGTATATTTAGATAAATACATTGCGAGGCTCCAAGTCGCTGCTGTGGGATCGGAGAAGCGTCCAGCCTTTCCCTGGGAGCAGAAAGGCTCTGACAGCACTTTGGATTGGGCCCCAGGTTTGGAAAAATCCTCCCTGAGCAGCTACCCTTCCCCACGGCACAGCGATCTGGCGCCATCCACGCACGAGATGTCGCTTATCGCAGCAGCTCTGTGCCCTCCGCGTGGCAGTGGGTGAGCGATGCCGCATCCAAAATTCAAGCCACGTCAGACCTCGCTGACCCACGCTGGCCAGGGGACATTTGGCTAACTCCAGCCTTGCCCAGCCTGCTGGGCGGCAGTTTAATTAGAGAGGTGTGAATAATGAATTATCCATGACTCCGAGCCATCTATGGAAAATTCAAATCAACCTGCTTTTAGTTTACAGGACGCTGGCGAGCTATCTGCTAAAGGCAAGGGGAGGAAAAAGAAGCCAGGCTGCACCGTGGTGGGGCCCGAGGAGCGCTCCCACAGCGGGTGCTGTGGCTGGGAGGGATGCTGAGTGGTGCAGCCCCGATCCTGCTGGGTGCTGGGTTACAGGCACATGGGGAGAAGGGGTGCCGGCCCCTCGGTGCGTTCACTGGGGCTGGAGCTGCCAGGCATGAGCTCCGGCACGGCTCCGGCGCTGGGAGGGAGCTGGCAGCGCCATGAGAGCCTTGGATGCGCTCCCTGCCTCCAGCTCGGGCCATTTTCTAGTAATTTTCTGTTGGCTGTAACGAGGCGTGAAGAACGGGTGTGGGTATTTCTCGTGTGACTTGTGGAGCCAGGATTAAATGCACGGGGGGCACAGCCCCTAGGGCTGGGGGTCAGCCTGTGGGGCGGCTGCACCCGTGTCTGTGCCCAGTGCGTGGCAGGGCCGGGAGCAGCTGTCGGTGCTGGCACCCCCAGGCGCGTGTGGGGTGGACACAAACCCTTTTGCAAACGAGGCTGCTGGGATTTATAGCGACAGCTTAGGTAAACACTTGCTTCACCCGGCACAAGGGGATTTAATCCCTGAAAGGGCCCTGGCCTTGGGCCGGGAGGAGCCGTCTTTGCTGTGTTTGTCTTCTCTGCTGCTCTGCCTTACCTGCCCAGCCGCACTAAGCTCCGGCCCTGGGTTTGCTGTCGCTGCTATTGTTCCCTGTGTTATCAGGGGAGGATGAGCAGATGATGAGGACGGGGACAGGGAGCAGGAGGGGACGCCTGGGACACAAGGAGCCTGGCTGGGGACAACAGGGAGCTTGAACTTGATGCGGGTGCCCACGGGCACAGCTGGCCCGGGATGCTCAGGGCAAGGCTCTGGCACCGTGCTTTTACAGCCGGCTTTTCCGGGGAGGCCCCAGCCTGGGGTGGCGTGCACAGGCTGTGCCGGACGGCCCGAGCGGGAGGCAGCTTGCCATTCTGCCCTGGCCGTGATGCTTGTCCTGATCGGGGGCACCCAGAGGCTCACCCAGCGGACCCGTCCTGTGCTGGAGCTGCCACCGTCCCCTCCACAGGGAGGACCCATGAGGGAAGAGCGCGCTAAAATTTTCAGCCTGAATTTCAGGTGCTTTATTGGGTACTGATAAGGAGGGGGAGCCCTGTGCTGCTGCCAGGGCCGAAGGCTTTGAAACGGGCAGAAAACAGACCTGTCACATCTTTTGTCCAGGGCCAGCTCTGCTCATTGATCTCTCTATCAGATGAGTAAACCGATACATATTAACCCGGAGCCAAAGCAAACACATAGTGAGTGCTGAAGAAGTTCAGATAAGTCTTTTCTCCCTCTTGGGAAGCCAAAGCAAAAGCCCTGGGCAGGAGCCAAGCAGTCCCCGGCTGCTTTCTGGTGCAGGCTGCAGTGCGCTGCTTACCGGGGCTGCCCCGGCTCCCCCTGCCCCAGGGGGGACGGGACCCCCGCCGTGGGCACAGCCCGCACGTGTCCGCCGCGGGGGCCCACAGACGGGCTGCGTGCCACGGGTGCGAGCAAGGCGCCACGCCGCCGTCGGCACGCTCTGCTCAGCCGGGTTATTAAATTAGAAACCCCGCCGTTTGCAGAAGGAAGGGCCACTCGCGCCGATAAACCCCTGCGAAAGGCCAGGCGATAACAACAGGTAGCACCAGGTAAACGCGCCCGCGGCAGGTTGTAAATGCCGGCGGGCAGCTCCGGAGCCCTGCAGGCTGTAAGGGCTCACGAGGGGCTGTGGGCTCCCTCCGCAGACTAACGATCTGCCAGAGAGGATGAGCTCCCCTGCTGGGTTACAACCTGTTCGTTATTATTTCAAAAAATTATTATTAAAACTTACTTATTATAAAAGTGGATGGTGAAAGAAAATGGTGCTTAATGGCAGTTAAATACTCGAAAACGTTGACAATACCTATGGCTGATTAAATTACTGGCGATGGACAATGAGCAGCTTGGCCACGGCAGCGTCGGTCGCAGAGGGCGGTGCGGGCGGTGTCAGCAGCCGGGCTGCAGGCACTGCCCATGGGCTGCAGGCTGCCAGCCCTGACCCCAGACTGCACCCCAAACAGCTCTGAACATGCCGGGGGCATCGCAATGACATCGCCCCCGTGCTCATCCCCGCTGCGGGGAGATCTGCCCCTCTGCGTGCTCCAGGCTGGCTTTCCTGCAGCCCTCTCCTGTGGCCGGTGCTGCAGGTGCCACCGGGGAGCCACTTGCCCAGCGCGGTCAGAACAAAACACTTAGCTGGGACACGAGCATTTTGGTGCTTTTTCCTTGGGAGAAACTCTATACGAATTGTGGTGGGGGGGGCTTTTTGTTGTGACGATGCCCACGTCTGTTTTTTTAATAAGTTTAAAAGTTTCATTTCCACATAATCATCTCGGTTAATTTTGCTTCAGTTTTTATATTAAGCACTGTGCTAAATACTTTTGCATCAAATTTTATATTAAATAGCGTGCTGCGTACACTGTGAATGCAATATATTACATGGACATGTTCATTCAGACGGTACAGAATTTATCTTTACATACAAAGCAGTACAGGAATGAGAAGGAGTAAAGAATATAACCTGAAATAATAAAACCCCAAGAAGATGATGACATCTCCTGACATCAAAATGGCCCCCAGGGCCAGCGCCTGGGCAGCACCCCGTGCCCAGGGGATGCTGCGCCCCGTGCCCAGCTGTGCCCGGTGCCTTGCAGAGAGCTCCCACCCAGACCAGGGTGTCCCTTGCATGGCTCACAGGTAGCAGGGGACAGGGACAAGACCAGAGCATTCCCCCCCCCGCGCCCAGCCCCGCACCCTGTCCTTCCCAGCCCAGGTACCACTTGGCTCCCGATAAACCAGGCGTCTGTGCTGCGTGAGCATCCCCATGGTGCCACGTGAAGACCTCGTTCCCCCCACCCAGCTCCCCAGCATCCGGCCCCGCTAAAGGAAATGAAGGTGCTGGCGGTGATTCAGCAGTGACAGACAGGGGGGAGAAGGAAAGTGGCTCCGGCTGTGTCAGCGCCAGGCTGCCTGGGGACGGCAGGAGGGAAGCCATTCACGTCCGGGCCGCCGAGAGGCCGGTGGTGCCGCGCTCGCCCCATCCCGCTGCTCCCGCTTCCTGCGGGATTATCTCCGCTCGCCGGCCGCCAGGAACTCGCTTCCAGCCGGGACGAAGCCTCAGGACAGGATATAAACAGGAAAAGCCGTCCGCGTGACGCCAGGGGTGCCGGGCAGCGCGCCTTCCTGAGCAGGCTGCATGCTCCCCGGGGCGGCCCCTGCTCCCCACCCCGCCAGAGCAGCCTTGCGCCAGCCCTGCCCCACAGACCTGGCTCAGATGAGGGCGATCACACGGGGACACTGTGGTGGCACAGAGTAGCTGCTGGCCGGGCTGCACCCATTCCCCAGATGGGCAAACAGAGGCAGGGCAAAGAGGCGCACCCAGGTTCTGGGCAGCAGGGTGCTGTGGGCAGGCAGGCTTCGGAAAGGCACTGCCCACATCAGCCTGTGATTTTTTGGGTGTCCCTTCTCTCTCTGGAACGGGGAAGGAGCACATCTTTGTGGCTGCGACACATCTGCTGCTCCGTGTGATGGGCAGGACATGGGTGGGGGGATGCGCCCAACCCAGCACCGTGCTTCCGCCAAGCGAATAGGACCAAGGCACCTATGAGCTAAACAACGCTTCGGCGCGGGAAGCTACAAAGCTCTCACGCGAGGGGAGCAGGTGAATGTCGACACCAGGTTTTGGTTTGCACCTTGCAAAGGCTGGACAGGAACCGGAGGAAACCGCGGCCACTGATAAGCGGTGGCTGAGAGCGGGGAAGGAAGCCGGGGCAGCCCCAGCCCCTCGGCGCGACCTTTCCTCCCTCGGGGAATGTGCTGCCTCAGCAGGAAGCGCCCGGGGCTCTGGCGGGAGCCTCCGCTGCCCTCGGCGTGTCGGAGGTGGGAGCCGGGCCGGGAGCTCGGCGGGAGGGGGGGAGAAGCTGCGGCCGAGGGTGTCCTGTGCGGCCCCTTGGCGGGACCTGGCCACCCAGGAGCCCCGGTGCCGTGGCAGAGGAGCACGGCGCGGGTGTCCAGCATGCACGTCCCCTTCACAGAGCCTGCCTGCAGGACCCGCAGAGGCGCTCCCGTGCCATGGGGGCTCGGAGCGTGGCCAGTGAGCGCCTGCGGGCTTCGTTTCTCCCCCAGCGCCACGGCTCACCCTCGGTGGCTGCAGCAGCCACAGAGCCAGTCATTTGGTTTCTCACCTGGGGTAAGACAAAAGGGATCTGAAGTGAGTCTGAGTGCGAAATAACCCTCCCTGCGGGCCGGGCTGGCTTTCACATCCCACAGAGGGCTTTTCGGGCTTGCGGGCCCCATTGACAAACATTCAGCCCCCTGCAGGGGGTAAGAAGGCCCCTTGGGAAATGGGGGCAAAGGCTGGAACAGGCTGAGCCGGGGCAGGCAGGTGGGCAGCTGAGCCCTCCAGTGCCACACACTGCCCGGACTGATGTCCTCTGCCATGGGGCTGGGGACACCCATGACACCTACAGAGCCCTTTGCACCACAGGACACCAGGGCAGGCTCCGGCACCTTGGCGGCAGAGCCCAGCGTGGGCAGGG
Organism: Anseranas semipalmata; assembly: GCA_013399115.1. Classification (NCBI taxonomy): domain Eukaryota; kingdom Metazoa; phylum Chordata; class Aves; order Anseriformes; family Anseranatidae; genus Anseranas; species Anseranas semipalmata. The sequence goes on along the minus strand of VXAA01003888.1, from coordinate 382,751 downwards.
AAAGCTCCTGGCTCGAACAGCACAGAGCAAAGCTCAACCCAGCCACAGGGATCCCCTGGTCCCCCCCAGCTACAGAACAAAACGCTTGTTCAAGGAACAGCCTGTGCTCACGTGAAACGCAGCCCAGGTGAGTCCGTAATGGGACGCAGGTTTCCGCTGAGCTTGGCTGGAGGTTGCCGGGAGGTCAGGTTTGTAAGGAATCCCGCGGGATGGAGGGCTGGGGGCTGCTCGGGGGAGCAGGCGCAGGGACTCCCCCACTGCCTCCGCTTGGCTGCAGCCAAAAATAAACCTGAGAGGGGTTTGGGTGGTGCAGCAGTGCTGCCATGGGCAGGAGCGGGGCAGGCGGTTTGATGGGTGCAGGATCAGTCCCTTTGTGTGAAATACCACGAGTAGCATCGCGGCACAGGCAGCAGAAGCCAGCCTGTGTGGGAAGCAGGAGCCCGTTGCAGCAAGGAAATGGTGAGAATGCTATTGATTTGCAGAGCTGTGTTTTCATTAACTCCAGTGTGAGTCAAGCCCTTCCTGCCAATTTTGCTCGGCGCTGACTCGCCTGGCACGGCAGCTTTGGAAGCTGCGATTTTCTTGGCACACGGTGCAGGAAAGCAGGACAATGCCGCAGGTGCTCGCCGGCCGCGGCGCAGCGTGCTGCTCCCAGCGGTGCTGCATGCACAGCTGTGTCCGTGAGCTGCACCCGGGGCTTTGCAGAGAGGGGCTGAGCTGCGTGTGTGAGCCACGGGCTGCCGGAGAGGAGGGGACGAGCACAGCAGTGACAGGGTCACAGCGGGAGGTGGGGGGCTGCAGCACCCCCAGGAGGCATTTGGGGCTCTGGGACACTGCAGGCACCACAGGGCCACGCTCATCACACTTGGCTCAGTCCCTCCTGTGGTGCTCAGGACTCAGTGACCGAGGATTGATGCATCGCGGAGGTGGCTCGGGGTCCGCGGCGGGTGCCAGCCCTGGGCACACCGGCTGCGGTTGCATTTGTCTCCCATCAGATAGGGAAGACCTGGATGGAGTTCAAAGAAGGCAAAAGCAGGCGAAGTGGCCGCGCCGAGGCAGAGCCGCCCAGCCCGTATCCTGCCTCCAGCAGCGACGGGGCCGCGTGGCGAGGGTAAGAATAGCCCGAGGTAGAGCGGTGCTTCCCTGGCATCCTGTCCCCATGGCAAGGCTGCGGCTCAGGGATTTCCTGGCCAGGGCGGTGGCCCCGGTGGATGCCGTGCTTGTGCCTGGCCCAAACTGCCTGGATCCGGGCACCCGTGCCCTCCTGCATGGCTTGGTGCTGGGGAGCAGCTTCTCCTTATGCCCCATCCAAAAGTAAGAGTTTACAGGAACCATCTGCAGGTGTTTCGTTCCCCATCAGACAGGGAATGCCAGGTGGCGATGCCAGTGATTTTTGGGGTGGGCAGGGATTGCGGTGGGGAGTCCAGGCCAGGCTGTCACAGCGCGCAGAAGGGCCCCGTGGGGCTGAGGGACGGGGACATTTCAACCAGGCTGGCGAAGCCGTCGGAAGCAGCCTGGCAGGGTGCGCTGCCTGCCGAGCTGCGCCCGCCCCAGAGATGCTCCAGCACGGGTGGGAGCAGACCAAAGCCCGTGAGCGGATTGTGAATGGCTTTTACTTCTCCGGCAGACAGATACAGACCGTGCCCGAGCCCGCACCTTGCCCTTCCCCTAAAAATGGTGGGACACCACACCAGATATTACACCTTTAGCTGGCCGTGGATGAAAGCGCGGCAGAAAGAAACAGGGGCCACTGCAAGCCCGCTGCAGACTGAAGGTCTTTGTGCAGAAAGGAGCTGCCTCCCCGCTGCTTCCTGTGCCCTGCTGCCTGCGACCCGCTGAGTCCTCCAGGCTGAGTCGCCCCAGGCAGGAAACAGGTGCGATAAATATTTGTGCAAAACAGCGAAATTTCCCTTGAAGAACGCGCAATGTGTTTCCCTGGCGGTGGTTATTGATGGGAAGGTGCCGGCCGGAGCCCAGCAGGTGCTGCGGGGCACGATGGGACCCGTTCCTCCTCCATCCCGGAGCAGCCCCGGCCACGCGGCACGCGTGGGGCGAGCGCGGTGCTGGCTCCCACCCGGCACCGGCTCCAGGGCCGGTCGGCAGCACGCAGCGTGCCAGGAAGCAGGTGCCGCCGCGGGGACAGATGTTACCGATTTCCTGCCGCGGGACGTTCTGTGCGGATGCTGGGGGCAGCGAGGGCACGAGGGAGGGCGCGGGTCTGGTGCCCACCGAGGCGGCAGGGGGAAGGATGCTCTGGTGGGGCTGGGGCAGAGCCGGGAGCTCCTGTGCTGGGGGTATTTGCTTGGAGAGCGGTGGTCAGGATTTGGCCCACAGGTGTCAATAGGAGGAAGGAGGGGAAAATGCGCTGTGGAGCTGCTGCTCGTGTCACCTTGAGAGCACGCTGCGGATGCAGCCTGCAGCTGTGACACCCATTTCTGGTGGCGGGTGGATGGGTTCAGAGAGATATCTTCAGTTAGAATTAAACCTGAACAAACCTGAGACCCCAAAGAGCTTCCTCTGACTCATTTCACAACAAGGCAGAGGGAAAGAAATGGGAATTTTCTACCTAAATCAGCGGGGCGAGCAGAGCCGGGGAAGCACAGGATACAGGCGTTTCTGAGCTAACACGCACTCACTACAACCCTGACATCTGCTCTCTGACCTCTTGAGCTCCAATTGCTGACAAACCTGCCGCGGCCGCCTTCCCCATTTGGATTTCCTCCTCCTCCTCCTCCTCCTTCTCCCGCGAGCCCCGGGGCGGGCAGGAGCTGTGGGGCCGGGGCTCCTGCCGCAGCCCAGCCCGGCCCCGTGCCGCCTTGCGGGGCAGCTGAGCGCTGGGATCTGGGGGCTGGAGGGTGGGGATGGCCTCTGCGAACCAGCAGGGCTTTCCCAATGCTCGTGTAGGGGCAGGCTATCGCTCCTGTGCGCCAGGCCCCCAGGAGAAGCCCTGGCAATGCTGCCGGGGGGGCCAGGGCCCCGTGTTCCCACTGGGACCCCCAGCCCGTCTGCTCCCACCATGGCACAGAGCCCCTCAGCACCCCGCCGGGCTGCCTTCGCATCGCCCGGCCGTGCGGTGCAGGCAGCAGGAACCAGCCCGGCCGCTGCGCACCCTGACACTCGTTTCGCTCTCCCCCCCTTTTCTTCTCCCTCTCCTTCCCCCTTCCCCCCGAAGCTCTTTGTCTCCTGGCTCCACGGAGGAAACAGACCTTCTGAAAATAAACTCCTTCTGCTTTGATCTGGTTTATGGGCACGCACTGTTTATAGCTCCGCGCGTACGACTTGACACCTTCCCACCTGCGGCCCCAGCAACTGCTTCTTATCACAGCCACTTTGGATATTAAGAGGCCGGCGGGGAGGGTGATGGGGAGGTCCCCGCGGCCCCCACCGCCCTCCCCACAACACCGCATCAGGTGTGAGGGAGACGGGCTGGTGTCCCCCCTCCGTGCGCTAATTGCATCAGCCCATGCTTATTGGGATGTTTATTTAGGCCAGTGATGATGGGAGGGTCCTCAGAGGCCGGATCCGGCCGTTGCCCGCAGGAATGAGCTAATTTTGACCTGTGGCTTTGGCACAGCCCGGCCGTGATACTGCCGGTGGTGGTGGGACTGGGACCCAGCCCCTTCCCTGGGTCTCGCCCACCACTTCTCCCTGCTGGGCAGCTCTGCTGTGCAAGAAGAAGCCTACGTGCTTCTTCTTTTAAAAGCTGAAATGTTTCATTGTTTTCCATCCCATGAGGTGCTGACGGCAGGGAAGGCTGGGATACTGGGGGCAGGAGGGATGTGCTGAGCCCCCTGGGGTGAGCAGCCGGGGGACGTGAGCCAGACGCGAGCAGCGGGTTGTCTCCTCCACGCCATGAGCCAGGCATGGCTCGGGCCCCCCAGGGGTTTTGGTGCCTCCTTCCCTCCCCAAGAACAGCGATGGGCAGGGCTGCGTGGGGCTGCACCAAGAGCAGCTGCTTGCTGTCCTGTGCCACCCATGGGTGCCTGCCCTTGGGTGCCGGCTTTCCCAGTGCCAGAGGGCTTTGTCCGGAGTTAGCCCCATGGAGCCTTCCGCCGTATGGCAGTGCCTGGAAAGGGCTCGAGGTGTTGCAATAAAGCGAGGCCGTTAACAACATCAAGTCTGGGCTGTGCTTACAGTCATCTTTCTTCCAGGCTTGCCCTCCAAACCTCCGCCAACCGGGCATCCCCTCTGGTGACACACGAGTCATTGATGCGTACCCAGAATGGTCACCCAGGCTGCCCCACGGGGTCCCCGTGTACCCCCGCCTCCCTCTGCCCCTCCTCTGCCCCTGCTAAGGTGGCCCCGGGTGCCAGGGTTGGGTGCCAGTCCCCCACAAGCCTGGGGGTGGCCCCTGCATCACTGCAGGCACCTGCTGCAGCAGCCCTGTCAGCACCAAGGAGCGAGGAGGGGTTGGAAATCTGCCCCCCAAACCAGGGTAGGAAGATGTGGTGTCTCAAGGCCAGTTCCCAACAGAAAGTCTTAAGTTAGATCAGCCTCAGTCAGTTCTTCCGTCCTCATTCAGACACTTCTGAAACATTTAATTTTCACTTTGATCATAAAGAACGTTTTTAAGTGCATTTAATTAGTTTACATTTCATGGAAAAAAATCATTTGGGATTAGAAAAAAGATTTTTAACAAAGCTGCAGTGGTGGGGGCATATTTTCAAGAAATTAACCCAAATCAGCCCCTTTCCCCTGTGGTGATTGCAGCTCATTGATAACTTCCAGTTAAAAGCATTTCTTTAAAATACTCTGGTAGCAACACTGGCTTCATACCTCCCATCACACAAAAGGAGACACTCGGTAATGCCTGAAACTCTGATTTAAAGCCCCACATGCAGAAGCGGAGGGGCTCCCTGCCACGAGCTGCTCCTGAGGCCAGGACTTAGGAGAAGCAGGAGCAGGCACAGCCGTGGGACGAAGGAGCCCGGGGGTGACCACGAGCCCCCGGGAGCCCCAGTGCTGTGCTGGGGGCCGTGTCACAGCCCTGGGTGCAGGGGGAGCGGGACGGTGGCGGAGCAGTGGCTGTTTCGGGGCTGAGCGGCGGTGCGTGGAGGGACAGCAGTGACTGCGTGGGGCTTTCGAGCGCTCCTGGCTGCAGCACGGTGCCAAGGCTGGAGATGGACGGGAAAAGGCCCAGCAATGTGGGGGCTTGGCCGGGCAGTGGGCAGCGGCTTGCCCTGTCTGGCTCCGTCTCCAGCTTGCATTGCCTTTCGCCCCCCCCGAGCACATTGCTGTGGTTCAGCAGCCCAGCGTGGCAGGAGCGGCACCGCCAGCCGCCGGGGTGCCACTAAGCAGGATCCGCGTGGGAATAACACTGGGAAATAGCCAGGGGACGGCCTGATCCTGCCCCGCGCTGGGTCTCGTGCAAGCATTGCACCATGATTTTCTCGCCCTTTGCTTTCCGCCCTGCCTGGACACGATCCGAGCCCCGGTTCAAGGTCCGCGGCCGCTGGGCTGAGCGGTGCTCCCTGGGCAGCCATCACCAGCGCCTTAACCACAGCTTTCCCGGCAAGCCCAGCTCCCCGGCAGGAGGAAACCAGGCGGTGCTCCGGCCCCGCGTCGGGACGGCTGTCCTTCGGCATCAGCACCTGGGGAAACCCCTGCGGAGCAGCTGTGCCAAGGGCTGCGGGGACTCGCACTGGAGCTGCTCCCACGGGACGGGTCCTGGCGTGATCCAAGCTGCTGGCACGCTTCGCCTCGCTCTGTTATTAGCTTTCTCAGGGTAAACTGCGATCTCTTGTTGTGGTTGCAGTATAACAGTGTGGGAAGGCCCTCGTTCTTTGCCAGGCACGTGTGCGCAACCTGCCTTCCTCCCAGTGCCCGCGGGAGAGCCAGGCGTGCGCGGCGAGGTGCAGCCCGCTGCCTTCCACCTGTGCAGGGATCATCCCGGCTCCTTTCCTCCCCATCCCTGCCCCTCTGTGCCAGGCATGCGTCCGGTCCTCTTGCCGCTGGGCGGCCACATCCCTGCCATGAGATGGCAGCCGCTGTGCTGCAGGGCCCCGCTGCAGGACGTTTGGCCATTTGGGGAAGAATAGTCCTATTTGCGGGAAAGCCGCACCAAAATGAGATCAAAATGGAGGTTGCCCTCCAGCTCTGGGGAGCTGCTCTGACGGTCACAGCACGGAGCCAAGTGCCCCCTCTGCACCCAGGCATGGTGCGGGGCTGCGGGCAGAGCCCCCCCGGCTCACCGGGGCCGTGCTCGGTGCTGCCTTCACCACGGCACCGCGGGCAGCCCAGCGCCCGTCCTCAGACGTGGTCACTGTTGGGGAACCGGCTGTAAGAGAAGGCAGGGCTGTAGTTTCTAAACTTCACCTATGAACCCCTAATGACTACAGCAGCAGAAGGAAATAAAGCAACCCTTGTTACAGAGCCTCCTGAGGACGCCCTGCCAAAGCTAAAGGAGGAGTGCTGATGTCTGATGTTTTGGGGCTATGCAGCATGTGTAACAGTCCCCAGCAGCGTGGGGTGCAAGCAGACACCAGCCCTGTTTCCCCCGCTGGCCACAGCTGGGTTCAGCGGCACCTCTCCTCGTCCCTGTGCACAGGAGGTGAGAGCAGAGGAGCCCTTTGAACACCACGTGCCCAGCCCAGCAGCGTGCTGGGGGGCTCAGCCGTGCCCCACAGAGCGTCTGTCCCCCCTGTGCTGCCGGCATCGGGGTCTTGGTAGCCAGGGGTGCCCGGCCAGGAGTTATCCACACGCTATCCATCACCCCTGGGCTGCGCGGTGCCTCCCCACACAGAGACCTTCTTGAAAGAAACTCCGAATTTTCAACACCTACTTAAGGCCCTTCAGGCCGCGCCGCTCCCGGCAGACATGAGCTCATGCTGACTCGCGGGCATGTGCCGCCCCGGTCCAACTCTTACGCCTGCAGCAAAACATCTTCTGCAGCTCCCCTGCAGCACGGGCGGGCGCCAGGCGAACGCCATCCAGAAAGAGAGAGGTGGGGTCACCTCCTGCTCCCCGGCGGCCGCGTTTTTAACTGGGAAAGCTGTAAAAGGAGCTGTCTCCTCCTTTGTGCTCACCTGAATGCATCTTCGCTGTCTGCTGGCAGACACGGGTGTTGGTGTGTGTGCCACCACCCTGGAGGCATCATTAGCCGCAGTGCTTGTGTGGGTGCTGCAGAGGGCACGCAGAAATTGGGTGGGGGGCACCCAAGGGGAGGCTTTGTAGTGGCTCTCAGCCCTGGGCTAATGCTGGGTGCCCGGCACGAGCCAGCACGTGTCCCCTGGCCCCGGCACCTCCCGTGCAACCGGCGGGGCGAGGAGGAGCGGATGGTTTGTTGCCAGCCCTTGGATACCACAAATGTTTTCTTCTGGCTAACCACAGCCCTGTGATGTGCAAAGGTCTCAGGCCACGGGGAGGAATGCCTGCGGGGATTTCCTGCTGCGCTCCTGCAAGCCGGACGCCGGTGCTGGCTGCTAAGGGCACGGCAGCGATGCTCGCAGCTGGGGCTCAAAGCACCACGGACGTCCCAGGGCCACTGCCTGGCTCCTTGAGCACTGGATCAGAGGGGTGGGAGGAGGAGGGGGCACAGGAAAGGTCCGAAGAAGAAAAAAGCTTTGCACCCTGGATGTGTGCCATGTCTGCCAGCCAAAATAATGCTGTGCTGCCAGAAATGTGAGGTGGTCCTAAACCATCTGGGCAGGAGATGCCCTGCGTGCAGCCTCAGTGCATCACATTCCAAGACCTTTATGGCAAAGCCTCATCACTCCCCTCCCTCCCAGGTGTCCCAGTCCCTTGTCACACAAGAGCAAGCGCAGGTGGGTGCCAAGTTGTGGTTTGCAGGGGTGGAGGCTCCAGGAAGGCTTTTGGCAAGGAGCTGGAATCCCACCGACAGGTAGATAACCCAGCCACCACGGGGCGTGCTGCTGGAGCCCCAGCCACACGCGGGGTGCTGCTGGGGGGGTCCTAGGGACCAGCACAGGGACTGGGACCTGCAGCTGCCTCCTCCCTGTGCTGGCGAGGCTCAGCATCCTTAGGGAATAAGAACCAACATTAGGGCCTTTTATGGGGATCTGGTGGCTCATCAGCATGGGGGCCAGCCTGGTAGACGCAGCTACACTGAGCATTCCCCAGCCTCCCACTCCTTAGACTCAATCTGCACTCTGGTGTGCCCTGAGTTTTCCAAATTGTGTGTTTTTCCAACGGGTTCTGCCCACTCGGTGGAAGCAGGCATCTGGGCATCCTCACCGGTAAGAAAGCCAGCTCCTGCCCTGGGCTCTGGGCCCTGAGAGCAGCCTGGTGGGTCCCGGCCAAGACACGTTTGGGTAGGAACCCCTGTGTGAAGCAGAAGAGGTGTCTGATACCAAACACAGCCTGGGGAGGTGAGGTGAGGTCCCCCCTGGGCTGCACCCTACAGAGGCACCACGTGCCCCAAAGGAACGGCAGGAGCTGGTGGGGCTGCTCAGCACTGAGGGGAAGACCTAGGCTACGCGGGGATACAGGGGTTAAAAATCCTGGAAAAAAGCTGCAAATGGATTTCACAGATGGCCCTTTCGCCACGACTGCCTGCGAGCCTCTGCAGGTTGCACGCTCCGGTTGTGTGAGCCCCTGAAGGCCGGGGTGAGGGGCTCTGGGGCAAGGGGACCCCCCCTGCGGTACCCACGGGAGATGGAGCGTGGGGCAGGGGCTGGGGGCGGCAGTGTGGCCCGGGCTTCATCAGGAGGCATGAAAAAAAGAAAGATGAGGTCACTGCAAAGCGGTCATGTAGGATGTGATACCGGGGCAAGGGGGAGAACAAGGAGCTATTGTAACCCTGCAAAGCCGGGGAAAAGCCAGCTGCAGGGACGGGCAGGTCACCGCCTGCTCACACCTCCCGTGACAAGTCGCAGGTCTAGGAGAGGCGCGGGGAAGAGGAGCAGGGCGGGATGCGGTGCCCCTGCCTTGGTGGGACTGCAGCCCGGGTGCAGCGCGGCGAGCTGCAGAGCAGGCAGGGCAGCGGGCGTCTATGGCTGTGGCACGTTGTGCCCGGTTCTGGACGGTGCCTCTGCGCCATGGGACTGCGCTGTGCCTGCCCCTGTGCCAGGCAGCCGCTATCCCGGGATGCGCAGGGCCAGGCTGGCCAGGGACGGGCGATGGGCCTCGGACACCCCGTGGCGTTTGGAGGAGCCCGGATGGGGCCACGCAGAGGGGAGGTGGGACCCGGGGTGCCCAGCACGGGCAGCCCCACCTCCCCATCCCCATGCCCCGAGCTGGGCGCTCCGTTGGGCAAGGCACAGCGCTCCCGGCTCCCCCGGTCCCGCTGACCCCGCGTCCTCCCTCCCACCATCCCAGCCCTCCCAGCGCCTTCGCCAGCTCCCGGGCCGGGCGGCGGGCGCGCGGCGGTGGCACGGCGCGGTGCTGCAGACTTTCTGTCTGCACGGGGACTTCCTGTCCCTGCGCTGCGCTGCCGGCGAGAAACCAAAGGCGGGCTTGTTTGGCTGCCGGAGCTGCTCCTCGCTGACTGCCCTTTTCTGTTCCTGTTAGGAATAATATACCGAGAGGTCTGAGCGTAAATTGAGTTTCCCAGAGCCAGGCTGGTGGGGAGACTTTAATGGGAAGGAAAATAAACTGTGTACTCGGCATTCGGGGAGAGGTGTGGTGCTGGCAGAGGGGCGCGGGGAAAAAGCTCCTCTTGATTCCTTTTTTTTTTGACTTGTTTGCTGAGGGAGCACACGTATGCATGCCCTCATGTATAATTTGTTTGCTTCCCAGGATGCCAAGGAAAAGAGAGGCATTTTAAAGGAGCTGTTGGAGAGCTCTGGGGCCTGTAATCTGCCAAAGCATATCAGTGTCTAGCACCGAGCCTGCTCCTCCGTTCACCCTGGCAGAGGACGCAGCCCGCACAAGCCCGGCCGTTCTTCTGCCTGGTGCTGCGGGGGCTTGGGGAGGACGTCGCGGTGCTGGCCCCGCTCGCTGACACACGGAGGGGATGTTGCTGTGCCCAGGACGGCCGCTGCACGTTGATAATTTCTCAGCACAATGCTCCAATTCAGGAACTCCAGAAAGGCGCATGAGTCACGCTGCGAATTTCCCCCGACGAGTCAGAACTGTAAAACACACTTGCATGTGCTAAGCCATGCTAAAAATTCCTCCTGCTTGGGAATAATCCCCGCCACCTCTCCCCGGGCTCTCGTGGCAGCTCTGGCTCTGCCTTGGGGCCGCGACACATCAGCCGTGCGGGATCGGGCTGCTCATGGGGGACGGTGCAGCCCAGGGGCTCCCCTGCAAAGCCTGGGGGGCACTGGGCGCTCTCCGTGCTTGGGGTGAACTGGAGTGGGGTCTGGACGGAGCAGAGTGCCTGTGCTTTACCACTCACCCACACTCGGCAGGCACGTGTAGCAGGGACCTGCACCGCCGTGGCTCTGCTGCCCCAGCGCATCCCCTGGGTCACCCGTGGTGGGGCCGGTGCCCACCCAGTGGCCCCGAGTTCCCCGCGGCACGGGCAGCTCCCTTGACTCAGCTCAATGCCTCATCTATTTATGTTTGCGGAGCCGCTGAAGTCCTCAAAGAAGAGGAGAAGAGAGGGGCCTGAGGATGTGCCTGTGACTCAGGAAAATCCCCCCCCGGGAGCAGTTCTTGCCCCCCCGGGAGGCAGCGGGCAGCAGCAGCCCCGTGTGGCTGGGGGGCGATGGACTTCCCCACTGCCAGACCTGAGAAAAGCCCGCAGGTTTGGGAAACAGTGTTTCTCTTTGATAATTTTCACTATGTCAGCCTTCATAAAACGTCAGAGGTACAAATGGGAAGTGAAATCACACATTTATAAAAATATTTGCTCCAACCTGTAAGAAGGCTTTTTAAGGGAAATGGTGTTATTAAATTGCTTTTCAGCGTGCTGATCCACTGCCCTGCTCCCCGTTGCCTCCCTGATCCCCACCCCTTGCCCCCTGGGTTCTCCAAAATCCTGACACACAAAATGCCTGCGACGTCTGCTTGCTCCCCAGTGCAAACTCCCTTATCTTTGGTGTGTGCGGGGTGGCCGGGGGATGCTGTGGGGCCAGGGCTGTTCCCACTCAGCTTCCTCCGAGCAGAGAGGTCCCGGAGCGCAGCCGCGGCGCCGGTTGCTCTGTCTGTGCCATATCCTGCTGAGTAACGCCGGTGCACATCCATACATGGGGAAGAGCTGGGCGAGAGGCTTTCTCCCCTGTCAGACCTCTCCCTCGCTCAGTAAATAACATTCCTGCTAACACTGGTATGTAGAAAACTTTCCAGCGCTCTGACTAACGCCCAAGTCACGGCTGTCGGGCCATGGGCTGCCCCCGGGGTGAGGGCTGGGGTGCACAACTGCACCCTACAAGGGGATGGGGTGTTAGGGGGATGTGCCCCAGGAGGAGGGGGCTGCGTCGCGCTCACATGCATCTCCTGGCCCTGCCTGAACGCACTGCATTTTATTTTGGGGGAAATGCAAATCTGGTAGTTTTGGGAGGTTCCCTGGGCACCACTGGGGGTGTGATGAGGGGATGCTTGTGAAGCACTTGTGTTATCCAAGTAACTGGTGCGGTACCAGAAAGCCCTGGCTTGCTCCAGCTCCCTGGCTCCTGGGGCACAGTCAGCCCCACCAGCAGGGACGGCGGCACCGGTGCTCGGGCTTGCAGAGGGGCTTACGGAGGGGCCGTCCCCTAGGGCATCCTGGATATCACCGCAGGCTTCCCGTGCCCTGCTGGGGTCAGCTGGGAGGGTGCCAGCCTCTTGGCCAGCCCAAACCTGCCCACCTCCACCTCCCTATGGCCGTCTGGGTGCAGGCTGAGCCTCTCAGGGCCCTGCTCCAGCAGCTATGCGGGTGAGCTGAGGTGCTGAGAAAGGCACGAGGGAAGGCGCTGGATGGAGCCGGGGCACCCAGCGCATCCCTGCCCAGCACCGCCTTCGTGCAGCCCTCGGCTGACTCACGAGCAGTTCCCTCCCCGCTGCCAAGTCTGAGCTCAGGCTCATTCACAAATTGCTCCCTTCATGCTGGTGCGAGCAGCGGCTGTGTGCCGGCCGGGGGAGGCAGCGGGGGCACCCCCGTGACACCCCCAAAGCCTCCTGCCTGCAGGGACACACTGCTGGGGGAAGCGCTGCTGCCCCAGCTGGGTGTGAAACACCGGGGCAGGCACCGGGAGGGCTCTGCTGGAGTGCCCCAAGTGTCACGGTCACTGCGGGTGACACTTGCCTGCGCTGCTCTGTGCTTCAAAGGCTGCGGCAAGCAATGTCCCGCTGACACAGGGCTTGTGCAGCACCGCCCCGAGTCGCCCCGTGTCGCTCCTTCCACAGAGCTGCGGTGCCAAGCTGTGGCCGGGATTTGCTGTCGATTGATACCAAGGGCAGCGATCTCCGCACACTCACCAAACGAGGGCTTAGATTTGTCCAAGAATTGTGGGCGACAGGTTGGCAGTCTGAGTTCGCGGAGCGGTCTGTCTGCAGTGCTGTGCTGGGCGTCTGACAGGAGCCGGGCCGGCGCTCGCTCACCCTGTGCTTGAGCCAAGCGATGCGGGTGAGGCCATAGACGGACACCCAGGGCGGTGGCAGTGGCCAGGATGGCCTTTGCAGGCAGAGCTGGGCTGCAAAGTCCTCACAGAGACTCATCCACCAGCTTCCTCCAAGTTTTGGTTTTCCGTTCTGGATTTACCCCTGCCTGTGATGCAAATAGGTGTAAAAGCAGAGCTTTGGGCCGTCTCCAAACATCCCGGCTCTGAGCGGCCAGGGGAGGCCAGAGGGGAATTTCTGGGCTTGTTCCTCCCCAGATGTGAGTTCCCCTCCGAGGGCACGGCGTGCTGCATGCCTGCCCGCTCCCGGGGCTGGTGGCACACGCTGCCCGGGGGGATCAGAGCTGCTCCTGCCCTGCGCTGGGCAATGCCCATTGCTCTGCCACTCCTGGCCGTGCCGCCTGCAGCTCCTGCTCCCTGTCCCCAGCTGGGACCGCATTTGCTCGGCCTTGTCCCCACCGAAGCACCCAGCCAGCCTCACGGACCTGAGGGCAGGCAGCAGCCTGCCCCGCGGACATCAGCCCTGGGCAGGAAGGAGCAAGAAGCGGGACGAGGGCACGCAGCCCCCGGGCCGAGCACGCGGGCACCCAGCAACAAAGAAACTACCACCTCGGATGGAGGCAATAAAGCTCCCAGCTTGCTTTATGGCCTCAAAGGAAACTTCAGACTACAAAGGGCCGAGGGGACGAGCCTACATGCGGTTGCATCACAGCCTTGTGACCTTGGGAGAGGGGGCCCGGCCGGGTACTCCTGCTTTGCAGGTGCGGGAGGAGGCCAAAAGGGGTGCTGGTGGCACTGGGAGCTGGCGTGCTTCACCCACCACCACCCACAAAGGCAAAAGCGGCTCCGACCAGGGGCAGAGGGACGGAGCACGGAGAAAAGGAGCAGAGGAAATCTGTGCTGAGGGTGGCTGGGGGTGCGCTGTTTCCTCTCCTGGGCTTTTCCTTTGCTTTCTTTGCCCCGTTCTGTTCTGTGAGAACCACTGGTGGAAATGCTTGGCTGCATAGTGCTGGAGGGCAGCCTGGGGGTGGCTGGGGGCCCACCCCATCCATCCCCAGACACCAGCGCTGAGGCAGGGCTGTGCAGAGCCTGAGCCCCCCCTCCAGGCTCGCAGGGCTGGGGCACCCTGCCCCTTTCCCTCTCCGTTGGGTGCGAGATGCTGCGACGCGTCCCTGCAGCATCCCTGCACCGAGCAGCCCGGGCTCCGCACTTGGACCTCGCTTTGTGCTTCCCGTGCCGGGAAGAGGCCGGATCCTGGTGCGGCAGCCGGGCTGAGCTCCCCCCCGATACGCCTGTGCGAAGCCAGCAGTGTTTCACCAGCGGGGAGCCTGGCCCTCTCCGTGCTCCTCTCTGCCAGGTTCTCCATGAGTAATGACATAAACGTGCTTCCCGCCCTGTCCCCAGCGCCGCGCCGCTAACCGTGCCGTTCTCAGGCTCTCCTCCCGCTCCCCTGCCTCTGCTTTACATCAGAGCGGTTCCCGTCCGTCTGTCTGTCTCCTCCTCTCCCCCAATGCATCTCCCAGATGCTGTGGATGCCCAAAAGGAGAAGCGGGCGGGCAGTGCAGGGGCAGATGTGGGGCCAGGCAGCCCGGCCCCAGATAGGCAGCTGCCAGGGGACACTCCAGCAGAGGTTTATGGAGAAAGGATGCCCTTTGATGAGCAAAAGGGACTTCTCCAGTGCCTGAAACCAAGTGAAAGTCTTGTGGCTGAGTGGCAAATGTGTGGGGCTAGAGCCTGCACGATGGGAAATAGGGATGCGTGCCCTGTAAAGTGTGTGTGACCAGAGGGAAGCGCTGCAGAATGGGAAAAAGTGCGATCCCCGGGGACTGGGGACTGGGCTGTGGCACTGCCCTGCCTGCGCTCACCGCTGGCTGGGTGCAGCTGGGAAGTGGGTTTGAGTCAATCTGCCGTTACGAAGAAGGGAAATGAAAATAAAAGTGCGGTATTTCCAACTGGCTCCTACTGTGACTGCAAATCTGGTGGGATGGCTGCCTCCGTCAGCACGCCTATGGAGCCTGCCCACGCTGAGCTCAGCCCGGAGAGGGAGAGGTGTGGAAATGGCACGAAGACGGAGCGTGGGTGGGAGAGAGGCACGAGGAGAGCTCAGGTGCCAGGAGGACGTGGGGGATGCTGCCCCTTGCACCACGAAGGTTTCCCAGCCAGCTGCAGCCAGAGGGAAGTGCCTGCTCACCACCGCTTCACCCAGGCAATGTGCTGAGCCCTGCAAAGAACCAGGGCGGATGAATGACTGACACACACCGGGGCTCTTACTGGACGAAATCGTGGCTACGATAAGCATTTGACCTGGGATGCTCTGCTCCAGTCAGCAGAGCAGGGGGGTGCTGGTTGGAGCAATGCTTTGTTGGCAAGTGGGACAGATGTGGAAGACGAGCTGCCAGTATTTGGCTTATTCAGGAGTGTCGGATTGCCAGCTGACACATCTGTTGTGCAAGATGCACGTTAATAAAGTGCCTTTTGTAGCTGGATGGCAATGGTAAGCAGTTTTGCAACAGCCTTGGAAGATCCAGGGAGCTGTGCACTTTGGACAACAACCTGGATGGGAACGCCGCTTGGGCGGAGGAACCGTGCTGTTTCCCCTGACAGTCTGCAGGAGCCTGGGGAAATTAAATGGAAAGCAGAGGGCAGAGCCTATGCGTGCACCTCAGTGTGCGAGGGAGCTGGGGCAGCCACGTGGGTGCTCTCCCCACATCTGCACTTTGCCCAGCTGTCCCCGTCCCCATCCCTGTCTCCATCCCCATCCCCGTCCCTGTCCCTGTCCCGGCAGCAGCGCTGGGGAGAGGCAGCAGAGGCGAGGACTACAGGGTCAGCTGGAGACATTTCCTCTGCCCCAGGTGCCCCCCCAGTGCCTCCGTGCCAGTGGTCCCGCTGCACAAGCAGCCCTTTAAGGGCAGGCAGGGTGTGCGCTGAATCCTCCCTTGTCCTGACCCTGGGCATTGTGTGCATGCCGGAGCTGGGGTCATCTCCAGAGGTGGCATTATTTACAGCCCTCCCTCTTAGAAACATCCAAACCTCCCCAGCAGAACGGGAGACATTGGGCAGGACCTTGCGGGAGAGGATGGCTGATGGCACCGGCTGGGGCAGGGACACAGGACATGGGACACGGGACACAAGGACCCTTCCTTCCCACAGACTCTTTGGGATGCAGGAATGGCTGCTGATGTCCATTAGCATCGCTGCCCGCCTGTCAGCCCGGGAAGGTGTTCAGGCTGACAGTGCTTTAGCAGCTCTGCAAGCGGCCGCTGGGTGCCCATGCTGAGCCCTGCAGCTCTGCCGGTGGCAGGAGCAGCCCCAGCCACGCTCGCCTGCGGTGCAGCAGAGCTGAGCTCAGCACTCGGCCGCTTCTCCCAAGACCTGGATCAGGCTGCACTTCAAAAATGCTCTTAAGTGCTGCTGCAGCCTGGTTAGCGGGACGAGGAATGAAGGGAAAGATGTGGCTGAGGCCTGGCTGCAATCCCTCCAGGAGCCCAGGGATGCCAGCAAGATAATGAGAGGGGATGTTAAACATTACTGCATTCACAGGGATATTTATCTGACACAAACAGAGGCAGCCAGGAATCCTCCAGGGTGCGGAGCTCAACTTAGACCCCATTAAAGTTCCTTTTATTCCCTGCGTTTTGGCTGACGTTAAAACAGCGACTGAATTGCTCCTGCGGGAGCCGGCTTCCACGGCTGGCGTCAGGTTCGCTGCTCGCTGCGGCGAGCGGCCGCGGGGCCGGGGCCGGGCTGCCCCCGTTTCACCCACCCCCATGAGCCCCCAGGTCCCCCCATCCCACTTTGGAGGTACAAGGACGGGGTCCCAGAGCCCCGCAGGGGTGAGCATCCTGCCGTGAAGCCGGAGGGAATAGAGAAGCAGGAGGATGCCTTCGCAGCGGCTGGGTGCGGGCTGCCTGCGTGCAGAGCTGTGGTGCTCCCAGCGCTGCTGGCACCTGCCTGGGCTTCCAGATTTTCTTGGGATTTTTTTTTCTATCCTGAAATAGGAGAAAAATTGAAAAAACTCACACAGATTGCTCACTGCACTACTTGACCTGTGCAACTCCAAGCAGGAATACTGCAGGATGAGCAAAACATCCCAATTTCATCACTCCAAAACATTTCCTTTCAATGCTGCTTAGCTTTCCAGGCTTTGAAGAACTTACATTTCTAAGGAAAGACTGCTGTGAGCTAGCAACATGTTTAGTTTTGGGGGGAACATGCCAAAATGAGATAATTCTGAGACTTTCCAATTTTTTTTCCCAAACCCGTGTGGTGGTGGAGCCTCACAGGCTGGGAACAGCGGCTTTCCCAACAGCAACGGAGCAGAAACCCGAGTGCAGCTCCCTGCCACAGCTTTACAGCTACAAAATGTCAGCGCGAGGACGCTTTGCATGGCCACGATGGGTGCCCACGGCAATGCCAAGGAGATGCCCAGCGAATGCATGGTGCCACCCAATGCTGTCACCCAGCCCAACTTTGGGAAAGCTTTGTCAAAAAGCAGGGAAAAGTGTGGGTGAGCAGACCCAGGAGGCATCCCTGAGGTGGGACGAGGCAGGGGACAGTGGGGCAGGTGATGCAGAAGTGGAACAGACAATTTACAAGCCGCTGTGTCGGTGCACGGTGATGAGCCGGGGCTGCTTCAAAAGGAACCAGCTTTAAATGGATCAAGCCCCGAGCCAAAAGCATAAACACTAGGAGGAAGTTTGGCTAAAGTTAAATCATGTTTTATTTAAAAATTTCCCTCTCTCTTTTGTAAGATGGAAACTCTCCATCCGAAAAGTGAAACTAAGATTGGAAACAGTCCGCAGTCATTAAGTTTATGCTGCTTTTTTTTTTCTCTCCAGCTTCTCAAGTAAAATATCAACTGGCTCCACTGTCAGGGACAGGAAACATTAGTAATAAGTTCATAGATTTACATTTTCCCCAGGGAAATACAGGAATATCAGAGATCAAAAGTTGGAGAAAGGAGTTATTTTTATACAGAGTGATTTGCAACCAGCATTCATTGGGGGGAGTAAATAAATTACAGGCCCTTCACTTTGGGGTTGTTTAAGTTCTTTTTCCTTAATGCCATTCCTTTCAACTACTGTAGAGAGTCTGTCAGGACTTACACAGACCAGGAGAGACTTCCCTGCCTGCGAAAAGGGCCTTTTTCCAGCAAAAATATGCAATGGCAGTTAGTTGTCATCTGCGAATGTCACGTAGCAGAAGCTGCCGAAGGCTGCTGAGCCTGTGGGTCAGTGGGCGTCCCTGGGTGGCTTGGGGTGGGACGGGGACATGGGACATGGGACACACACAGGACACGGGATGTGGGACACTGGATGTGGGCTGTGGGCTGTGGCCTTGCGGAGCCATATCAGCACGTGGAGCAAGCAATGAGGGAAAATGGCTCTGCTGGCCAAAAAGTTGGGTTTGGGGGCTGCTATTTCCAGCAAGATGCACCCAAAAGCTCCCCAGCTTTGGCTGGGTGGCGGCGTGCTGCAGCTGCAGGACGTTACCACCCACGGCGCGATGCTGCGCACGGCGGGTAAGAGCTCCTTGGGTTCAACCAGAGCATGGCAATTGCCACCGGTGTCCCTGTCCCAGCAGGCAGGGACGGCCCCGATGGCCCCGGGCTTTGCTGTCACCAGACAGCTCCGTTGGCCTGTCCTTGTGATGGCAGCGGGCAATGCCACCCCGAGCGGTGGCCTCGTGCTGCTGGCGCTGAGCATGCCGGCAGAGCCGCGGTGGCGGGGATCCGGCCCCCGCTGGGGCAGAGACGCTGGAAACTTTGACCAGGCGCTTCGTCTCGTGTCATCAATTAAAGGTGAGGCGCTCGCTGGCTGGGCAGGATAATGAATGATAGTTTTAAGTACAACTGGAAAAACAATAAAATACTCTATTAGGATGACACAGCTGTGAACAATGAACATTAAACAACCTCACGGCTAGCAGAGCTGCCGCAGCAACACTTAGGGCTGGCGTTTGATTGATTCCTGTTTGGAATATGCCTCGCAAAGTGACTCTCCATCCAGCCGAGTCACGGAGGGCTGGGAACTTCGCTCTCCCTCTCTAGCTTAAAAATACATCCACATAAAATGTGCTTTAAGAATCCCTTAAGGTTCATTAATGTCACAAGCAGGGGAGGAGAAAAGAGTTGGAAGGCCTTGAAGTACATGTCGGAAACACTCCAGAGAAAACTGTAAATGCTGCTGGGATGAACTGCAGGCTCTGGAGGATCAGTCGCGCTGGAAGACTATTTATTTTCCAGTCTATTTTAAACACTGGACTGTTTCAGATAAGAGTTGCCTGTGGTGGCAGACAGGATCGTGGGACTGGTGTGCAGGAACTCATGCCAGATTCATTTCTGGGGAGTATTTCCTCTCTGCCTTGATAAATCTGACTTGTCTGCTGTACCAGGTTACTTCCTTTGGAGTTCTCTCTCCTTATTATTACTTATTAAAATTGCCTGCAAATAGCACTTGGGCTTCATGCAACATCCTGTACTAACAATTCATCCTTCTCGTTATCTCAAAGCTGACAATTCCCACCAGGGCCAGAGAGGGTGGGTGGAAATATGTCTTGAGAAGAAACAGAAATGGCCATCCCTTATTGTGAAGCCGAAGAAACCACATTTGTGGGACTGGAGAGGGCAGGAGATAAGTGGGGACTTCTCCCCTTCAAAGGCAAAGCCATGAAAGGGAAAAAAAGGAGAAGAGGCGAAGGCAGCCGCGCCAGTGGGCATCCTCCCTCGCCCAGCTGGCACTGGGGTCCTGTGCTGGGGGTCCGGGGGGCAGCAAGCTCCGCACACTCACCCCTGCGTCTGACCTGGGAAATCACACTCGGGTTACGCTGCTGCTCAGCACGGGGCTTTGAATGCCCTGGCCCCTGGGGTTTCAGATGTGGTTGCATCCACTTCTGCAGGGAGATGGCAGAGGGGCCCAACGCTGCTTAGTGAGATGTCCCTGTCCCCGGGCTGGGCACCACTGCTGAGGACAGCGCTGCCACCACATGTGGGCTTAATCAGAGAGCATCTGCTTCCCATTGCAGCTGCCCAGGGCAGGTGTCCTCCCGCTGCCTCCTGCCAGGGTGCTAATTTTATACACGAGGGCTGCCCCGGTGTGCAGCCGCGGAGCTGCAGGGCTGGGGGCTTTCCTGGAGGGAAGAGCGGGATGAGGGCGGTGAAGGAAGTGAAGACGAGGGATGAGAAATAGAGCGAGGCTCCTCTCTCCCCGAGGTGCTGTGTGAGCAGCTGGAAGCACGTCCCGAAGCCGTCTGGCGCGGCCAGGCAGCGTGGATGGGTGCCAGGGACTATTTTCAGAAAGCTCCCTCGTGGTAATGTCCCAAGGCTGGGGAAGTGCTAACCCCTCGCTGGTGACACAGGCACGCAGCCCCACGGGAGGCGCAGCCATCGGCGCTCACTCCGCGGCCCCAGCACGCGTCTTCAATAGCGGTTCCGTCCATGGTCTGCAGAGATGGCAAATGCCTCTGGTGCCAAACTGCAGACAGCTCCTTGGGATGGGGCTGTGGGGGATGCAGACAGACTTCTCAGAGAAACCTCTGGCAAACAGCTTCTTCGAGGGACCTCAATTTTGGCTTTCTAGACGGAGCCTCCCCAAATAACTTTTGGAAACATTAGCCATGATTATTTTCCTTCTCTCTTTCTAACCACAGCGTTTGCTTTCCCCCCGCGCTTACTGACAGCAGCACCGAGCGCTTTGTGCTGCCTCCCCAGCTCTCCCACAACACCCAGAGCAGAAACTTTTGCTTTCTGCCAAGACGGGAGGACAGCCACCCCTTGCACCGTGGTTTTCTCCCCGTGGGGCTGGTTGCTGACGAGCAGGGAAGCAGCTCTCCTTGCTTGAAGGAGTTTCTCACCCAGGTCTGACCAGCCCAGGAGCCGCTGTGAAGCAGCACCGTCCTGCTGTCCCCGGACGGGTGCAGGCAATGCCGGCACAAGCAGAGCCCACTGCACCGTCCCTGGGGCACACAGAGCACCGGGGCAGCCACGTCGAGGGCTCAGCAAACTGCTGCGGGTGGCCCGGGCTGTCCGTGAGCCCCATGCCTGTCCCTAGCTTCTGCAGCCTGTTCCGTGGGCTCCGGCAAGGGGAGCAGGAGCCTCCTGCCTGTCCAGCTCCTGCAGGGCCCAGGACCCGGCCAAACGCCTCCCTGCATCCCGTGGGAGGAGCAGGAGATAAGGAGGTGGCTGTGATGTGGCAGGGATAACCCTGTGCACGGCAGGAGGGGGCTGCTGACAGCGGCACGTCGCCGGCTGGGAGCACTTGGGGCTGCGCAGGGGAAACCTCGGAGAGCTTTGATCTGCGCTGGGGCTCCTTGAGGTAAAGCAGGTACCGGGCAAAGGAGGGTGCAGGATGCGGCCGTTGGCTGCCTTGCTGCTGGCTGGGGAGAAGCAAGGCCCCCTGCCCCAGCGGTGCCCAGCACTAGAGGGGGCCGAGGGGGGACCTGAAATGCACGTGCCTTTCCCGCACCGCACCTATGAGTGGGGCCGTGTGCTTGAGGGAAAGCAAAAACAACCTGCCTGCCACAGCTAAGAAAGCTCTAGTCCCTCTCTTGGCTAAATGACCCCATTTTGGCAGAAGCTCATGCAATGTAACAGCAAATGGGAACCTTGCAGAAAGTCCTTCATACTGCACTGGAAATTCTCCCCGCAGCTTTGCACCTGGCTTAGATACCTGGGGGTGGCAGGTTGACGGGGTAGCAATGATCCGTGCTTGCTTTCCCCCACCAAAAGCCAGCTAAACCCTTCGTGAAAATGCACCCAGCAAGCGTGAATGCAAAACTGAGTCTGTAAACATGGTGAGTTCCTGGCACTGCAAACTGATAAATAGCCAAAGGTTTCCTACCAGGGTGTGGCACAGACAGGCCAAGCTCGGGGTGGGTCCCATCAGTGCGGCTCAGGCGGCAGCACTTCGACCGAGAGCATCTTTGTGTGGCACGCCTGACTCGCATGGTGCATATGGTCCCTATTTATTTGGCTTCTCTGCTGCTGGATCCCTTTCAGAATAGTTTTCTGCAATTACTTTGAGTTTCCTCAGTGCAGATTGGGAGTGAAACTTGTGCTTTGGGAGATAAACTGCAGACCATTTGGCATAAAGGGAAGCTGTTAATTTGCCAGCAGCAGAGACAGAGGGAAAATGAAAATGAAGAGAGAGAATTCATTTCCATCACAGTTGGGTTTTGAAAGAAAATAGGGGCTGCGGGCTGGACAGACACAGCTAGAGCTGGTTATGGCTGGCTCCGCACTGAGGCCAGCAGAGAAACGCACAGCTGGCACAGCCCTGACCCATGGGAGCGTGGGGCCACCCGGGCAGAGGGGACACTCTGTGGGTCCCCCAGCCCTGGCCTGTCTGCTGGGCATCTTCTTCCCCACTGCCGGGCTGCGTTAGCTCCACACGCAGTATTATATCCCCAGTGTGCACGGCAAAGAGCAAAGGTGGCGATGATGTGACATGTCCAAGGATACAGCCGGTGTCAGAGCCAGGATGCGATATCCACACCCACACCTGAGCCGTTCCCACGTGGCTGAGCTGCCCTCACTTGTGCTGCAAGGTGAGTTTGTGCCATGGGTGAGCACATCCCTGCCACACGCGTGCATCGTGGCCCCTCTCTGCTTCTATCTGCTGGAGCATGCCGGGAAAAGCGCTCTGCATCTGCCTCGCCGGCATTCCCAGCCTCCCACGCGCTCCTGCCCCACCTGCCTGTATTTATGGGACAGCTATTTCCTTTCAGAGAGGAGCAGCCAGCATTATGAAATGGCAGAAGTGTTTGGATGAACACATGGTCTTTTCTTAGCCCATGGGAGATTTGGACTTTCCCCTGGTGAGTGTAGAAGGGAGAGGGATGCGCCATCGCCCCAGGTGGGCCTGCGCCGGCTCTGGGCTGGGGCTGGGGTGCTCCGCTGAATGTTGCTGTCTGCCCTGGTGCCTGCATTTAAAACCTGGCCCGGGATGCCGCACGCACTAATAACCAGCAATCTTCCAGCAAATGGAAGCCCCATGTTGCTGCCCTCTGGCCTGGTGGAAGTGGAGGTGGAAAGCTATTGCTATAAAGTGAGTTCTTTTCGGAAAACGTGGATGTTATTGATCACAGACAGCAGCTGCCATAACCAGGGCAGTAAATTTTTCTACCCAGGTACTCTTCTTGACCTAAAATAACTCCTGTGCTTAGGCTGCATCTCTCCGAGGTCTGAGCCATGGTTTTTCTTTATGGGGAAGGGACAACCCCCAGCCCCAGCTCCCCCCGCACGAGGAGATGTTTGGCTGATGGATGCCCTGGGCAGGAGAATGCCGGGCTTGGCCAAGGATGCTCCAGCTGTTGCAGTGCAGGGCCCGGGGGGGGCGGGTGTCCATGGGGCACAGAAGCCCACTGGCTTTGAGGGCCAGGGAGGCAGGATTTGGGATGCTCCTCCAGCCCTGGGGCCGCTGCACCAGCCCGGAGCTCTGTGCCTCCGCGCTGGCTCCGTGACCACCGTGAATCAAAGCAGATGCCTTTCGTTACAGACAGCGAAGGGCTCCGCTTCACTTCCTGCCTCTGTAATCTGTGGAGCGGTGGCGAGGCGAGGGGAGGGGAGACAAGGGGAGGGGAGTTGCCGCGCTGGGTGCTCACCCCTCGGTCCCGCCGCCCAGCGCTGACATCCTTTCCTGACACACATTGGTTTCCTGTGCACAACTCTCACGCCACTTCCTACCCCTGGTTTAATTTCTACGGTGCAGTTCGTTTCACAGAGCGAAATTGGGGAAAGAAATAAAAATAAACAGAAAGACAGCAGGCTTTTCTTTAAAGCCACTCCGGCAGCCGGGAGCTGGCAGCTCCCAGAGATGCCCAGGCGCTGCAGCCCAGGCACCACGGTGAGGGGCACTGCCTGGCCGCTGGTGGGTGGAGGTGAAACAAAGCAGCGGGGCCCCACGGGACCATCCTGGGGCAAGGCAAGAGCAGCCGCAGCCCTCGGCACGGGGCTGCCACATCCCTGGGGGCTGATCCCTAGTAACATCCTTGGCACTGTTTCACATCTTGCTTCGATTCGGCTGAGACGGTGTCACGTCCCCAGCTGCGGTCGCCTATGGTTTGACACCAAAGCGATGCAGCTCCCCGGGTGACAGCCTGGTTTGGGAGGTCGGTGAGAGCGGCGGGTGCTCTGCTCCCCTGCAAGCCACGTCGCTTGGCGGGGGGGTGCAGCGGGTGCCGGGGCTGGCCGCCGCCTCCGCCCCTGTTTCGGTATTACCGTGGCAGAGGGTGCTTCCGCCTGCGTGCCGCGGGGACGCTTTCCAAAAACCCTTTCTGCCTCTCCAGGAAAGCGGGAAAAACGATCAATGGCTGCAGCCCTTCTTTAGAAAGTGGATTAGGGCCAGTGAATAGGAACTGTCTCTCTAATGAAGTGCTATTACCAACAGGCTAATTGAGTAATGACATAATGCAGGCCCTTGAAGCTCTTTATAACGGCCGTGACTCTGTGCCGCTACACACCGCCACTTCCTCGCCGTGCCCCGTTGTGCCTCCAGCGCATTGTCAGCAAGTGAGGCTAATGTGCAACACCGTGGTCTTTATGGAGGCAACAGACAAAGTGTCGCCAGCATAACCCTGCGTGGAAAATGCGGAGGTGGAGGGGAACCCGTATTAATTAGCTCGGGAGACGCCAATCTCTTCACATGTGAAATGTGAGCCTTTTTATTGAGAAAAGTAAAACAGGCCTCACATTGCTTTCAGTGAGCCCAGTAAAACAGAAGGTGATCCATAAATATGTATGTTATGCTGGGTTTAAAATACTTTCTGATGATTTTCTAGGCAGATCTCCAATAAGTTACCGCACAGCATCGCTATTGTAAAGCCATAGTCTCAGGCTGGTAAAGCTTGCACTTATCCTTGCAGGGAGGATGAGGGGTTTTGTTGCGTGTGCGCTTTCTTCCCTTGTGCCGACCTGCTAATCCTCTGATGAAGAAATTAAATATAACCCGAGGCTGTTCATGTTTAACCGGCTGCCACCACGGGGCACGGGCAGCCCTGCCAGGCTCCCGGCAGCCCCGCGGCCAGCCCTTGCCCTTTGCACCAGCTCGTGCACCCGCTTGCCATCGGGCACTGTCCCCGCGGATGGAGCTGGCTCGCAAACCCCAGCCAGCAGCCCCGGGAGCTCTGACAACAGCCGGCATCGTCTGGGAACAAACCCGGAGAGTGATCCCCACCAGTACGGGGCTTGTTCTCTCCTCCGCCACCTCTCAAAGCCGCGAGCGCAGCCCCGCGCTGTGCATCCTCACCCCGGCGGCAGCCACTGCAGCAAGGCTGGGCAGGGGACCAGTAAATAGCTGGCGGGTGAGACAAGCTTTGGTGTTTCTCCACACGGGCTCACGGCACTGCATGTGTGGGGTGATGAGTTTTCGCTTGCTGAGTGCAAGAGAAAGCCGGCCCCAGCAGGGAGGATTTACAGCCTGATCGCTGAGCAGGCGAAGGGCACGCTGGCGGCCGGCTGCACTGGTAGGTGCTGGGCACAGGGTAGCATTGCCCCTCGCCTGCGAGCGTAGGGCAGGGAGGGAGGTGATGCCCTTGGAAAGGCAAGCACAGCCTGCGGCCGAGCCGTGGTGATGCTGCAGTGCAGACTGCCCGCGCCCGCGGGGATAAATCATTTTTATTCCAGTCCTTCAGCCTCGCTCCCCTCTCCCAGATCTCTCTCGCTCCCTTTCTTTGCATTTGCCATGCTCTTTGTTTCCATGGGAAGATTTGTACCTCCCCAGCCCCATGTTATCAGTTTATCATCCGATTAAAGATTAATTTGAGATTATTGCTCGTGTCAATAGCCCAGAGCCAGAAAAACAATAGCTACACCTGCAGCTTGTTTGTGAACCCGACTCCTTATGGTGAGCTGTTAATGGATGGAGGCTTTTACCAGGCCTGCGTGTTGACACGGGCTAGCTGAGCCCCAGCCTGGCCCTGCACCTGCTGCCCTTCCTGCAGGCTGGGAATGAATGTGCAAATCCTCCAGGACCCCCTGCAATCGCCAGGTATCTCGACTGGGGAACCCGTGGGTTGTGTTCTCTGTTGATCGCCCCTCGAGCTGCCTTGGCTTCTTCTGTGAAACTCTTGTCATTCCCTTTCCCAAATCAAAACCAGTCACCCAGTGATTTTTAATAACGGGCCTTTCCCTGGATCCTGCCCTGTTTGTGTTCCTTTATTCAGCCCCGTGCATGTCCTTGAGAGCTGGGAGCAGAAAGTGCTGAAAGGCAGTTTTGGTAACGGCATCCCCCAAGCCCCCAAGCCGATGAAGCCTCGCCTTTGCAAAGGTCGCCGTCATCCACCCCTGCCCTTCTTGTCCCGCATGTCCCGTGCGTGAGATGGCCCCGGGTCGCTCCGGTTGCCCACAGAGCCGGCAAGATTTCAAACAGCAGCATGGAAATGGTGTCTAAGGCTGGGTCTGCCCCAGATCTCCGGGCTGTGCTGCCCCTCGAGGGGGTCCCGCACCGGGGGCTGCCCCGGCCGGGCTCCCTTCCCCGCCACCCTTAACTCAGCATCAGGTCAGAGAGAGGGGGGAAAAAACGATCCTCTCTGGGAAGAAAACAAACGTTGTGGTTTCCCCTTGAACCTTTGAATGGGCTCCAGCAGCCGAGGGGCCGTACGTGCTTGTTTAAAGGTCCTGCGGAGGCCCGTGGAAATGAAAAGGAGGAGTTCAAACGCTCGACGTCGTCAGCGTGCCGCCCCGCCGGGAGCGCGGAGCCAGCGCAGCCCGTGCCCCGTGCTGCACCCCGCCGGCGGGGCCCCCCCGGTACCTGGGGGAGGCTGATTGAATCCCGGCTTTTATGAGCGCTGACACCGTAATCTGTTACAGATGGTCACACAAGGTGGCCACCAAATGGCTCCTCCCGCTAAGCTCAGGCTCCCCCCCCACACCGTCCCGCTGCCCCCACTGCCGAAACTGCAGCTGGCTCTACCTGGATGAAACACCCAGGCTCCGGGCAGCAGCTTTATGGGGTGTTTATTTCCTGTGGCATTAAAACAGAAGGGGGAAATAACAGGGAAAAACTGCCGAGGCTTCGCCATGAACCCTCTGGCTTCGCCACATGGCACTCACTGCCCAGGCAAGCGCAGGGGACCAAGGGCAAGGGATGAGGGCAGGGACTAAGGGCAGGGGACAACAGCAGGGGCCAAGGGCAGGGGACCGCGTTGCGGCTGCTTCTGCGCACCCTTGCAGCCAGGGCTGCTGCTCTGAGGGTTTCTTTGTGAAAGTGAAATGGAAAAACAATTCATCGTAACACCCAGCTCCTGGGTGCAATTCTTCATCACAGGGCCCCGACGGCGTACTGGTAGCAGAGCGCAGCGTTAGCCTGGTTTTACAGAAAGGACAGAAGGAGCTTGCCCACGTCTGCAGCAGATTTGGGATGGAGGTGAGAGCATCCTCCTCATGGACCCCAGCCCCGTGATCCCCACGCACCCCGACAAACCTCAGTGCAGAATTCAGAAACATTTTTGCAGCAGGAAAAGGAGCAGCTGGCCAGAACAGGAGGGGCTCAGGGCCACATCCGTCACCCTGTAGGTGCAGCAGCCGCTCCAGACCCCGGCACACCCTGGGCGGGCTGGTGGCCCTGCCCCACGCTGCGGGGCTG
Source organism: Anseranas semipalmata (assembly GCA_013399115.1). Classification (NCBI taxonomy): domain Eukaryota; kingdom Metazoa; phylum Chordata; class Aves; order Anseriformes; family Anseranatidae; genus Anseranas; species Anseranas semipalmata. The sequence goes on along the minus strand of VXAA01003888.1, from coordinate 355,729 downwards.
CCAGCCGAGCCGCTGCGGGTCCCAGGGCGCTGGGGCCAGCCTGCCCACCCGGGCAGGGCAGGCGAATGGAGCAGATGCAGCAGCAGCACAAGTGCCAGTGGGCTGCTCCTTTGTGATTCAGAGCAGGCAGCATTTCTTTTTTCCCCATGTTTTAAGGCTGCATTTGTGTTTGAAAGCCAGTGGGATTTGCCAGTGGGAGCCTAGGCTGTCCTCCACCCATTTGATACCTTCTCTCTGAAAGCCTTGCGTCCCGGCCTGGACAAAGCCAGCAGCACAACTGGGAGCAGCAAAGCTTGCTAAAAAGGCTTTTTTTCCCCAACTCTCATTGCCTGCTCAACCAATATTAATCGAATCCCATTGAAACGGAGCTGGCGGGCTTCCCCGGGTCGGTGCCAGTGCAGGGAAGAAGCAGCAGCCTGAACAAAGTGCATCCGACCAGGGGCCGCAGCCCACGGCACCTCTGGGACGGCTCCCATGTGCCGAAAATCCTCCTCCGAGTTGGTGGCAGCAGTGACCCATGGGGATGGAGGGTGGCACAGCCGTGCCGCGAGGCTGGGTGCATGCACACTGCCGGCCCTCGGTGCCGGAGAGCAGCAACCGAGGGCTCTTGCACGATGAGAGAAGTGCAAAGCCAACAGCGGTGCCTCCCAGCCGGGTGCCCGCACTGCTTCCCCAGCAGGACGGGCTCCGCAGGATTGTGCCCCCTGGTTATCAGCTCCCTGACCCTCCTTCCCAGCTCCCGCAGGTGGTCCTCACTCAAAATTGGTCTTTTTTTTTTTTTTTTTTAACTATTTAGCTGCTTTTGCGAATCCAGGATTTTATGGATGGAAAGCTGAAAGTAATTAGTGCCCTTCCCCCGCTTCCTGTTGGGAAAAGGAAGAAAAAAGCACACACGAGAACAAAACCCAAAACTTCCTGCCCTGCTTAATAATAAAGTAATGAGTCGAACGCGGCTGGGAAAGTCGGTTTATACTGGGAGAGCTCTTAATTAAAGAAGGGCTGAGCAGCAGCTCTGCTCCATTTTACAGCCACACACATCTTCCTGCTCCATAACAGCCCCTGGGAGACACGGGGAGCCGGACGCGAGCGCCGGGGCTGCCGCCTCCAGCACATAGCGCTGGGGGGGAAGAGTGCCAGGGGTGGCTCCTTTATTCCCTGCTGGAAAGCGACGTCCTGGAGATGGCATGGAGGAAACGTGGGGCAAAAGGACAAACTTGCAGTCCCTTGGGGAGGTGGGAGGAAAGGCCGGCTGTGCTATACTGTGCGCCCCAAATCTGGATGGGAGGGTACAAGGTTTGGAGCACTGGGACAGCTTCGCTACTGAAAATCCAAGAGACAGGCACCTAGGGTGTCCTCAGAGTACCTGACCCCTCCTGGCTGTGGGCAGTGCAGGGGACAGCCCCTTGGGTGCACGCTGAAGGGCTCTGCGGTGACAACAGGATGTGCCACCTCCACTGCCACGCCGCCCACACGGGGTCACCTGCTGGCGCCTCGGCTCACCGCGGTGCCTCGCGCCCTGGTTGTCCCCACGGCAGCAGCAGCAGCACTCGGGGAGCACCCAGGGACAGCAGGTACCCACCCGGGGAGCCCTTGTGCCTTCCCACGTGGTGCTTCGGAGATCCACTGCAGCCCCCACCCTCTGCAAGCCCGTGTCTCGGCGCAGCTGCCCCCTTCCCCCAGCCCCAGCACATTTGGCAGGAACTGACTCAGCCTACCTTTTCCTTCCCCAAGAGGCAACTGCTCTGCAGACCCCGCCATGCAAACAGCACTTGCGGTTCACCTGCAGCCAGCGGCAGGAGGGCGATGCGGGAGCAGGAGAGCTGCCAGCAGCAAGCTGGAGCCCAGCACCCCGCTCCCCAAACGCGACCCTGGCCCGGGAGGGAGCTGGAGCACTCCCCCCTGCACCATGCTCAGCTCCGGCTGTGCGTTCACCCAAATCACCCACAAAGCCATATTATAAATTAACCATTTTATTGAATATCAATAAACTGTATATAATTATATAAAAAGTTTCATCAGTACAAAATTGTGGCACAAAAATATAAATACCAGTGTACCTTTGAAATGTAAACATCCTCTTTGTTATGATTCTGTGAAAACAATGTCCAAAGAAAGATGCATTCAGGAGGCACCTGTCAATAACCATAAATAGCACTTTTGGCACACACCTGTCGATGGGCAGCCTTTGGACAGGCCACCATTGTATCAGCTGACAAGTGCCTGCTATTAGTCACAGTTCTCTTGAAAAGCAGTTGTTAAGAGTCATATTAACAGGTGCTTGAGTGCATAGCTGCTCTGTAAACAGGATTCTTGTTTGAAATGGCTACCAATGCCTTTTATGGACACTGTTAATCTTGTAGGCATTGCAAATTGTCATTGTGCTGGGGAGAAGCAGCTGCTTCACAACTAATGTGATACTGTATTATTGCATAGTTACACCTTCTACAGGCGGCATATATACAATCGGGGCAGGGAGGAGGGGGTTGTGTTAACACTTCTTGTCCTTCATTAAAAAAATATTGGTTCTTAAAAGTTACCAAGTGGTTATGGTAAAACAAAACAAAACAAAACCAACCCCCAAAGCTACCCAGTCGCAATGCTCGACACCGGCGGCACGGCCAGGGCACGGGTCCCACCCTGCAAGGTGCTGGGCGCCTCCAGCAGCTGGGGGCACGGGCCCAGGTCTCCGGCAGCGCCTGCACCGGGGGAAGCTCCAGGCACTCATCCGCCACCCGAGCGCGAGTCCAGTCCCGCGCCCTCAGACGTCCGGGCGGGAGAAGAATCAGGCCTTACAATTGCACAGGAGGCACAAGCTGAGGAGTGCGAGTCTCTTACGGCCCGGAGTGGCTGCAGACAGTCCGAGACGCACGGCAATGGCGACATGGAGGAAACTAACTCCTACAGACACTAGTTACAATATACGTATTTGCATGTTAAGAGGGCGCCGAGTCCTCAGCGTGTTCCAGAGCAGCCCGTCTCTTCGTGCTTGTGGAGAAGTGACATACGGGAGAAAGTCCGGGAGCAGGTTTTGCATTGGTACTTCTTTACATCTGAATGGGTCTGCAGGTGGGCGCGCAGATTAGAGCGGTCAGCAAAGGCCCGGTTGCAGTGTGTACAGGAAAAGGGCTTTTCACCTATGAGACAAAGAGAAACGTTCCCAATTAACCAGTGCATCAACACATGGAGAATATCAAAGACCGAGCCATTCATTAGCCAAAGTTTGTGAGGAGCAGTGTGAAAAGGAATGCTGCCTGTTATTATTCGGATGGAAAGCCGAGCACTGTATGGACTGCATTCACTTAGAGGAAAGCCTCGAACTTGGGAATTTCCTACTTGCAGAAAAATCTCTGGTCAGAACCACAGAAAAATGACACTAGCAGCATCTGCGAGAGGCAAGGCAGTTTCGCTTACAAATGAAGACGCGATATTCATCCCCTGCCCTGAGCTTAGGGAACCGCTTGCAGAGCGGCAGGAAAGCGAAGCACTCTGTTAATTATATCATAGCGGGCAGCGGCTGAAAGCCGCTGGCTCCAGGGCGAGTATAGCTATTTCCTCCTCCGGACCCACGCTCCCCCTTCTCCTTCCCAGCTCACATTGAAAAGCCTGGCCAGGGTGAATTCCTCTCAAAGGCTCTTTTGGAGGAAACAAATGCGTATGCTCAATTTGGAAAGCACAATCAAGTCTTCCCGGCTTCCTTCAGCCATCAGCTTTAGTACGCTAAGAGGGTGTGAAATCAGTGCCAAGTAACAATTAAACTATCCCGGTAGCGCCACAAAGGATGCTCGGGAGATGCATTGTAGGCGCAGGGCGGGCTGCAGCTGCGGCGCGCGGCCCCGCACAACAGGTGCACGGGGCGGCCGCCAGCACCTGCCCGCGCCACCGGCCCCGGCAGCAGGGCTGGGTGCTGCAGGCAGGGACGCTTCGGGCACGGCTGTGGGCAGGGGTGAGCACCCCAGGGCAGGGCCACAGCCCCGGTTCATGAAATTCAGCGTGAGTGCGCACCGTCAGCCCAGGACCGGCTTTGCAGGCGAGCACGGCGCAAATTTACGAGCTGAGCCTTGACCCCACGCTCGGTTCCAGGCAGGAGGATATTTAAAGGACTTTTTAGAGATGTGCCAAGGGGGATTGGGAAGCCCTTATCTTCCGAGATAACACCCCAACTGCTGATTTGCTTTGGGCTGCGGAGCGGGGAAGCCAGGGACGATAAGGGAGGGAGGGAGGGAGAGGGGCGAGAGCCAGCATTACCAGTGTGCGTCCGGATGTGGCCCTGCAGCAGCCAGGGCCGGGAGAAGGCCTTGCCGCACATCTTGCAGACACAGGGCAGCGTGTGGCTCCGGATGTGCATCTTGAGAGCCCCCAGGCTCACGTACTCCTTCTCGCAGTACTTGCAGCTGAAGGATTTCCTGGTCTGGGCGTCGCAGTGCAATTGTTTGTGCTTGGAGAGCCCGGCGAAGGTGGAGTAGGCCTTGGTGCACTGGGCGCAGCGGAACCGCTCAGCGGCAGCGGGGGCCGAGGCTGGGCTGGGTGGCCCCGAGCTCTTGCCCTCGTCCTCCTCGCTGGAGAGCGCCGTCAGGTCCAGGGCCGGTGCCGCACCGCCCGCTGCCTCCGCCTCAGCTCCCGGGCCGGCCGGGAAGAGGCTGGAGAGCAGCCCCGCGTCCCACACCAGCGGCGGGTAGTATGCGCCGGGGCCGAGCACCTCAGGCGGGGGGATGACGGACAGCGGGCACGTCTCGTACAGCAGCGGTGTGGCCAGCACTGTGGGTGACAGGCAGCGCTCAGCAGGGTGCCCAGTGACCGAGTGGAGGCAAGGGGGCCCCAACCCACCCCATGGGGGGCTCCGTACCCAAGGGAACGCGGTGCCCGACCCACACTACGGGGCTCTGCACCTCACCTCGGGTCAAAGGGACCCCAAACACATCCCAGGAGCACCCCCACACCCCAGCCCACCCCAGAGCCAGAGGATCAAGGGGGCCCCAAACCCACCCAGCGGGGCGTGCTGGCCCACCCTGGTGCAACGTGGGCCCCCCTGCCCACAGGAGCTTGGCGCCCCAGCCCACCCTGGGACAAGGGAGGTGGCAGAAGGGACCCTGCCCACCCCACCTCACAGGGAGCTCCCTGCACCCACCCCCCCCTCCGCGGCGGGGCCGCTGGGCTCTCTGCCCACCCCGGGGTACCAAGGGGCGGCTCCGCTCCCCTGCCCACCCCACGGGGGGCTCCGCGTGGCGCCCGTCCCGGCGCTGCGAGAAGCACGGGAGATCCCGCACCCCGTCCCACCCGCGGTAAGCGAGCGGCACGAATTAACCCCCCCGCGGCCACGCGAAGTCCCCCAGCCGCTCCCCCGCGGAAACAGGAGGAGCCCCCGGGCCGCTCCCC
>VXAA01003888.1:314095-339864 GCA_013399115.1 Anseranas semipalmata | reverse complement strand
GGGCCGCGCACGCCCGTGCTGAGGGGGCGCGGAGGCGGCGTCCCGAGGGCTGCCCTCCGGTTCTGGGGTCGGGCGGCTTCGCGCCGGGCGCCTCCGCGGCAGCGCCGGGCTTCGGGAGGTGAGCGGCGGCTGGCTCGGGGCGCTCCGTGCGTGCACGCGTCCCCGCGTGCCGCTGGCTCTGCCCGGGCTGTTTTGTGGGCTGACGGCCCTCGGCGTCGCGGTGCGCTCTTTTGCTCCCGAGCAGTTCTCGTGTTCGGGATAGCCTCTTTTCTGTGAAATATTCGGTAAAAGCCTTCAATCTCTGGCGTCGCTAGTGTGGGCGAGGAGAGCCTGTGCCGTGTTTCTCCCCTGTTGCTGCCGAGGTTCGTGCGTGGCTGTGCCCGGCCGGGCAGCGCAGGGACGCGGCGCGGCTGGCTCTCTTAGCTGAGGATTTGACCCAGGAGAAAGCTGGAAACGTTTTCTTGCCTCACCTGCAGAAATTAGGCTCTGTTCTGATCTCATTATTCACACATCTCTCTGGAATTTTGAGGCTTTCAGTGAATAACTCGCAACAAAACGTGCTTGTTGCTTTACCCATTTCATGAGCTGCTGTGTTTCTTAGAACTATATTTATCCGTGCCTGCTCACATAGTGAGATCTCTACTGGGCCTTGTAACCATGGTTGTTAACTGTTTGGAGCCTGCCTTGCGCTGAGTGGGCTGCCTCGGGTGAGGACGTTTCGCTTCTGGAAGCTCTGCGTGTAAATGAGCAGAATCAGCTCTGCAGAGGCTCGCTGGCTTGCTTGGTTGTCGCGTTTTGCTTTTCAGCTGCATGAGCCCTGGCATGTGTACAAACAGCAAGGCAGAACTGGAGCTGGCAGTGCCTTTGAATGTCACAGTTCACAGGGTATTGATGAAGTCCCTTCCTTTCCTGCAGGGACTTTCCTAATCCTGAGGCCCCGTACATAAAACCAAGCTCTGTTGCTAAGTAGTTATTGATGTTGGAGATGGAAGAACCGTAATATGTAATCCAGCTCCTTACCAGCACGAGATCACTGCTTGTCCGAAGGGTGTGTTACGGATGTGCCACACTGGGATCTTTCTCTGAAACTCTCTCGTAGAGCTCTTCTTGCTAAGTAGCAGAAATTTGGTTGGTTTTGTCCACAGACCTCATCTTGCACAACTTGAGGAAGAAAGAGCTAGGAGAGAGAGAAGTGAACTCTTTGTGGAGAGGGCTGAATTAACTTTTACTTCTGTTCATTATGCTAAGATGTTAACTTAGAACTCCACACTTCTGTGACTCACGGCTGCTTCTCTTGACATCAGTGCAAGTTCTGATGGGGGAAAGACCAAGAGCAGTGTGCCTTTGAACAGAAGCTGAACTGCTCGTCATTAAACATGTCCTTTCATCAAGGAAGATTAGCTGATAGGCTGTTGATTTGTTTGTTTTCCTGGCCTCTTGTGGTATGTGGGTTTTTTGTGGCTTTTCTCCTGTGTGTGTTATGACTCCTCTCATTCAGTTAATTTTGATCTTAGCAGTGCTTTTTCACTTCAACAAGAGCATATTGTGGCATTGATCAGCATTAATATTAGGAATTAATACTGGGTGGAAAGTGTTTTCTGAGGTGTTGCTTCAGACTGACTACAACTGAAACAACGCATTGTCTTTTGGTTGTTCCCCCTCTCCCTCTCGGTTCACAGTTGGGAACTGCTAGGTTGCACTCATTTAAAAACACAGCCTGCGGTCTCCTTAATCACACGTTTTTCAGATAGTCAAGAGAGTCTGCAGGCCTGTTTGTTGCTTGGCTTTGGGGAAGCAGCGCGGAGAGGCTTGTTTTGGCACCAGCTTTTTCTGTGTAGCATGTGAGCTCAGTAAGGCGAAAATGTGTATTGGTATGTGCATAAAAGTAACTATACCTGCAGACAAAAGCATACATGATGTAAAAACAGAAATGACTTTGCTCTGTTTTATTAGAACAGCTAAAAATAGTAGATGTAGCTTTTTGTTGAAAAGATTGCAATCTCTGCAACTGCTAGCATTCAGCTGAAACTTTGGCTGTACTTCGGTGTTCGGGGCAATGTAGGATGGCTGCAAAGCACTCTTAGCACAGCGATGGCCTGGACGTGCCATCAGATAGAGCATGAGTGGCAGTCAAAAGCCTAGAAAATGGTAGAAATAGAAAGGCAAAGTATGTTAATCTGCTTAGTCTGTGGGCAGTCCTGTGCCAATAGGGGAAAAAAGACTAGATGCTTTCCCAATCTGAGCAAAACGAAACTTTGTGGGATTTTTTTATCTGTGTATCGCTGTGCGGTGGGGGGGGGACAGAAACAGATCCAAAAAACAATAACTGATTAAAATCATGTTTGTGTAAGTTGTCTGAACTGAAAGGGCAAAATAAAACGGAAGAAGAGACTCTTAAAAACTCACGCTTTTCCTTTCAGTCTTTTGCTGTGAGTTACTTTTGCCTTGGTTCCCCAACCCAATGAATCCTCAATCTAGACATGCGCCTACACCAACTTTCTTTTGTCAAACTCGCAGTGCCTTGCTCAACTTAGGTTTATTGTGCTCTGTTTTAGGCAGATAACTGGAAAAAGAAGTAGGGAATGACAGGGAAAAGCAGGACATCAGCATTTCTGTAGATGCTTGCGCTTTTTCAGAAACCTAGATAGGCTGTTTTGGGACCTACTGCTCTGTGAACCATTTTATAGAATCCTGTGAAGTAAATAGATGCTGTGGACATCTGGGATTTATGCAACTGTGATGACTTGTCTTTGTTTTCAATTTTTATTCCAGAAGAGTTGCCATTACTGAAGATTCTTAATGCCAGATAATCAACCTACTGCTGAATAACCATGAAAGAGACAAGGTAGCTTCCCAAGCTTGAGACAAAAACTGATTTCAATGGATACAAAATATAAAGACGATTTATTTAGGAAGTATGTACAGTTCCATGAATGCAAACTGAGTGTCTCTGACAACAAGCAGCGTCCTATTAATGATGAGTATTTGCGAGTGGCAGCGTCAGCCTTATTTTGCCTTCCCAAAATTGATCCCTTTTATAGATTCCGGTTGATAAAATTTTATGAGATGGCTGAAAACTCACTGAGATCTCTGAAATCCTCAAGTTTACATTCTCTCCATAATGCATTCAGCATGCTCGAGACAGTTGGAATTAATCTCTTTCTTTATCCCTGGAAAAAGGAGTTCAAAAATATTAAGGTAAGACATCTTATATGTGGCAGTAGTGGGAACATAATTTATTTTTCTTTTCTAAAAATTTCATGCATTTCCCTTAAGATGGCTTTTTTCCAACATGTTAGGGTGATGTATATTTGTGACTACCTATAGTTGGTGAATAGAAGCCATAAGAAAGGTAAAATATGTGAAGTTTGTACTGGTGAGAATATCCTGAGAGCAGAAGTACAAGTACTGTCTGCATTTCTAAAGTAACCATAAAATAGAGGAAGAGCTTATTTTAAGGTTTTTGTTCACCTATCTTGCTACTGTCCTTAATATCTACTTGGAGATTCTTTTACTAGGGTGAGTGTTTAAATATGTCTAAGCTCACCCATCGTTTCGTTTTTATGTTGCAACAGCTATTAATGTAGCATAAGTACTAACAATCAGTGCGTGCTTTGCTGAGGTTCCCACAAGTTACGTGATAACGGTGAGGGAACTTATCTGAAATATTTCTAGAATATCTTTTACCTGCTTGTCAGTTCTCAATTCATGAAATTTTGATTTTAATGTACTTTCAAATTATTCATCTATGCCAGGATCTCACAGTGAAAAGTAGGAACTCGTGTATTGCTTGGCTTGGATGCTAGAAGTCAGCTAATGAGTTCTCTGCTGACAATTTTCTATTTTATCTTTTGCCTATCCTTACATTCTTATTCAAAGCTGCTGCAGCATTTCTGTAATGAATGCTGCAGGTGACTTGAACATTTTTGAGACTTGAAAGTTGCATAAAAACATCTTTGGTTTGTGTCTAAAGTCTTTTGCAGGTTGTATGTGCCAGTGATGGGTATTTTTGTTCTTCTTAAGACACTTCTGCAATTTAGCAGAGAATTTGAATATTAATGGTGCACTTCATAGAATCATTGAATGGTTTGGATTGGAAGGGACCTTAAAGGTCACCTAGTTCCAACCCCCCTGCTATGGGCACGGATGTTTGAGAGTCTTCTTTCTCCTATGAGAAAACTGTTCCTTTCTTCAAGATCTCTCAATATATCTTTATCACTACGCTTAAGTTCTGGCCTTTGGAATGCTGGCTGATCCATCCAGGATATCTCTTGGTGCACTGCCGATATTGGCTTTGGTTGTACATTTTGGATCCACTAGTTCTATACGGAGATATGATGGCCAGGCTATTCCTCCCTGTAATCCAAAACAACTTGAACTGTTAAGAGCATACCTCAGGTATGCCAGATGCTAAGGGAACTTCAACTTATACAAACTCATATCTCTGTCTTTTTGGCTTTTTTTAGTGGAAACTCTTGACCAGATACTAGATTAAAGAAAACAGGCAATTGAGTTGCATAGTAATTGTATACCCCCACACAAAAAATTTCAGCTGAGCATATTTAAACCTGAATTGAAGAGGACTTTGGTACTCTTGCAGTAATACTAAGATCCTGTTATCTTCAGCTGTCCCCTGTCCAGGGGAATGCATGAAATCTCTGCCTTTTTGCTTTTATGCTAGATTTCTAAACACAGACATGTCTGGTATGTATAAGAGTTAATGTCAGTGTACAGGATAGTGAATTAAATCAACAAGGAGGACATTATGCTAATCAGGCTTTCAATTTGAACAAAAATTCTCCTACTCTGAATTTGCCTCATGCAGAATTTCCATCTGCTGAACAGGAGGGCTGTAGAAATGGAGTTCATCTTGCCATGGGAGTTGCATGTGTTCTCTGTCATCATTCTATTTAATTCTGTAGTATCTGTCACTGGCTTATCTGAACATCTAGTCCACCACTGAATTTGTAACCTAGTTTTCCTCTTATTCCCCCCCCACCTCCTTAGACCTACACTGGACCCTTTGTTTATTATGTAAAGTCTGCTCTAACCGAAGATGATGTAAGGCAGATTCTGAACTACATGGGCTATGTCCAAGAACTGGGAACAATGTATAAGCTCAAAGAGCAGGTTGATGCTATTCAAGTGAAGATGGTTTCATTTGAACTCTTTTTGGCCAAAGTGGAATGTGAGCAGCTTCTTGAAATTCATTTGCAAGTGAAGGATAAAGGCTATTCAGAGATTGATGTCATAAATGAAAGAAAAAACAGCAATGAAGATGCTAGAGGTTGCTCAGAAGCCATGAAAAGGCGTGCAGAGTGCAAAGAAAACTTAAACACTTCCATGGCTCGAATGGTACTTCAGAAATCGGCAAGTGAACGGGCCTCTAAAGATTACTTCAAGCCAAAGGTGAGCAAGCCTTCTAAATCAGTAGACACGTATGATAATTACTGGGAAAATAAGAAACCACCGTTGATGAGCTCATTGAGTCTCAGGAAAGAACCAATTTTAGTTGATGCGGAAGATGACATTAAAGACGAAATTATCCGTCCATCACCCTCTCTTCTGACAATGTCAAGCTCCCCACATGCGTGTTCAGATGAGTTTTTGCCAACCTCATCTCATCACAATGGCATGTTAAGAACAAATGTCCCTTACAGCTCTTATTTTTCTGCTCAAGAGGACTTAGATTTATACACTGATCCTGATTCGAGAAGTATGTTAAATTTTAAAAGACAAGAAGCTATTAAGCCTGATGTATGGCTGTTAAGAAATGACGCCAACCCTGTTTACCACAAACGCACCCATCTAGCCAAAGAGACAGCTTCCATCAAGTGCCAAAACTGTGGTGTACCTTGTGGCACTTCTGTTTGCCAAAAGTGTGACAATCTGTTCAACTCTAGGCAGGAATACCCAGCAGTGAAACAGAGCGCCTATTCCATCAAACCAGTTCCAAATGATGGCTTGTCTCCTGCATCTGCTTTAAGAGAGAAATCTCAGTATACGTCACAGACTCAGAGTCAAGAAAGAGCTTCTCAATTCAGTTCAAAATCCAAATCTTCAGGCACCTCGCGCTGTGGCTTTTGTAACCGATCTGGAGCTGCAAACACGTGCACGTTTTGTTCAAAAGTCTCATGTGACACTTGCCTCAGTGCTTACTATTATGATCCCTGCTGTAGGAAAAGCGAGCTTCACAGATTCATGCCTAACACTCAGTTAAACTATAAATCAGCCCAGCTGTCCCATGTAGTTTACAGATAGACTTGATCAGTCTCTTTTGGAGGGGAAGGAAAGGGGGAGGGGAAAGGGCTATCATAACTAATGTTCTGACTCCACTGATGAGAAAAAAACACTGACCTCTTACAAAAATGGCATGCCCAAATATTTGGAACCATGGTTCAGTGATCAGGTGCCAGTTCTTGATTTTTGTGGCTTAACAAATGCTGCAGATACATTAGATTTCGTGCTGCTATAATTTAGGTAACTCCTAAATCATCCTTACTTCTCAATTTAAATGGGGGAGAAGAGCACATTTTTCTTTAAAACTTGGCGGCTGTTGCATTTTAGAGAAGTGACATCACACCTTTCACACCATTTTAGTCATCTCCTTGCCCAAAGGAAACTATGCGAGGCTCTAAGAAATGAGATTCTCATTTTCTGTGGGTGATGAAACTACTGCCGGTTTTTGGTAAAGTATGACTTTAAAATGTGCAAGAAATATGTGAATGGCTTGTTTTGCCAACAAGGACTATTTTTCAAAGCGTGTCTGCATTTCTTGATCTCTAGAATGCAAACACCACAGCATCTCTTCTTTTCATCTCTATGTTTCTTCCTTCTCCCCATATGTCCTAGTTGTTTATCTCAAGCTTATATAATCCGAACAATATGTGCTTTATTTTCTGGTGTTGCCAATATCATCCTACTGGTTTTTACTGTATGGTATTTTAAAAAGGTGAACCTGTATTCATGTCACTTAAATTATGCCTAGAGTGTTGTCCTTCCAGATGAGTACCGATTTTCTTCACTTTCTGTTGCACATGTATTAAGTACTGTTCTTTGTACTGTAAATAGGTAATTTGGAAACAGTTTATTTTTAATAAATATTTAATATGTTGAGTTTTTAAAAGTGGTAAAATCATTATAACTATGAAGTCTCTTTGGGTTATTTGTTCAGGTGGCTTTTTGTTTTTACTTGTACTGTACTTCATAGCTTCTTATAGTCACTGTGGCAGACTGATGTTCTTGGCTCTGATCAATTTTTTTATGCAACATTTTTTTCCTTCTGATAAGGTTACCACTAAATTAGGTGGAGTCTTGTCTAAGAACTGCAAGATTTTGGTTCTCAGTGCACGCTTTTCCTTTGTGGTTATGGGAATTGTAAGTATAAATGTTATGCTTGTGTCCAAATTCACTGCAAAGTCTGTAGTGTAGTCCAGTAAGTAAAGCACTGGCCTGGTTAAAAAATCAGAGCTCATTTGTGAATCCTGTTAAAGTAAACCTAACAGTTATGGATGTGAATCAGATAATAATATTTATCTGTATTACTGTAGCACATAGGAACCCTAGCTGAGAACCAGGACTCCGTTGTGCTAGACTCTGTACAGTTTGACACCCCCCGCCCCCCCCCACAACATCCAATTACGAATAGGATTTAGTTTTTTATTAAAGGAAAATACACAAGAGTCCTTCTAACTTCTTTTATTCAAACTAGCTAGTTAGAACAAAATATCAGGCAATCTAATCTGATGTGCAGAATTAAATGTGTTTAAAATATCTGTAAAAAAAAAAAAAACTCTAGCTGAATTGTAAACTATGTAGTCCACTTTGCACTAAAATTATTCACTTAGGGGTTTTTTAAACACTGTTAGAGTTTAGGCTTCTAAACGTAAATGTTCATTGATCCCTGTGTGACAGAGACATGCATGAATGATTGTTTTTCTTAATTTTGGGGGGTGGGGGGAGGGCTTGAGGTAGGTTAAGGGGGAAACTATATAGGCTAATGTTGTAAAATAGCTAAAATAATTTTAGCCATAAATGGGTCTCAGAAGTATTATGGAAATAAGGTGAAACCTGAGTCTTACAGAGGGCTGAGAACAATAAGTTACTGTACAGTTTGCACTAAGAAACAAAGTGAATGGTGTGTTTTTAGCAATCAGGGAAATTTATGAATCAAGTGACTGCAACTGAACATAATGTTATAGGCAAGTATTGCCTTGCTGACCCGAAGGTTGGGGTAAATATTGTTTAGGTGAATGATTTTAAGGTTTTCAAAATCTTGTATGTTTTTTATAAATATATATATATATAAATATAACACAAATGTAGATACATCGTGTATATAATGAGGAATTTAAAAATAATTTTACTATTAAAATACAGTCTAAGGGTGGTTTTCATTTCAGTGGTTATTTTTTGTTCATCTTCTGAAGTGTCATGCCTGTATGGCTGTTATACAGTGTATCTTCTAGTTCACTAGTTCAGTTTCCATATGGCTACTCACACTACAGTGAATAAAACTGTGATGCCACGTAATTTTTACAGTGAATATAGCAGGGACTATACTTGCTTTGAAAAAGAAAAGTCCTGTGTATATGTGTCATGGAATACTGTATTACAAAACTGTGTTGAAGTGATACCATGCTCTATTTTTGTGTATCTTACTGTATGAGGTTGCTGTGATTGATACAGTAAAATATATGCTAATTGAAAATGCAGGTGTTTTGCATCTGATTTGTTAAAACTAATTTGTTTTGAAGGAATTTGAAAATAAAAAGGCCTTTAAGAAAAGGCTTAACTTTTCTTAAAGTTGAGTGCATGTCGCTGTCTGTTTCACAACTGTGTTTTGCATGCAGAGGTGAGTTGGTGCACAGAGGTAATCTTGGGGGCAAAATGGGCGAGTGTGTATGTATCATGAGCCTCAGCTGTATGAAATTGGATGGACTGCCCGCAGAATGCAGAGCTTTATTAAAAAAAAAAGTTTATTTTTCAGTGTTAGCAGCATGCCTCTGTTTGTTCCAAAAAAGCGTGTAAGCCAACATGTCAGCAGTGTGCAGCGGTCAGACTAATGTGGGGCAGCGAGCAGGTTTCATGCGCGATGTGAAGCTAACCTACATTGATTTCCAGCCTTGACTCTTGATGTCATATGCAAGTTTTCTAACTAGCTTCCTGATGTAAGCTACATCTCAGAGAAGATGTGTGATACTGCTGATGTACTTTTTGGCACTTGAGTTAGGCCTTCTGGCTCCTTTTTCATCCTGCTAGCTCTGGAGCAGGATAATTTCTCAAGTTCCAAACTAGATCATTTTGTCTTTTGTTCTTTGTGTTAAAGCATGTCAGCTGAATGTCAGGTGAATGCTTAAGACGCCTTAAGTTCCATTTACACAAGTCTGCTAAGCTTACAATCTGTGGAGGTTACTGGCAGTATCAGGGATGCTTATAAAAATCAGGCTCCAGACAACTGAAGTATTGCAGGAAGTCTTATCTTACACCTCTGTGCTTCTTGTGCTAATGTATTACTGGTGCATATAAAACAAGATGATGCTGACTTACTGTCTGACATTTCCAATTACAGACCTGCGTGTCTGCTGTGTCTGCTGCTCAGAACAGAAGTTTAAAGGTTCCATACATCGTCAAGTAGCTTAAACTTGACAGCTTTAGTCAACAGCTCTTTAAACTTATTTTTTCTGGACAACAACTTTGGATTCCAAGCATTTAGTTCGTGTTTCTGATTATGCTGCAACATTTCTTTAGGGGAATAGATTCTTCTTTCCAGTATTGGTTTAGAAAGGGGAGCTAATCTGAGTACTGTGATAATTGTAATGTTGCCAGAGTGACTGAGAGACGAGCAGGAGGTGACTACAAATTAAGATGCTGATGTACCTGTTTTTGGCTCTAATTCAGTTACTACTTCTTTGAAGTCAGTGGGAGTTAAGCTTCTTAGCATGGCCATTACTATGTCAGCAGCTAGTGAGTTCACCTACAAATGTTCCTGGTTGTTGCTTGGGAAGGATATTCCATGCTTCCTTCTGAAAATCATGGGATGTGGTCATACTTGTCTAAAGGGTCTGTAAACATGTAGATGTTTTAGATCTCTTGTATAAAATTACATTGCAGTTACTTTTTATTAGTTTTTTCTACAGTTGATCATATTCCTCTAGAAAATATTTTCTGTAACTTGTCTTGCCAGTCTGAGAGTGTATGGGCCAGGAGTCAGAAATTTAAAGTAGCCTTCTGCTTTGTGAAGAACACTGAGGGCAACCTTCTGCATTAAGCCACCATGCAGAATGAACGGACTAGAGCATCAGATCTTACGCAGTGCCTAGAGGAAGGCAAAAGGTTAAAATGTATGATATGGCAGCAGCTCCTTCCACTCTAAAATCCTTCAGGCATGCCACATAATAGAAGCTCTTCCATCTGAGGAGAGGTGTAGGAGAGCCAGGGAGCAGCTGCTTTGTTTGACAGGCTTGCTGCACAGATTTCAATGTGCTAATGTGTGGAAAGCAAGGCTGTTCCTCACAGCACTGAAAGCTCCCTGCACTGAAAATATCTTAGCATATTTTATGCTGTGTAATGGGCCCTTGGTTCAGAGAGGAATCTAGAACCCTGCTACAGCATCACCTGTGTAGCAGTCGGGGATGTCGGCGTGCTGATGGGCAGTACCTGCAGCCAGAGTCTGTGCTGAAGTCAGAAAGGGCAATTGTAATACCCAGCTGTCCCTGTAGAGCTGTAGGAGCGATGGACCCGTAACCAGGAATTTAGAGCACATAGCAGTGTCCAAAGTAGAGCAATTCTTTATTTTCTTTATTTTTGCACCTCTGGCACTGTCCTGCTGCTTTCAGTGTGAGATAACCTGTGGGAGCTCTGGCTATGTGTTGTTGGTGTGTTTTTTTGGGAACAGCTGCCTTGCTGCCCTGACCTCTGCAAAAGGAAGGTGTCTTTAGGAGTCCCTGCAAGCAGGGAAGTCACTGCCTTGCTGAGAGAGAATGGGGTGCTGCCAGTTGGTTTCTGCTTTCCAGTGCAGTAGCAGAGGGGCTATGACAACCCTCCTGACATTAAGCAGCTTCTGAGGTTGCCTGTGCTTAAAGCCAGACATGGACTTCTACTGAACTTGGAAAGGCTTGGTGCAGAAAAGAGGTGGGCAGGTGGAAATGTTCCAGGAAAAAAATGAAGCAACCTGCTCCTTTTTTTTTTTTTTTTCCCCTTAGCATCAAGAAGAAATTTCTCCTCCAGCATGCAGAATCTGGGAAGCACTGAAGTCATTTTGCAGGGAACTTCAGATGAGGTTAAAGGCTGCTTTAATTACTAGTATTTCTTATTGGTGGGATCCTTTCTTAATGCTGCAGAACCTGAGTGCAGGTGGTGATGGTCATGGTGCTTCTCTTCTTAGTGGTTTATACTTTGAGGATGTGAACTACTTTCTGACCTGGGTAGTACCACTCATTTGATTTTTCTTTTACACGGGGCTTTTAGTTAATTCCACGTTGTGCAATTCACTGCATTGAAGACAATGTCAAAGCTCCAAGTAGCTTCAAGTAATACAGGATCAGACCTGCAGCGTGTGGCTGACAACTTGCATGTGGCAGCTGCTTCTGCTGTTGTGGGTGTGGGGCTGTCATGCTTCCTGCTTTAGAAATCGTTCTCATGATAGTCATACTGTTCTGAGATTTTTTTCATCATCAACCTGGTTTAAAAAAAGAAAAAGAAAAACCAACCCACAACTGCTCATCAACTCCTTAGTGAAAAATACTGCTTTCCCCCAGAGCACGTAAAATCTGTTTTGCAGCTTTGGGTGCAACACGCTCTAATTTAACCGCTTTACCCAAAATTTTCAGAGACCAGCAATTTATTTCTAAAGCATAGCCAGTACTGATGAACTGCTGTCACCTAAGCAGCGATCGTTGCATGTCTCCCCATCACTGCACACGTGTAAATTCTGCCCTGCTGTTTGCCTTCCAGTTAGGCAAGACTGAGCTTCTGTAGTGCCTTAGTTGTGGATCCCTGCCAGAGGCCTGTGAAAACCCCAAACCCTAATAAATTAACAGTTAATCAAAACAGATACTACCAACCAGCAAGTCTAAAAAGGAGCAGCCTGTTCACATGCCTTAGTGCAATTATACAAACTGGTGTATTCATGGTGAACCTTCCCACAAGGCAGCTCTGTGATGGAGAGGAGAGGCCCCTTCTGCTCCTGCGTGGCCATCCCCAGTGACCCGAGAGCAGTGGGTGGGTGTGTGGTCCCAGAGCGGGGCCACAGGAGCTCGTAGAAACTTACCGATTAACAGTAAGAATCTGTGTGGTCCCTTAAAGGGTGGAGAGGAAACCTGTTGGACACCCACATTAGGTCTCCTGAAGACCTGAGTCCTGGCACAAAGATTCCTTCTGCTTTCCTCGGGAGAGCGCGGCTGGGGGGGAATGCTGAATATGAGCCCTGGAAAAAGCTGCATAACTATTCCTCAGCACTTTCTGACACCAGAAGCTAGCAGACACCTGACAAAGCTTTGCCTGCTTGGCTGGGATGTGTAGGCTGGGTTGTCTAACTCTGAAGTGATGGGGTTTTTGTTTGGCTAGGTTTTTTGGACGTATTCTTGGTTACAACGGAGCGTGCAGTGCTGTCTGTTGTAATTACATGGGGAGGGTTGTGTTGTGACCCTAAAGGGGTGGTGGAAGGAATCTGCAGAGAGCTGCTGACTGCTCTCTCCGTGCCTGGCAGCACGGGTGGCTGTACAGATTTACTGGCCACGGCTTGATTCAGTGGCAGAAGCAGAAGGGGACAAGGATGCCATCTGCCACATCACCTGTTCAAAACCTGTTTCCTCAGGCTGCGTTGCTGCGGTTAGCCATAACCCTTTCTGTCCTGAACAGGCAGCTTGGCACTGGCTGTGAAACACCTCCCCGAGAGCTCAGTCTCCCTTGGAAAGAGCCGGTGGCTTGTTCTTCGGTCCTGGGGTGTGCACTGAGGGGAGAATGCCATTTCCAGCACTTTACTTTATGCTTGGTTCCTGGACCTGGAAATACAAACCTGTTCCAGCATCTTTTCACACAGTATTAGATGAGAAAATGTATTCTTATGTCTGTAACAAGCCTGTTTTATAAGCTGGCTTTGGGCCACCTCAGCAGAAATCAGTGGGCTGTATGCGTATGCTCTGCTTCTCCTTTTTAGGGGAGACTGGGGAGAGGGGCTTTGTTCCCCGTGCTGCACCTCTCACTCCCGGAGAAGTAAAGTCCCTCTTAGGACAGCTAATGTTACATCTTTTGCTGTGATTAAATTCTCTTTTTTTCCAGACGTTAATCACAGAAGATTCTCTGAGAGGCATTCCTAATGCCAGGAGGGGAAGTGAGCATGCGTGCCTGCTTTCTGCTCCTCTTCGCTGCGAAGCCGTGTGAAGCAGCTATAGATGGCACTCTGGTATTGGTTACTGCCTGTGCCCGGCGTTTTTCACACCAAGAGGACAGAGCACAGCCCGAGTCTGACTCGGGGGAGTAAAACCCATTTGGCCAGTTTCTGGGAGAACACTTGTGTATAGCTCCTGCAATGAACACCCACTGAGCAATAGGTAAGGGCAGGCAGGGCAGAAATGAAGCTTCATGTTACAGGAATACTGTTTTCTGCTACAGAGATCTTTATAGATAATGCTTCAATGTAGATCTGTGTCGATTAGGTTTTAAGGAAACTGTTCATATTTCATTTAAGGGGGTGTTTTACTCATTGTCTGCTAAGGCTTTCCAGGTCCTAAGGACAACTACTAGGGACCACGGTGCCCTCTGATACCAAATGTACAGGCTATAGCTGCAGAGGTGCAAAATCTGCAAGACTTTGCCATCAGGAGCTCCCTCTGCTAGGAATGATCAAACCAAGTGTTCCTTGTTTTAGTACAACTGTAGGGTATGATTACTGTATTTTGCTCTTTGGCTGTTCCTGAATTTGTAGTCTCAGGGCAGAATATAGGCATCTTGAGGTAGTTTTCAGTGCTTGATTTAAAAATCCTCTTTTTCTTTTCATTGTACTTTCTACTACTTTTCAACAGGCCCAAAGCCTCTTGGCAAAATGACTTATTGAGCTCAAGTAGGATGAAGCTGCTTACATTTTGGGAGTGAATGCTGGTTTGTCACTGATTTGATCCTGTTTTTTCTGCCTGCAGCTTATCACTCAAGCTCTCCAGTGAAGGACTTTATTTCCTCAGTCAAATATTTTCCATATGACTAGATAATAGCTAGAGGCAGTGATTCTTCTGTCAGTGCTTGGCACTGTGGATTTTCTCTTCAGAAATCGTATGGCCATCTGAAAAGTAGTCTTGAAAACAAGCACTGCATTTGTTCAGAGTGACAGGATAAAATGAAGTCATGGGGTATTTTTATTTCCACAGCACTTAAAATTTGTCTTTTTTTTCCTCAACAAAGCTTGAAGTCAGAGAGGTTCATTCATCGTCAACAGACACCTTCCCTGTCACACTGAAAGTCATGTCCCAGTTTCTCCGTTCGTACTCTGCAGAATGTGGTGCTTGTGAAAAGCACCAGCTTAGCTGCTGGGGACGTCCAGATTTCATCGACCTCCCCCATGGGCTGGAGCTGAAAGTTTTTTCCCAATGCACTAATGGTGCGACGCCCTGCAGCTCTGCCCCAGAAGCGGCTCCAGAAAGGGGAGCTGTGTTTCCATTTCTGTTCAATCTACATGTCTCCCATCCCCAGCAAACAAAGCATTTTTGAGTGCTTTTGTGATTAGGGAAAATTGTTGGCTAGAAACCTAATTGAGACACCAAACTAGCTTATGCACTCGTCACTGAGGCACTGTATTTTAATCATGGCAGACAGGGTTTTATACTGAAAACAAAACCAGCACCAGAATCTTTGTGCTGGTTTTATGCTAGTGGAGCACCATTGACTGCAATGTGTTTAAACCTGATTTGTCCAACAGGGATAGAAACTGAGGGTACAGAATTAATACTAGATAAAAACACAGGTGTGAAAGGCTCATTAAAATCTATCAAGATATAGAGTAAAGAAACATGGGAAAGAAATAACACCTAAGTCAAAGAGCTGTATGAATAGGGAGATAAGGGGAGAAAGTTATTGCCCTGACAGTCCTTTAGAGAGAAGCAGAAAAAATTGGTTTAAAAATTGAACCA
Source organism: Anseranas semipalmata (assembly GCA_013399115.1). NCBI lineage: Eukaryota > Metazoa > Chordata > Aves > Anseriformes > Anseranatidae > Anseranas > Anseranas semipalmata. Next base: position 324,742 of record VXAA01003888.1, on the reverse strand, counting down.
GATAACAAAGTGGTATCTAATGACTCTACATGCAAAAGTGACTCTTCCTTTGTAATAATGTAGTTTTATATTCTAATGCAGAAAGCAAGGTAATAATAAAGGGAGTTGATAGATTTCAAAGGGAATATTAATTAGGAACAATTTGAAAGTCTGGCCAAAGATATATTTAAATTGATGCATTTCTAATGGAAATTCATCTGTCATGTGTTTTCCTAAAATAAAATAACTTGATAAGGTACTAAGACTGCATGTGTTCAAAGTAGCCTTTGAACACCAGAAAAAAAAAAAAATAATAAAGGAACTCACTCCAGAGTGTGCAATGGCCAGTCTGCACTGCTGCCCGGCGTGGGGCTGGGTGCCTGCGGCTGCACCAGACTGGGCTAGGAAATGCAGAGCTTCTTCTAGGGGGGGGCTGGCTGAGTTGTGTCTTTCCATGATGTTTTGAGCGACAGGGTACTGATTCCTTTGTTGATTGTTAGGAGATGAATTGGCACAAGCTGTATGCCAAGGAAACCAGTACGTTGCAGTATTTTTGTTAAGCTGGTAGCTAACTTTCAGTCCTTCTGGAAGGAGCAGGTATGTGGCTTTCAAAGAAGGGGGGGAGAAGGTATTTGGGGTATCCATGCGTGATATATGGCTGGGAAGGAGGAAGAGCGAACAATAACCATTTCTCTGGTTACATGTTTGCTTCTTGCTTGGATTTGACGTTATTTAGCAGCTTTTGTCAGCTGCAATATATTGTTCCTTTGGTGTCACTTAGAGCTCTGTCTGATTAATGCCAGTTGAGAATATTTACCACCTTATTTGCCGCTACAGGGGTCGTGTTTTTGCCAGGTCATTTCACACAGGTAAAGTGTTTTACAAAACCATGGCACATAGATCTCCACGCACTTCCATTTGCGTATGGTGCTACTTGCTTGGTTTGTCATATGGCTACGTGGCGTTTGCAAATTGGAGCATGATATACAGCATCCTTGTGCCACTGAGACCCACGTTCCTCTGGTGACCTCTGGAAGAGCTAAAAGTATTGAGAACATCAGCCTTTGGAGTTGCTAATGAAACAGGAAGCCTTACAGAATAGTTTAGTGAAGTGACGGGCCTAAGAGGATTTTAAAATACTCCATTTTTCCTTTCCTGGCCCAAAACCAAATTCTTGGCACCAGTGCACCTTGGTGCCTGTAGGGTTCTGTCCCTGTGTGTGCATGTGTGCGTTGAAGGCCACGAGCATGCACTGGTCTACCAATGCTGGGTGCACCAGTTCCACTTTGCAGTGCAAATATAAGACACTGTTAACGCAGTGTTCGTGCTTGCGGAGATTTGGCAGAAAATGAGGCTTGTAGGCCTAATGCATTCAATATATCATAGGGGCCTTAAAGTGTGCTGATCTTTTCTGTTCTGTTGGGAAAAGCCGGCAAGTACGTGATGTAAGGGAGGCACCACAGTCAAAGAAGACAAGGAATTGCTGAGCTAGTAAGTGCTCTTTGATCACAGCACATCTGTTCCCTTTGAGATAACCTCATGAAACACTGACCCTTCACGCCATCCCCGCAGCTCAGCCCTTATGAAATGTGGTATGAAATATGATGCTGTGAGCTGGAAGAGTTTTCTCAGCAGTCATCTTTAAAAGAGGCTGTCAAGTATCCCCCACTGTGACCGGGCAAACTCCAGCTTTCCGTGCGGATGGTTCTTAGCTGCTCTGAGCACTACCTACTTATCTGTGTGCCCTTTTCTTTCCAGGCTGTTATCTGTTCCTAGGAAGGTAACCCCAAGGCACGTGCTAACCCTTGGCTCTCAGCATCAGAGTCTACTCCAGGACCTTCAGCATATTCCTCCACAGATGTTTGCACTGCTCCCCTCTGCTTCAGCCTCTTCACTTAAATTTAACAGCTGAGAACCTCTATGGCAAGAGGTGAGATGAGCTCTTTGAGGCAGGGGAAGGTGAATAGGGAGCCCCCTGGTTACTGCAGTGGCTTCTTCCCCCTGGCAGTGTTGACAGCGGGTGGGAGCCAGCCCGCATCATGTCCTGGGGATGCTGCGGTATCCTGCCTGGGGCTGGGGAACTGAGCAGGGCTAATCTGGAGAGAGCCGGGGAGAGAGGCTTGAAAGTTGAGGGTTAAGCTCCGGCCAGCTGCACTTTAAGTAGCAGGCAACATTTGAAGCACAGCGGACAAGTGGGATGTGAGAAGCCAGAACACGCAGGCTCTGGGAATTGTGGGTGGCACTGAAGAGCCGAATACAAGTACAGAAACATATTTTATTATATATCTCCATTACAGTCACAAGCACAAATTGTGAGGGGGGCAAATGCATCTCAAAAGCAACATATGTGTTATCTCATGCCTCCATCTAAGTATACAAGCACGGGCTTAATGTCTATTTAACATAAAGCTAAAATCTTGGTGTACAGATGGTGGAAAGCTGGGCAACAGTACGTGTAGCTCGTAGCATAGATCTATCTTAAATAAATGCCATCATGTAGCGTTGTTTCTTACACGATGTTACCCATCAAATCCATCCCTAACCCACTTGCAAAGATGCTGAGCTGCCTATTCAGCATAGGCATACTTGGGAAATTACAGGCCAGTGAGTCTGACCTCAGAGTGTCTAGGTAAGATTGTAGTGACAGTAATAAGAGACGAGAACACAAAGCAATAGGAGAAATGAGAATTGATTAAAAATCAGCCACCATGGCTAAATCTTGTCAGAGAGATGTAGTAGGGTTCTCCCCCCACCTTGTGACGGTGCTGTGAGGACAGATGCACACAGACAGCTGTAGGACGTTTGACACAGTGAGGCCCAACAGACTGATAGGTGGGATTTGCAGGTACAAACTGTGCCTGGGAGATACCAAAGGAAAAAGTGTGACTGGCATGCTGAAAAATTCATCATGTGAAGATTTCGGAGCTGTGCACAGACAGGTAATAAGTGGACTCTCATATCACACTGTGTGCATAATAAATACTATTAATGCTATTTGCAGACAAGGAAACAGAGGCCCAGTGAGGTGACGTGATTTAACAAAAGAGAGAGCACTGAAACTGGAAGTAAATCCTTCCAGATTCATTTCATTAGTATGATGTACTGTGTGTTTCGGTACGTCCCTGCTCTAGCCAGATTGTGTGGTACTGACAGAGGGGATGAGGCTTTATGGAGAGCCTCAGCAGGCTTCAAATCACTTGACATCCAGTCAGTTTTGTTTCAGAATTTTCTTCTGTGCCTATTTGGGGTGAATTTCTTTGTCTTTGTGAACCTGATCTAACCTGTCTTGAAGGATAACTTATCTTTCGATCTGTTATTGAAGTCAAATATTAAGAACATGCTTTCAGGGAAATATCTTTGACCTTGTTGATTGTGTTGTAGCTCTGTGCTTCTGTAAAGCTTACGCCACTGTCTGCTTTATTAACACAATTGAAATTGGTGCTAAAATTAAATGCTCTTGTGCTCTGAATGGAAGTCAGGAGTGGTAGTATGCAACACTCTAGCTGCAGCTGGAGACCTCTCAGCTGGTCCCTATCTGTCAAATGGGGACAATAATGCTTCACTAAGATGCCATGCTTAGATGCCATGTGGCAGTGGAGCTGGGAGGTGACATCTGCTGTGTTTAGACCCTTTGAGCTTCTCTGGAAAGCAGCATAAAACAGCCACTTGAGCAGAATCCTAAGCTCTCCCTTCAGTTCCACACTATTTTTTAGTAGATCAGTTCTGTATTTTCCATTGTATTTGAATTAATCTGCTTGTAGATCCCTGTTTTTAGCTGAAAGCTAAAACTTTTTGCCTGCCACTTGCTTGCCATTTCTTTACCAGTGGCAGACCTGAGTAAAATGTCACTGTGCCAGTGGCTTTAGGGTTTCATGATCCTGGACCAGTCATGGATTGGTCATGGCAAGTCATGTTGCTGTTATGCATCCTTTGGGATACTTACCAGTAAATGGGTTTAATAGCAGGGTTTGCACAATGGGCTAAATACCACCTCTGTCAATGAAAGGTTTTATCTCTAATACAAGGAAGAACAGTGAGGATTTGTACTGATCTAACTCTTCATCTGAGTTATGGCCACCAAAGCTTCCTATCACCCCATGAGCTGGAAAAGGAGCATTATCAGCGTTGCACAGTGGAGGTAACAAAACAAAGTTTCAGTCACTTGCCTGAAGTTACAAAACAATTTAGTAGCGGAGCTTGGAGTTCGCAGATCTGCAGTCCCTGTGGTTGCGTTTGATGAGATCTGTAGCTTGCTGTACAATGGGCAGGACGATACGGAAGGCAGCTGGGAGAAAGGTCTTTGTCAAGGAAAAAGAGTCCCTAACACAGGCTGAGGAATGCTGGAAAAAGTATTTATCCAATAGTTCTGTGAAGGTGATAAATGTTAGAGGAAACCTGATGGAGTGCAACTTGTAACTCTGGAATTATGAGGGAAATCAATGTCAAGGCAATGTATTTATGTTTGTATAGCTTCATAAATGAAAATTCCACCTTGGCTTTGGCTGGGAGCTTGGCTTTGGCTGGTGGGCAACGTTGCCCACAGTCTAATCAGTGTGGGCTTCTGTGCCTCAAAAAACAACTTTTTACTGCCCTTTGAGACAGGATGCTTTAAGGATGCAATTTGTCTAGAGACTGGAAGAGACACCTAGGAGCTGGGACTTTCAGTGGTCTAAGCCCACTCTCTCACGCAGGATATGTCACTAGCCCATTGTCAGCTGTTTTCTTCATGTTTGATCAATACAGGCATTTACTTTGTTTGCACCACAGGAACATTATGTGAGTAGGTAAATAACTGTTAGAGTGGCATGTTTAGTCTTACATGGCCTTTTTTGCACATATGAAGTGCTGACAAAGGAGCAAGTCCTCCTAAGAAACACTGTTTCCTCAGCTGCCACCTAAAGCTTCTCTCCATTAGCTCAAACAGATTTGGGCAGCAGTGAGGGGAGTTGTGCTGATGGTTGTGCATGGAGAACATTGAACAAGGGCAAAAGTGAATCCTTAGCAAAGATATTGTTCAAGATTCACCCTTTGGTTGTGATGCTGAGCAGCGCTGTGCTGCGTAGGTTATTGGCAGCACAGGTAAGTGTGCCTATCTGCACATCAAGGCCCTTCTACCCCACCCGTGGCCGTTCTGTCACTGCCCCTCGTGCTCAAAATAGAGCTGTCTCTTAGGGAACTCCCCTTCCTCCAGCCGCCAGCGCTGGCCTGCAAGCTGGAGATAGCGTTTGCATCTGGTACTGAGCCTTTTGCTGCTCACAGATATCCTCGGTATCAGGCACAGCTGTTTGGACAGTTCTCTGAGTCATTAATCCAGGCGAGTGTTGAGATAGTTTCCTCCCAATTGTCTCTGTGCTGCCTTGTCCCATGAATACACCCACTGACTAATTTTTCACTCGGCTGAAGGACGAGGCTGCTTTCAGCTCCCTGGCAATGCAGGACGCGGTAGCATTTGACTCGTATTCCTCGTGACCACCCGTGTCCTGGCTGCGAGACCCTTTCGAGAGGCTGTGCTATTTCTGGTCGCCCTCAGACTTGCGTCTGTCTCCGCTTTCGCACAGAGGCTGAATTTCCACCTCCCCGCGAGGTGCTGCAGTGCCCCCCCTGGGCTGCCTGCTCCAGCACGTTCGCTCTGCCCCAGCCTCCTGCTTCACAGGCGAGCGGCTATGGGATAACAGCTCCGGGCGCTGCTCTCCCTGTTCGCTCTAAAACCTGCCAGCAGCTGCCAACACAACCTTGCCATGGGATGCAGGCCGGGCTGTCAGCTGCCAAATGGCAGGTGCTCGTGCTCTCCACCGGCATTGGCCAGAGGTGACGCTGGGGCCTCTCGAGCCTCAGCTGAATTCCTCACTGAGTTTATTTCAAAGTTTTCAAGAATAGTTTTGTGTTGCTTCCTTAAAATAGCATGCAGCTGCAGCCAGCCTGGGGGAAGCCACCAGGGGAGGTGTGGGTGCAGGCACTGTCCCTGCGGGGCCAGCGCCAGGTCTGAGGCCTAGCAGTGCCCTCCAAGCAGGCACCTCCTGCAGAGTATCAGGGACCATGTTCTGACTCCGTTTAGTCACAATGACTCCATTTTACTTTGTGCACGTTGCTTTTGATGGACAAAGAGCAAGTTGTGAGTAAGGGGATAAAAATTTGAGCTTTAGCAGGCAAGGCACGCAGTTCATGCTCTCTTCTTAGGGATGCTGGTTTAGTTAGACCTGTCTGTGGTCATGCAGGTGGGCTGGACTCTTGTGTTGTTGAGGACAATGGCTTATTAAAAGTTCTTATTTAGATTAATGCCAAATGTTTCACAAAGCACTGTTATAAACATCTGTCCAACTGCCTAGCAAAATCCAGTCTGATAATGCATAGTCCTACTGGTCTTCACTTGGAGAAAATATGCTTAATGAAGTTTGGATTTTGGATCAAGTTTATGTAACTTTAAATATTTGTTACATTAATAGCACTTTACAATAACTCCAGAAGCACTCTTCTACTTCCTGTATACAAGCACTATCTTTTTATACACAGCAGCAGCCTATGAAGATGGATGGCAGCTCCCAGTTTGATTGTCAGTTATGTATTTGTACTCTGACAGATAGTGTTTTCATGGTGATTTACTCTTCCTCATAACTAGATACAGCAATAAGAGTATCTTATATATTGTGCTGAAATTTTCTTCTAATGATTCTGAAGCTGGGTGGTCTCTCAGACACCTGTTCCACAGCAGAGCAAGAAATGGACTTAACTCTCTACTGCACCGATCTGTTTCTTTATTCTTTTTTTTTTTTTTTCCCCCTTGAACCGTTTGAGTCTCCTGGTACTGGGAAACCTCCACTGTTTTCCCAGGATATTCCTTATCCCCAGTCAATGTTTGTCATCTTATCTTTCAACTTCCTTACGGATCTGAGCAGCTGGCTTGCTACCTTTTGCTGGGTGGCAGAATCTCTACTCCTTTGTCTCAGAAAACAGATGCTCTGCCATGTTGCTTTGATACTCCAACGAATGTTTTTTCAATAAATGCAAACACTATCAATGCAAATAGTGGCCAGAGATGGAAGAAACACACAGAGGACTGAGCACCTGACAGCACTGGCCATGGCTGTGTAACCTCTTGTCCTTGGCTCCTTAAAAACAGCTTTCCCAGCTCACCGTTGCAAAGCACATACTGCAGTACAGATGGGAGTTCCCAGCCAGGGATTGCCACTGGGGTGGTATTGAGAGTCAGAGTCGAAATGCAGAAGAGAGGCATGGCTGTGTGTCTATTTTCTGTATACGGTTATTACACGAGTAAACACATATCACCATAATGAATGTTTGTGTCAAAATTCCAAGTTTGCATGGATAAGGTTGCAGTGTTTGCACATACAAATTAGGTGCACAATTATATAGTTTAAATGATTAAACACACTGGTATGCTTACAAATTCTTCCAGTCAATGTCTTCCAACACAGGGAAGAAACCACAATGAAGGAAGTCCAACCGCAGACAGACCGGTGGTTCCTGAAGTCTCATCTTCTATCTCCAACTATCAGTGTTGTGCAGCCAGCATTTCAATGGGATGCTCCCAAGAAAGGGTCCTGTATCTGGTGGTGAGCTGGTAGTTATTAAAAGAGGGGTATGAGTTTCAGGTTGCTTCCCATCTGGACTTCAGAAATGTGAAGCTGAGGTGGGCAAGGACGCAGTCCTCTGAAACCTCTGATGTGGAACAGCTGGGCTGCACCAGCCTTCTTTACCTGGTGCAAAGGTGATATCCATGTCCTTGCCATGCCAGCTGGGGAGCAGGAGAGCCAGCCGCATGCGGGGAGCAGCAGCCTGCCCAGAGAAGACTGCCTGAGTGAGCAGCAGTCAGTATAATGTTTCATTGGTGCAGCTGCAGAACAAGGCAACTTTCATAAACTTTGTCACTGTGGACAGAGCTGGAGGTGAGCAATGTTGTATTTTGGCAACTTACTGGGTTCCTCTGGACAGAAAAATGTAGTATGTGCACATGTGCATGGGTGTTTTCTTCCCCCACCAGCCTCCCTTGGCTGAAGGAGAGTACAGATACTCATTCTGAAGAGCTATGGTAATTTGATTTCAGTTGTTTGTTTCCATTCTCAAGTTCTTTACAAGAAAAAGGGCTCACAAGATCTATTTGTTTGAAAGGTGAAATCAGCAACACTCACTGCTGGGTCTGGAGGCTGGCGTTGTTACAGAGGAGGTCCTACCAGCCCTGCAGCCTCCCTCTGGCTCGGCAGTGAGCAAGGGAGTTCCTGTGTCCTGTGCTCACCGTCATTGCCCTGAGTTTTCAGCAATTATGCTGCATTCTGTGTTTGTATGCTTAAAAGCATAAATGTTTAATTACATGAAAAGACTTGTTTGTTTTGATTAGCACAGACTTACAAAAGCATCTAAAGGAAGTATCTTCCAATGGGGAAGTTGTTCCTGATAGAAGGAGAGGATAAAATAGGCATTTAGCAACTTAAACCCTGGTCTCTTTTTGAGGCGTACATGGAACCAAGACCCTAAATCAATGGGATCTGCTGTTACAAAGCCTTCTCAGCTGCAAATGGGCTCCACTGGATTAGGAGCAAAACTAAAACTTGAGTACCTACAATCTCAAAATTTAACACAGAGTATTTCTCTTCAGGATGTGACAAAAGAGGAATCAAAAAACTTCTGTTTAGCCTTTGTCTGTGGCAAAAGGGACAGAGAAGGGGAGACAGAGAAAAATGAAACAGGATTATGGTCCCAGCATTATGATTAATGTCGGTGTTGAAAGGGGAACAGGGTTCTCTGAACTGTGTGCCTAATCGCAGGCTGTGACCTGCCTGGCAAGTCTTTTCCACTTTAAACTCTGCTGGCTGGCAGCCAAGAATATTAATTCTGGGACAGGTGACATTGTGTAGGTTTGACATACTTCGTCTCCTGTTGTCTTTGTAATGCTTCCCGCATCTCTGGTAACTTTCTGTTAATTGGGCTCTTGTTCCCTTGGGGGGCTGATAGCTCAAATTTTCTTTTTCCTTTTTGCTTTCCTTTTTGTTTCCTTTTCATTTTTCAGGGGGGAGGAGGAAGAGGAAGCTTAAAAAAAAGAATAGATGCTTGAGATAACAGCTATACTGAAATCTCTAGGATTCACAGCAAATAGGCTTCAAGTCAATTTTGATTTCTAGAAATCAACCTGTTGGTTTAATCCCAGATCAAAATTACTCCTTTCAAGACTTGCTCTGTGCCTTGACTGTTGCTGTACAAAAGCAATGTTGAAACCATGTGCTGGGGCTGGGTTTAAGCACAGCTCACCACATGTTTAAGTTTTATGAAAAAAGCCATTCTGTGTACAGCTGACCTTGTGAAGTCCAGTTTCCTGCAGGTCTGGTTTTCTGTCTCATCACCTCTGTAACCCCCAGCTCCTCCATCTCTCCCGAGGAATCTCTTCCAGGCAAGAAGGGAGGGAACAAGGAGGGTCCGTGGGCGCTGCTGGATCAGCTGCCAGCTGCATGGCATCTCAGCGGGGCCTTCTCACCCCTCTTCGGAGCAACTGCCTCTGGGTCTTTCCCCACTGCGCAAGACCAGCAGGAACTAAATTATGTCGAAGACTTCAATCTCTCTTCCAAGTCTGGGTGAGAATGGCTAATGGAATGAAATGTTTTGGGGAAGGAGGGGTGTTGCTGAGAAAAGACAGAGTGAGATGTAGGTCTGTTTCCCAAGGAAGCTGAGCTTAAAAAAAAAAAAAAGTAATGCGATTGTGCAGACATATCCACAAAGTTTAGTAACTATTTGCAGCCCCTGCATACAGTGTGGAGTGGAAAGTGCTTCTGTTCCTCTCTGAGCTTTTGACTCTCCCAGTCCTGTGCCTTGGGTCCATCCCAGGTAAAAGGGAGAAGATGGGGAGCGTTCCCTGTGGGATGTCAGGCTCTTTGGGTTAACCATGGACATGCAGAGAGGTCTGCACAATGGGGCCTCAAACTTGGCTGGGGCCTTTGTGTTTCTGGAACACAAACAACAAATAACTTTCAGTTTATATTAATCTCAGTATGCATCTGTTTACATAGCTGTTCAGTCCATAAATGTTTCTCATGAAGGCTCTTTCCAAAGCAAGTAGAGCACATAAGGCAATGCTGTGCATTTCTCCAGCTTTGGGGTTCTTTTCTTAAGCAAATTTAAGCGCCCAGATCCAAGCTGACCAGCAGTCCTGACGATACCTGGGGCTCTAGCACTGAGCAGCATTTTTTTTTGAAATTGTTCTCATTTCTAACTGGCAGCCAAGGGAAAGCTCCTGATGTGGAGAGAATGAACAAAACGTGTGGTTAAGTGATGGTCGTGACTCGTCTTTTGCCAAGCAGAGACAGGTCAAGTGATTTAGGTGGAAAACAAAACCCAGCTCCGATTGGCAACAGACTCAGCACAGCGCTCCCCACCTCCACGTCTCCGCTGTCACTCCGAGGATGTCCTTGGAGCACCTCGCAGCGCAGCATGGGGCCGTGCCGGGTGGCCAGCCAGAGCCGCGGGGAGAGGTGAGCGACTCGCCAGCCCTCATCCCTCGGTGGAGACGGGAGGAGGTGGCCGGGGGGCGGGAAGGGAAGGGAAGGGAGAGCCTTGGGGGTGCTGAGGCCGCGGAGGGGTGCTTTGAGCTACGCTCCCCGTGCCTCAGTTTCCCTCGCTATGAAAATAGCTTCAAGGCCAGCCGGCGGGGACGCGGGGCTGGGG
>VXAA01003888.1:272704-314023 GCA_013399115.1 Anseranas semipalmata | reverse complement strand
CGCCGCGGAGCTGCCGCGGGGAAGTTTCCAGCGGCGGGGAGCGGAGCGGGCTGAGGGGCTGCGGCCGGGACCCTCCGGGAAAGGCAATGGGGGGGCCCGGCCGGGGGGGGATGCGCTGCCTCCAGCACCCCCGGGCAGGACACGGAGCCCCCCCCCAGCAGCCCCTGCCCTGGGCGCGGGGAGCGCACGGTCCCCATCAGCATCCCCGGGGGCAGCAGGGCTGGGACCCCCGCCCCGCTGCCTGCGTGCCCGTGGCTGCGGGACGTGCCCCCCCGGAGGGGGGCTGGAGCACAGCGCTGGGCAGCGGTGCCCCGGGAGGGATGTGGGGGACCAGCAGCGGTGGTGCCAGCCTTGGGCACTTGCAGGTGTCTGTAGGTGACACATCGCGCTGAGAGCTTTCGGGAGGGCATGGGTGTGGGGCTGCAGCCCCTCTCAGTGGGGCTTGCAAGAGTCCTGGATGGCTAACAGAGGGAGGCAGAAAGCAAACTGGTTTTGTGTATAACCGATGGGGATGGGCAGCCCTGGCACAGGAAAACTCTGTGATCTACAATGTGATTTTGGGTGGGGGACGGAGGGCTGCTTTTCTTTACAGTCTGCAATGTGTCCTTCAGATACTGAGCAATCACTCAGCTATCCTTTTTTGCTCTTCTGTGACTTTTTATGTCTTGCTTTATTTGCTAGGCAGGCAGCAGTGTCTGAGCTTCCCCTGTGCTAGGAATCACACTGATCGATCCCTGCCGTTTACTGTTGAAAGCGACTGGAGGTCAGCTGAGTTTTCAGGCTCATCAGGTTTCCTCCTCCTCTCCAAGAAAGGCTCTGACTTGTGGCACATCAGCTGAAAAAAAGCAACTGTCAAAGGCTGGAGAGAAAAAGGGCAAAAACAATAATCATGCAAAGTACAATGTCTGTTTTTTCAGGTAGACAGTAGGAGTGCATATGATCAGGCCAGTCCAGCCGTATCAGGGTCCTCCCATGGGCACAGATGCCTGATGTGGACGTGGGATACAGGTTTAGGCTTGATTCTTCCTGTGAACACAAGAATAGGGTCTGGATGCAGAATATGAGGGCTTCCTGGTAATGTACCTGTCGCAGCAGCTGCTTGGAAAACTTCATCTCATTTTGAAGGCTGATTAAATTGAGGGGAAAGGAGCTTTCACTGTCTGTCTCTTCTTAGAACAGAGCCTCAGCAATGGAGCTTAAATCAAATTCAACAACAGCTTTTTGTACTCAAAGACGACGTGGCCAACCAGGTTGATTTTAAAGGGCTGCATCGTGCTGGCTGGGGAGCCCACGGTGAGACAGTCTCATCTGAAGGCCCTCCCAGAGGAGGTAAAGATTTAGTCTTGATTGAGCATAGTCATGTTTTTTGAACCTTTTTGAGCTGGAACAAAACTCCAGCAGCTGTTTCTGTCAGAAATGAGCGTGAATGTGTTTAGTACTTGCACTGATGGTCCTGCAGCTTGTGACTCTCTCCACTAAACAAGACAGCACAGGCAAAGGCTCTGCAAGCTTCCCCCTCTGTTGCATGCTCACCAGAGGGAGCATCTCAGAGAGAGGGATGTCTTTGCGCAGGTTTCCGGGAGGCAAGCTGAGCCAGGACAGGATTGTAACATTGGCAGGGAAGCAGGTTACACACTGTCTTGCTTCAAGAAGAGTAAAGACCCAAGTGAGCAGCTCCTGGGGCCAGGTCCCAGCATTCCCCACACAGACGATCTCAGACAATGCACCACCTTCTAGTTCATCTGGGGGGAAAGGCTTTACAAGCCCCAAATGAAACAGCATGGGAAAGTCTGAGATTTTTGCAATAGTTTTTGTGCTGATCCTGGTTTCATTTGCCTGTGCACTGCACAGAGTGAGTGTACAGGATCTAGTTTATGATTACTTTCAGACACAAAAATGATAGCTCTCCATATTTCTGTAAAACTGATTTGTAGTCCATGTGTCAATGACATCAGCATATCTATTAGTACAAGAGTTGCTTTTAAACCATTTTTCTGTATTACAATGAGAGATGTGTGCTTTACAAGTAGCTCAAGCACAACCATAAAAATAAAGCCTGTCCCAAATAATACATCAGATATAGAAGTTCATCTCCCCTGAATTTTTATTACTTTTTGCCAGCTTGTTCTCACAGGACACCTGTAGCTCCCTGATGTACTGCGGGATGGAGACCTGCCAGGGATCTGAAGGAAATAAAGTCCTGCAAGCCTTGCCAGTTCTCTCTTTCCTTTGCTGCACGTGTGAGGAGCAGGAACAATTCCTTCCAGCCTGTGCTGGGCCTTGCCCTGTCTCGTCACCAGTGCAGCTGTGTGACCGCAGTCCCTCCTTTCTCCCAGGGAACGTGTTCTTGATGTATGTTTTGCTGAAGCATCTCAGATAGGCAGTGTGCATGTGCTGTGTTTGGCGTGTCTGCTTCCACAGGCTCCCGAGGAAGAATGAAATATGGCCTAGAGGAGAACTGTGCATTATGAGAATTTCTGGAATGATTTGCTCAGCCCCAAATAAAGGTTGTTTCCAATTAGGTTAATGAAGGATATCGTTCTTATGGCCAGAGTCACTCAGTCTGGTACAGGGAGTTATAAATCACCCGTTCCTGTACCATGGGCACTCTTTACCCTCTGAAGAGCACAGGAGAGCAAGGGAGTGCTGTGCTGTGAAGCACTGAGCGTACAGGGTGCCTGTGGGGGAGATGAGCCCAACAGGCCCCCTTCACCATGGGTGTTAAGTCTTCGTGCCCACCCCCAGGGCAAGGGGGACCACCAGCATCCAGCACCTCCACGACCTCCGCTCCTGCTGGACTCACTCTCCTCTGCACCAGCTCTGCTCACAGGGTGAGTCATTCCCGCTCCCATTCCCAGGTGCCATACTCAGCAGCCTGGGACATCGTACAGGGATGCATATAGGGATGGTCAGAGCCACAAGCGATGCTGAAGGCGCTGGTGTGAACAAGTGCTGTAACCCAGTGCCCCAGGCAGAGCTAACCCCAGCACGGTGTGCAGTTATCCCAAAGGCTCGTATCTCAGTGTGCACATCCCATGTGACCGTGGCAGCTCTGCCCATTTTTTATGCGTTTATGGTTAAGGGGAAAGTATGAGTCATTTTCTCAAGAAATTCAGAAGAAAAACTTAGAAGGTGAGGAACATGTAGCAAAACCTCCTCCCTCCTTCCCTTTCCACATTCACAGTGTGGGTCCAATAGCTTGGTGGTTTTCTAATAAATTTAGCCTTAGCAGCAATCAAAATGCTTTGGCACACAAGGAAGGCAGAGGTGGGCTCTGTAGGACATCCATCATAGAAATCACATTCAGATTGGATTTCCGTTAGCTGTGAAATTAAATATTCTGAAGCAGCTTTTTCTCCCTGACAATTAAAAATATGTGTCAAGGTGATGTTCTTTCCCTGCCCTGCCTGCTCCTGCATGCGCTGGTGAGGAGGAAAACCCATTTCTTCGCAAACCTTTTAGAGAGTGGCCTGAAAAAGGGAGAAGCTGGGCTCCCATCTTTTCTACTTCCTTGTGATGGAGAAACCTTGTCAGAGAACTTTTCTGATTGTCATTCTGGATGTAAAAAACTTTAATTGTTGAGACTGAAACATCAGGAACTAACAAACCAGCACTGCAAGAGCAAGGAAGGATGGAAGAGGAGCTGTTGAGGAGGGAGGGCTTGTAAAAGGGGCGATAGCTCAGAGCACTCAGATTTTTTGCATTTTTTACAATTTCTGCAACATCCTGTCAATTCCACCTGCTCCCTTCAGTTAAAACCTTAGATCCTCTCCTTGTCTTTCTTGCAGCCAGCTGTCTTCCACTAAAGCCCAGATTTGCCATTGCTGCTTTTTCCTAAGATAAAATGACTCACAAGCTTTTAAACAAAACCTGAACACAAATCCCATTTATTTTGCTATCCTTTATGAGTCACAGCATCATATAGCAAGGATTTGAGGCCAGGGACAAGATTTGCACCGAGCAGGTGAAGAAAGGTTGGGAAATGTTTCCAATTTTCCTGCAAGGGATGCCAGCACTTGTGTCCAGAAAATCCAGATTGCCAGTGGAAATCTCAAGGGAGAACCTAAGTCTCCACCAAACAGTCAATAAAGGGAGAGATTTGGCTTGAATCCTGGGTGCAAAAGCATTTGGTGTGTTCACAGGGGGCTCACGTCGCAGTGCCAGTACCAGGTACCCAGGAACATCCATTTTTTGAGGTGGTTGATCTCTGTAAAGAGAGACAACAATCATCTCCTCCCCAGGCCCCTGTGCTCCCCTCCTGGATGGTTTTGTTGCCTCTCCAAAATCGAGCACTGTGTTCTCGGTGCCTGAGCCTGGCTTACCCTGTGGTGTAACCCCGTGGGAGAGCAGCGTTTGGGCAGGTTTTTCTGCAGGCTGCCCTTGCAGAGGGAACACACTGAAGCCACAGGGTCCTTGGGCTGAGGACGCAGAGAGGGGACAGTCACCTTCAACGTAAACCCTCAAGTGAAAGCCTGGGAGCAGGTTATGAGCTGAGCAAGCTGAGGTACTCTGAAATGCTTTTAGTGGGGTGCGAGTGCAAAAAGATCGGGTAGTGAACTGCTTCCCTGGGTATCCAGCTCAGGCTGAGGACTGGCGTGCAGCTTCCCAAATTAATATTAGCTGGGATATTTCCCTGCCTAACGCTTTTTGCCTCTAAGCAGAGCTCAGGGCGGATTTTGGCACATTGCTGCGTAGACTACAACCTCGCCTGCCCTGGTACTTATGTTGTGTAGATGCTTACCAGGGATGGCCAAAGAGTTTCCACTCTGATCAGAGCAGCTAGAAAGCCCAGGTGAGCAGACGGAGGTTACACCAGCTTCTAATGACCTTCTTACCAGCAGCATCTGATGTCGTGGAACCATGCTGACAGGGCCTGGACCTCTGCACCATGTCCAGGCAGCAAAGGCCCCGCATGAACAGGGAGAGGGCAGGAGGGGTGTAAAGCAAACACCTTGTGCATTATGTTCGCTAAGGAAAGAAAACTGATGCAGCTGGACTATGTCACGCAGATGTATTAGACTGGTCCAAGGTTACCCTGGTGCCGCAGCAGGGCTGAGAGGAACATCTGCCAGCCAGGAGAGCGTAAGGAACAGCAGATCAGGGGTGTGCACCTGCACAGCGTGTGCTGCAAGAAGTCCTCCAAGGCACGTTGCTGCTCTGACACCACCTCTACATGTTTAAACTAGGAAGCCTCTAGGATGCAAATATTAATATTTTCCTTACATATTTTAGCAGGCAATTATTAAGAGAGATTGAATTTTTAAGGCTAAACATCCAAACTGCATGTCCCTACATAAATAGAAGTAATGATATATGGGAAGTTGCTGTACTGCATTTGTATGTACTGATAACAAGACAGGGGACATTCGAAATGTTCAAGTAGAAAATTAGCTGTGTGGCTGACAGCCTGCCTGGGCAATCACACTGATGGGTGCTTGCATATCAAACCCTAAGGGCAAGCAGCCTCTTCCAAGCTGGCAGGTAATAGCCAGGGTTCAGTTTCTCCGCACAGCACACGCTGCTGTTCCTTGAATGCCTTGCCGTGCACAGCAGAAGACTGGAAAAATCCCAGGTGTGGTTGTCATTTCACTGAAGCAAAAGATTGTGGCAGAAAGCAATTTTGCATTGGGAAACCCGAACAAAAGTGGTCAGACCATCTGGCTGTGCACGTTTGCCTTCACGATGTCCATACAGTGCCACGGACCAGCCTTTCCAGAGCCAGGCAGGAGGATGGAGCATTTCAAAGCAGTGCAGTATCTCTTTCTCATCACCAAAATCCAATAAGTGAGCTGGGGAAGGAGACAAGCGTGCCATACAGCTTCCTGAAAGCCTCTTTGAGTTTAGCAGGATGATGTAAGTGGAGCTTAATTTAAAATCACATTTGCATCAAGCTGTCAAACCAGTAACCTGGGCAAAACATGTCTCAAGGATGTGGGAGCCTGCCAGCAGCACAAGGGCTTTGGCCGTGTCTACTAGCGAGAGGGAGCCAAAATCTGGCTTGCTGTTGCTCCCCCTGTCTTCAGTGCCTAACACCTTTCTGTGCAGCACACCCTTGCCAGGGCTGTTTTGCACAGACCAGCTCTGGTGCTTTCCACCATCTCTGTTCGCTGGGGGAGCAGGAACCATCCAGAGAGGCTGGAAGTTCAACAGAGTGAACTGAGAACCCCGGATGACCGTTTGCAGCTCCCATTAACTGAATTAACCAGCATCCTGCACGGTATGTAGGCACTGGTCTAACGGGAATGATCCAGTCTTAAAAATGTTTGATTGCTTAGCATCAGAGGCTTGAGATAGTCCCACTTGCTGCTTCTCAGTGAGCCAATGTGAGCTGTAAACATCCCGTAGGTTGTGTGCCCACCTAGCCCAAGAAAGTCATGAAGCAGGCTAGAGAAAGCACGGTCTGTTGGCATTTGGCAGTGCAGGCCAGTAATACACCCAATGAGGAACTACTGGCAGGATCTCTTGGCAGTTTAACACCAATTAGTGCCTTAAAATGCATTTACACTCAACATTAATGTACTCGTTACTTCAAGTAATTAGCTCCATCTGTCTGAATGCAGCCTTGGATGTGAGGCGGGTGTTTTTACCTGGGTACAGATAACAATTGTAGCTGTGTGTGAACTCCACGGCAGCAGTACTCATGGAAAGACATGAGTAGATAGCTCCCAAGAAGTCCTGTGGCTGGCTGGAGGTCTGGCAGGTAAGTCAGATAGGGATCCTGGATGGAGACGTGGCAGGTAAGTCAGGTAGGGATCTGGGTGCACGTGCACTGGTGCTGCAGCCCGAGCGGGAGCTGGGGCTGCAGGGACTCGTGCTTGAAGCCCCTCTTCCAGTTAGGGGTAGCATATATCTGGGTCTTCTGTGCTGTTTGTCCCTGCAATGTGGCACATCACTCTTTTCTTCCTCCTTCACTGCTAGTGGGGTGCTTTCAGAGCCTGGGCCAGCAGTGCTTTCTTCTCCCAGCCCTATTTCCCCAGCCCTCGTGTCAGGATGCAAAGCACCGAGCAGCAATCCTGAACGAAGCTGCAGCACCTTCAAAAGCACCATCCACACGTGGTTCCTGAGCCCTGCCATCCTGCTTGCTGGGACAGTTACTGGGGGAGCTGTGCAGGGGGTACTACCTTTATCACCCCCTCCCCAGAAGGCCAAATCAGTTCCCTGCTGCAGCTCGCAGACTGGGCTATGGGGCAGGAACGAGCATCCCATGGGCTGGCATTGCCACTCGTCAGCATGAAGCCGAGCCCAGGCTGGCCCCAGCTGCCTTCCTCTCCCAGCCCAGAGGTTCCCTGGCAGGGCAGCGTCCTTGGTTCTCACCCAGCGTGCAGGTAGGGACCCTGGGGAGAGAGGCAGGAGTAATGCATGCATTAAACATCCCAGCAAGCAAGCTAACAGCTATTGAAACATATAATTACACCATTATTTTCTCTCACCCCCTCTCTTTTTTTCTTCACCCGAACAAAATATTTTTCCATTTATTTGTTATCAGTGGAGGGAGTGAATATGTTGAAACGCGTCTGCCGTTCCGCTCTACTACCCCCTATTAACTTCCTAAGCACTTGGGAACCTTTGGCTCAGCTCCACGAAATAACAGGGAAAGTAATTAGGCCGATAAACCTCAATGACTCAGTCAGGCACCCCAAAAAAGGGAATGGCTTTTTGCTACCTTCTTTTTCGCAAGACGTGTGTTCACCTTCAAGTTCTTCACCGCCTGCACTGCCGGCAGTGGGGCTCGGGTTTAGCTGCAGTGGAAGAAGGGAAGGTCCCAGGCAGCAGCGGTGACCGGGTGGCAGCTCCTTTCTGCCGCTCTCCCTGTGCTGTGCAGTCTCAGTTTGCAGGTAGCTCAGCCAGCCCAGGTTTCCAGCACCCCTTCACTATCCGGGTGAGTGATTAAACCCATCTGGGCTGTCCCTGCAGACACCGGCAGCACGCTGAGGCATGCGAAAGAGGCGAGGGATTTGCAGAAAACGAAGCCTCCAGCTCTGAGCAGCCGGTCCCTGCGTCCAAACGCCTGCTGCAGTCAGCATATGGCCAAGACTCGCAAAGAAAATTTAGATCCAAAGGCTAATGCTAATCAGTGTAATCTGTAATTAAAGAAATGGTAATCGAGTGAGATTGCCCGCCCGATCTTGTTGTCAGCTCCCTGCACAGCCGGCCGGCTCGGTGCTGTGCTCAGCATCACTGCAGCAGCCTCCTGCAGCCGTGCGCTGCCGGCTCTGCTGCTGCACGGCGCTGGGCCGGCTGGGAGCTGGCCTCACCCCAGCCGCTGGGCGCTCCCCAGCTCCCCAAAATGTGCTCTCACCTCTACTTGTATCTTGCTTTGCAGATGGGCAACGTGTCCAATGCCTCACTGTTCATCTCCACCTTATCGGAGAGAGAAGACCTGATTTTTGGCACGCTCTACTTAGTCTTTGGTAAGGAAAGACAGCATGTTGCACCTCTCCCCCTGCTGCTGGCAGCACAGGTGTGTCGCAAATAGATTTTTACACAACTTTCATTTAACAGCAATTTAAGATTTATTTTATTTAGAGTAAGTCACAAGATTAGATTGTATGATTCTTAACAATACTTACCATCAGCCAATTTGACAAAATGATTCAATGGAATTTACTACAATCGAAACAGAGACTTAATTAAATATTTGGGAATGGCAAGGTTCACATGAGGGGTATTGGGAAGGTTTCTAAACTCAGTTGTGCACTTACAAGACCAGCCCTGCAGGGGGGGCGGGCACCCCGGCACATGGGGCAGGTGAGGGAACCTGCGAGCCCCGGGGCCACCCCATGCAGGCCTGGCCGGGTCACCTGCGCTGCGGGCACGGGGAGCCCATGGGATGCTCCTGGAGCCACTGGGACCGCCAGCAGTCCCCCGGGCACTAACGCTGCTAGGAGTTAGAGCTGACCGGTTGTGCTCAGCACAGACGTGAGCAGGGAACCAGGGGAGCTCTGTGGGAAAAACACCTCGTGAGGCTGGGAACAAGGGCATCTCACTACCCCCCAGTGACTCCAAAGCCAGGATTTGGCCAGGTCCTGTTTCAGAAGGGAACTTTCGTGTTGGCCGCTCAGCAGCTTTGGAACCCGATTGTTACCACAATATTTAATTTACAGCCTAATCCACTAGGGAGAAACTCTGGTCCTACCCAAGAGCAGCAGAGATTCCCCTTCGGAGGAGACAGAAACCTCTCTTCAATGAAAGCACCATTACATAATAAAAAAAAAAAAAAAAAAGAGAGAGAGAGAGAAAGCCCTTGTTATAAATTTTTAATTGCCACTGTTGTTTTAGCTACACTAACAGCAAACAAAGAGCCTTCTTTTGTTGAGTCTGGATTTTCCTTGATCTTCATAATGCCTTTCCTCTTGTTTATTTTGTTACCATGATATTGGACAGCACAACCCCACACTAGTGACTTTGCCAGGAAGAAATTAAAACAGCGACTGGGCCTGGGTCTTTGGCCTCACATCAGAAGAGTGATGACACAAAGCTCCCGCTGTTTATCTAGCTGGAAGGAAGTGGCCCCCTTGCTCCTTCCAGCTGGAAGGTGCGAGTCTGGCCAGATCCTGCACCCTCATCCCACCATTACCTCTGTAGGATCTCAGGAAGGGGAAAGGATCAAATCTGATGTAAAGCAGCTGCAGATGTTCTCACAGAGCTCTGCAGGTCCCATGGGTTCCCCTCCTCATCCTGCTCCGGAGGGGGAAGCCCAGAGCCCTTCCCACCCTTGGTGGACATCTCCGGTGTTTGCTTCCAAACATCTCAAGGAGATCCTGGCTCCTGCCCTGGCTCTGGAGATTTGCCCCCCGGGAAGGCACGGTGGGTCGGCTGCGGCTGTGCGAGGATGGGCTGTGGAGGAAGAAGATGCCTGACTGCCTCTGTGCACCCGCTCTGCGGGGACCCTGTGCTGCCTTGTGCCCCCGAGGTGCTGGGGAGGGGACGCCCCTTGCCCTGCAGCCTGGAGCGGGGACACGGGCAGGCCCGCAGGCAGCCCCACACACAGCACCGTTCCTCTGCCCTTTTTGCAGGCATCGTGTCTCTCTCTGGGAACTCGCTGCTCCTGCTGGTGGCCTATCGCAAGAGGTCCACGCTGAAGCCTGCCGAGTTCTTCATCGTCAACCTGGCCGTCAGCGACCTGAGCATGACCGTGACACTCTTCCCCTTGGCCACCTCGTCCTTCTTTGCACACAGGTAGCTTGTGAACATGGCTCTGTGCTGGCTGATGGACCCACGTGCGGTTTTCAAACCTGGGCTGGAAGCGGGGATTGGCAGGGATCAGACTGGGACCCAAGGAAGCTGCTGTGGGTGGCAGCGGGGCACCGCAGCTCCCCAAATGTCCCTCCCACACCAGCCGCTTTGCTGGTCCCTGTCCCATATGGCATGGGCACTGCTCCCGCTCCCAGTGGCCCCGTCCACCTGTGGCAGGGGTGTTTGGGGAACAAATTAGGGGTGAGGTGATGCACGTGTGTTTTTAGGCATTCGGGTGCCGGTACCTGCGCAGCCCATTGCAGCCTCCCCAGGCAGAGCCTGGTCCTGGTGTGGGACCGAGAGCACCCGCGGTCAGCCGAGCGGTGGGGATGTCAGGCAGCTGGCCCGGCACAGGGGAAGGGCTGGGTGTAGCTGGGGGCTTTCCCTTGCAGGTGGCTGTTCAACCAGGCGATGTGCACCATCTACGCCTTCTGCGGGGTGCTCTTTGGGCTGTGCAGCCTCACCAGCCTGACAGTGCTCAGCACGGTTTGCTGCCTGAAGGTCTGTTACCCGGCATATGGTAGGTGCTGGGATGCGTCATCTATGCTTACACCCCTCTCTGCCAGCAGAACCCTTTCTCTGCCTCCTCTTATGGGCCAGATCCACCTCTACTGGCAAAGCTCTGCCCCAGGGCAACCTGTTCCCAGTTGACACACTGGGACGCCGGGGGCTTCTGTCACCTGTGTGTTCCCCCCCTCCATCTGCGTGGGGCTACGGAGCCCCAGTGCCCATGACCTGTGCATGCATCCAGCAGTCTCTGCGCCCAAAGCCTGCTTCGTGCCGGGGCTCCAGAGCGTCAGCCCAAAAAGTGTCAAGGGGGTTGTCCTCCCCCTGGAGAAAAGTCCCAGCTGCTGTGTCACATGGGATGATTCAGGCAGTGCAAGGCAGGTCGCAGGGCGTCGGACAGATGTGCGCTTAGACCAGAGCAAGCTGCAGCATCTGGGAAGCCACATGAAAGTCTTCCACATCACAAGCTCTGTTAGTGCAAGGAAGTGCTGCTTCCCTTGTGCCTGGCGGGAGAGCCACAGGGCAAGTGTATTTAATTCACTGAAATAATTAATACAGGAGGGCTGGGTTTGCAGTGCTGTAGCTCACTTTTGTAGCCCTGTTTTCACCTGGACATCCTCTGTAGAGCTAATGTGAGTGCAGCTCTAAGCTTGGGCACCAGCTCTTTGCACGGGACATGCAATGCAGAGAGCTGCTGAGAGAAGCGAGGGGATCCAGAAATGTCCCCTGCCCACTTTCAGCTCCTCCTATTTGGAGTTGCTTCTTCATTTCCTCAGTTCAGCTGCTAGTCCTCCATCTACCATGCATCTTCAGCATAGACTTGGGATTAAAGACCAAGAATAGAAACAAAATGGGAAATCAAAGCAATTAGTGTGATTCGCAGCCGTGCACCCTCCCTTCCCTCTCTCCTAGCTCCCTGTCCCGGCCACCCCAAGCCTGCTCCTGGCTTGTGGCTGCTGCCTGCTGCAAACGCGCTGTGTGCCCAGCAGCTGACAGTGCCTCAGGGACGATGCTGGAGCAGAGTCACCTTGGTTATGTGCCAGCACGTCTCGGGAGATCACTAAAAAGGTGGAAGGAAAGATAAAGATCAAAGGTGGCTGTTAAAAGGCAGCCCAGGTACCAGTGCCCTTTCCCTGCGCAGGTTCGGCTCTCTAGACCAGCCAGCGCTTGGCACTGTGGCATTTTGAGCTTATCTCCCCTTGCATATTTATCGTGAGGAAACGGCTAATCTCAACATATTTTTAATTGCTTAGTTTCAAAGAAAAACGCTATTCCTACACATGGCTGAAGATTTAGCACTTTTGCTGAGCTCTGAGAAGATCAGAGAGTTTCAGATGTGATGGGGGATGGGACAAAAAGGAACAAACTCGCCTCCCTTGGTGTTTCAGTCTGTCGGAGGGGAAAAGTCCTTGAAACGACAGTGCCTGGGATGGCTTTGGGCAGCCCCTGAGCCAGCCGCCGCTGCCCACGGGCAGGCTGCGCCAGGCAGCCCAGCTCCATCCTCCCATCCTCGTCCCGCCTGCCCACGGGGCCGTGGGCGCAGCGTCCCTCCATGTGCCGCCAGCGGCCACCCGCCCTGCCAGCGATGCCTCCCGATGCTGAGAGGCGGCACCGCTGATATTGCCCCTTCCTGCGCAGCTTGGGGTGAATCCTCGTGTTTCTCCCGGCTCCTTGCTCCTCTGCCCCTGTCCCCATGCCCAGCGGTGCGGGTGGCTCGGGGTGGCTCCCCCCCACCTCCGTGCCCCCCGGGAAGCCGTCCTCACTGCCCCCCCCTGCTGCAGGTAACAAGTTCTCCCCTTCTCATGCCGGCGTGCTGCTGCTGTGTGTCTGGGTGTACGCCCTGATGTTCGCCACGGCCCCCCTGGCCGAGTGGGGCAGCTACGGCCCCGAGCCCTACGGGACTGCCTGCTGCATCACCTGGGAAGCCTCCAGCAGAGAGGCCACGCTCTACATCCTCGCCCTCTTCATCTTCTGCTACCTGCTCCCCTGCCTCCTCATCCTCGCCTCCTACTCGCTGATCCTGTGGACGGTGCAGGTGTCCCGCAGAGCCGTGCGGCAGCACGTGTCCCCCCAGCGCAGAGCCAGCGGCGCGCACGGCCCGATGGTGAAGGTAGGGTGCTGCGGGGGAACCCAGCGCTGGGGGGCTCGCTCTGAGCCACTGGGGGGGATGCAGGTTCCCACTGCTGGGACCCAAGCATCTGAGCACACTCTGTCCCCAAAACAGGAGAGGCCGATGCCTCGGAGACACAAACAAAACCCCCAGAATCAGGCACATTGACAATTTTCTCATTAGATGTGTGAGAAACAATCCCCTGTGTGGCTGTCGCCCGTTTCCCCAAGTCCCCAGGCATGGATGCAGGAAGGAAAGAGAAGAGCAAGCTCTGCTGGAGGTGGCACTGGTTGTATGAAGCCAAAGCGTGGCTGCCCCACGCAGCCCGTGCTGGCAGCGCAGCACCCTGCCCATGGCCAGGCAGCACCGTGCCGGCTGTCCCGCGGTGCCACCGCGCCATCCCCGCGGGGCTGGAGGGGGCTGCTGCAGCGGCGCGGGCCTCTGCTGCTCCCGATGAATTCTCCGGCTGTTTGCATCTGTATGGATAACACAGTTCTCCTCCTTTAAAGCCATCAGGTGGAGGAGTTTTCATTTTAAATCACATTCGAAAAGATCGTAAAAGGAGCTTGCATGAGTCATTGTTCCCCAGACTATGAGCTAATACTATAATTTACCAAGGATATGTCAAAAAAAGTGGATAACCTTTAAAAAAAAAAAATAAGAAGGAAAACAGTTTGCAAGCCTGGCCTTGAAGGAAACATTCGTGCCTGCTTAGAGGAGGGGGTCTGAGCATGGCCTATGTCCATGAGCCTTTGGGTCGGCCTGCGCCCTGGCACAGGTTACAGAAGGGATGTTGAGTGCTACCCAGATGCTGCTGGAGTCTGATGCTGGCCTGGTCCTAAAGGCCGTTTGCAGCCAGACCTCGGCCACGATGGGCTGAGGCTATTCCTGCGTTTGCCAGGTGGGTCCAAATCACAGGTTTACATGCCTGTGCTGGGACATGCTGGGCTGGGGCTCTGATGTCTGACACCCCGATACCGCAGCGCAACAGCTCCAGGAAGCCAAGTAGCTTTCCCTGGGGATGTGACCGCTGGCTCGGGTCCCATTGCACACAGCAGCAGTGGTCGGTTTTGGGCAGGGTCAGCACCCCGGGTGTGTCACGGGAGGCTCGTGATACCACCATCTCCATCTCCTTGTCTTGCAGCTGAGCATTGCCGTGTGCCTGGGCTTCCTGGCTGCCTGGACCCCTTACGCCGTCGTTGCCCTGTGGGCAGTCTGTGGAGGAGCCGGCCAGGTGCCGGCGCTCGCCTTTGTGCTGTCGGCCGTCTTTGCCAAGTCCTCGACGCTCTACAACCCCCTGGTGTACCTGCTCTTCAAGCCCAACTTCCACAAGTTCCTCTCCAAAGACATCGTGCTCCTCCAAGCCATCCGTGCCGTCCTCTGCTGCGGCTGCCCGGGCACTGCACTCCAGCCCTTCCCGCCCGGAGAGGCCAGGACCCGCTTCTCCCCAGGCTTCGGCCACCACTGCGGGGCCTGCAGGAACTGCAGCGACACTTTTGAATGTTTCAGAAACTACCCCAAGTGCTACAAACTGCGCCGGGGCCCCGGCCCCTCACCCGCTCCCCTGGCCATCCTGGCCGATGGGGCCGCTCGCCCGCCCGGGCTGAAGAGCACCGTGCAGGTCATGGTGCTTGTGACACGGAAGAGGTCGGGCCTGGGCGCTGCCAGCGTGGCAGGGGAGGTGCTGCCGTCGGGGATCGTGAGAGATCTCCTGTGAGCACTCAGAGCCCAGCGGTGCCCGGGCACCCCAGCCCCGGCTGCACCCCAGCCCCACGTTGGAAGGAAAACCCAAACGCAACATTTCTCTCATCCCTGTACCTGATGGGTCCCAAGCACGTTCTGCAGATGAAGTGACACCAACCTCGCCTCCCCTTCTGGTGTGGCTCTGGTGACTTTGAGCCTGGCATTTGCACTTGCAAAAAAGAAATAATAGACCCCCAGTGCCTGAAATCTGGCCCGGGTGCAACCCCAGGCTGCAGCGTTACTGCTGCTTGCTCTCTGGGCCCTGGGCCTTAGTTTTTCCATCCTGGTGCTCTGATGACCAAGCAGGGACTTGGTTGTCTTAAGAAACTGTGCCTGGCCCACTGGGTGGGGTCCAGGGGGGCTGCGGGTGCCCCCAGCACCTGCAGCTGCAGCCGCAGCCGACCGCATCCCCTCCTGCCAGGGCATGGGGAACGCCGCTCAGCTACCTCACTCGGGATTCGGGAATATCTTTATTTACCTCTCAGGAGACCACTCTCTGCACGGGCTGCATTACCCCACTCCTTCAGCTTGAATGCAAACCCAGCACCATCCTGTTAATCTCAATGGGAGCTGGTCTTTAGGGTAAGGTTTGGGGTTCAAATAACCCCAGTGCAAGTAATAGCAGTCCCAGGTAGCGTTCTCCGGGCAGGGAATGGCGAATCTGTGGCTGAGCAACCCCTGGGGATGGGTCTGGAGCCGGAGGGGTCTCCCAGGAAGGCAGCGCACCTCCCGCGGTCGGCACCGCTGGTCGGGGAACGGGAAGTCGCTAGCTTGGAGCTGTAATTCAGAGATCAGCATGTGGGCACTTCACCCCCCAGGGAAGAGTTGGGGCCAAAAAGGACCGAGAAGCTGTAAAAGGGCGCGATGCAAAGCCGTTCACTGCCACAGGTACAGCAGCCTCCTCCATTCAGAGGGCCCAGAGCACTTTACAAAATGCCCGCTAGCTGCCGGGGCGCGCAGATGCCCAGAGGGGTGCGCTCCTGGGGGAGCAGGGGGCAGGCGCCCAGCACCGGTCATTCAAGCTGCAAACCCGGTACCGCCGAACCCAGCCGCTAGAAACAGAAGTTAGGCTTTTTGGCCTCGGTGTTAAGGTCCAGTTCCAGTGCAGGTTGTGCTTTCCTTAGGGAGCCCCATCCGCAGGCAGCTTCCGCCGAGCACGGTGCCCTCCCCGTGCTCTCCTCCTTGGTCGTTTCCACTTAGCCACTTTACCTTGGCAGTTCCCTGTTTGAGGAGTGGGCCTGTGCAAAGGGGGTCTGCGCTGCTGCGCGGTGCGCTCGCATCCTCCCCGGCACCGGGCAATCTTTGCACATCCATAATGCCTGCAGGTGCAGGCGGCTGGGGCAGGGCAGGGTTTGCGCGCAGGAGCCAAGGAATAACTGAAAGGCCGTGCTGACACTCCAAAAAGCTTGGCTTTGCTTCCTACTCGCGCTATGCAAAAAAACCCAACCAGCCAAAAGATGCGCAAGATTTGCGAAAAGCTGCAAACGAACAAAGAAATATCAGGGCGGGCAGTGACAAGAGAGGACGAAGTCTCAGACGCGTGCGCACGCCCCAGGAGGGAGCCGCCGTGGCCGGACCCACCTGCCCCGCGTGGGGCTGGGCACCAGCACCCCCGCACCGCCCGCCTCAGCCCCCGGCCACCCTGGCACACGGGGAGCTCCCGAGCCCTCAGTGTCGCTGTCGACTCTTCATCGTGTTCCTGCGACTGTGCATTTTTAGCATAAATTCACCCATGTAAAACTTGTGTCTGGCTCAATTCAATTATGTCTCAGCGGCCGCGCTCCGGGATAAATGGAAATTTCGCTGGAGCATCTGCCACGGCGGGCGTGGGCAGGCTGCGGTCCTGCAGGTAATGGTCGCAGAGACGCGGGGCGGCAGCACGCGCACCGCTCCCTTCCCTTTTCCCACCAGAGGACACGAACACGAGGGGCTGCTGCCATCTCCTGGGGGCTCTCAGCTCCCCCGGCACGGCCGCCGTGGGGCAGCCCCCGGACAAGGCCCTGGCCCCACGGCCCCGGGCCAGTGCTCGGGGCTGGGATGGGCACAGGCTGGGCGCAGCAGCAGGTCCCTGCCCTGCTCAGCAGCCCCCACCCCGTCCCCCACCAGTGAAAAAATGCTGTGGTCCAGAAATCACCTAAAAGAGGTAGGAAAAAAAGTTCTGCAAGTCCCCCAGGTCCTTTATTACTGTGGGAAAACCCCAGATCACCATTTTCATCTTCAGTTTAGTGCAAGAATGCATAATATTGAGAGCACATAACAGCGAGTGTCTTTTCAGCTACACTCACAAAAGGCACTCCCACTGCTGGAGACGTTCAGGCAGTAGCACAGCATCCCCGGCACACAATCAAAAGCAGTGTAAGTAAAAGCACGCACTGCAGCCATCCCAAACAGCAGGTCCCTGTCCCCTGCAGGTTCCGGGGCTGCCACCAGCCGGGTGCTGCCACCTGCAAGGCCGGGCCCTGGGCATCGCACAGCTGGTGCCGATTTACTCGGCATCCCCAGCTGGGGGTGGTGCAGCAGCTGGTGCCCTTATTTAAGGGCCAGTGCTCCCCACCCTCTGCAACAGCAGTTCCTGTGATGGATCTGGTGGTGGCACCTCTGGGGACCAAGGTAGGGGCTGTGGTGGCTGCTGTAGTGGGGCATGGTTTGAGAGGTGGTTGCTGGTTATGAGAAATGATTTCTTAACTTTTGGGGCAGCTGCAGCTTGTCTGTGGCTCTGAGACAGGTGGAAACTGGGGGGGTTGGGGCTGGTTGGAGACCCAGAGCTGGGGGCTTTGGGGTGCAGGGGGCTGGCTCAGTGGGAGCCTGGTGCTGGTCCTGCTTCGTGAGGTAGAAGCTGCTGAGGCGAGTGCAGATACTTATACTCTGTTGGTCTACTAGTGACATACTATGTAATTACTGAAAACCTAGCCTGAATCAAAGAAAGATTTCAGTGAGAAACACTTCTCAAAGCGAGAAATCCCTCTGCAAAAGCAGGCTGTCAGAAGCCAGTTACAACTAAAGGCAGCTTTAGAAGGTAGTTGGCCCATTCTGGAATATTTGTTGCCTGAACCTCCCATGATTTCACATGCAGCTATGTCATGAGCTCACTTTGATCCCATGCAGTCAGGTTGGCAGCAATCTCCCTTGTTTTCTGTGTCTCCCGTGCAGACACCACTGCAGTTTGTTTGCTGAGAGTTGTCGATGACCTGCAGGGCAGCCTGTGCCGCAGGCAGCCCCTGGGACAGGTTTCTGCCCTGGATGGATCCTCCCTGTTTCCTTTATTTCATTAACTGTGGGAGAAAATAGTTTGCATTGGCAGATCTTAAATGCATATGCAAAAATAAATGCATTTTGGCTGTGATGAATTACAGCATCTGGAAATAACCTTTCTCGCTCATGAACCAGGCACCTCTCCCGACCCTTGCATCCAGTCCCTCTGTACCTCTGGAAGCAGCAGTGGCATGAGCCAGCCCCAGGCACCTCACGCTGGTCCCTGCTGCCCCGGGTGTCCACCCAGCCAGGATAAGGCTGCCGTGCTGTTTCTTCTGGCCTCCAAATGCAGGCCCACCTGTGGAAGCCTCCTGGCTGGGGCGGGTGAGCTCGCTTACAAACTGCACAACTGCTTGGGAAAGGTTAAGGGCGTTTAACACGCACAGCTCAGAGCCCAATTCTCTCTTTCCGAAGGTTAAGCTCCCGAACTGCAGATAATTACTAGTGCTCTCTTCCCTTTTGTGGCATCTTCTAGATTAGGCTGTAGAAACAGCCTGCAGGTGCTTTAAAGTTTAAAATAACCACACCAAGAGACACTCATTTGAGTTAAAAATAACATCGTCATGATTAAACCGCGGCAGGGAAAGCTGGAGGTGGCTGCTCTCCCTCGGCTGTGAGTCACTGCCGGGGCTGGGGTCTGGCGCAAGGAGGCGCGGGTTGGGCGCTGTGTAAAGCAGGCTCTCCGGTGACGATCGTGCTGTCTGTGACTGTCACCCAGCTGCCTCGGGGCGCGAGCTGCCCATGGACATGTCACTGCTCAGGGAACAGGAGTGGTGCTGGGTCTGCGGGACAGACCCGTGTTCCAGCCCGTGGTATGGGCTGTGGTCATCTTCACCCACCTGGTTCCTTCAGGGTGGAAGAAAAGAGTTCCCTGCTTTCCTCAGCAGCGCCAAGCCTTCTCCTGGGGCAGCAGGGCAAATGGAGCCCCATCGCATGCCCCACCGTGTCCTGCGGGTGAGACCTGGGAGCTGTCCCTGGCTACAGATGGGCTGGCTGCAGTGCAGTGCGTGCAGCGGGTGGCTGCGCGCTGTCCCACGCCCCGGTGGCACACTTGTACTCGGTGCAGCCATCCCGACGGGGAGGTGAGAGGACAGGCAGGACACCCCTCCTCTGCCTGCCTCTTCTCTGCCTGGTATGGAGGCTGCTGTCAGGCTGGCCAGTCCGTCTGTAGTTTTAGTAGCCCAGGAATGGAGCAGCTCAGAGGGCCTCTTGCTGGCTCTGCAAGGGGGAATTTTTCAGGTGGGGAAACTGAGGCACAGCGAGGTGGCAGTGGGGGCACAGCAGAGCTGGCTTGCTGTTCTCCCCAGCAGTGGAGGGAGACCTGGCAAAGACCCACGTGGGCCTGGAGGGCAGCCCCTGCAGTGGGTTGTGCCTCCTCGCCCTGACGGCACAGCAGTGCCAGCAGATGCCCGTGCTGCGGCCTGGCTGTGCTCCGGGGCTGCACCAGAGCCCTGCCTTGGGGGCTCTGCCCAGCTGTGTGCTAACAGATGGGAGCAGAGCCAGGGCTGAAATGCCCTTTTCCTGCTCTCTGTGAGCAGCTCTGTTGCACCTTTCATCGGGCAGCGCTGCTGAGCTCAGGGAAGTGCCTGCTCTGTGCCAGCACCCCAGGAGCAGCTGGGGGTTTCGGTGACTCCCCTTGCTCCTGGTCTAACACTGTGCCTTTGGCCATGTCGCTGGCAGAGAAGGGGGCTGGCTTCAGCCCTGCCTGGCAGTGGGACTGTCTGGGCACAACTGCTGTTCCCCAGTGCGGATAACGGATTTTGCCACCAGCAGCTGAGGCATCTCATCACAGGCTAACACAGGACTCTGGGCTAGGCTGGAAGAGGTTGAGAAATAACTTCTGGGAGGCTCTGGGTGGCCAGAAAGGATGCTCTGGGTTCCCTCTGCCTCCCCTTTGCACAGCTCCTTAGTTGTCAGGAGAAACAGCCACTGGGTTTGTAGTCTGGCAGAACTTCAGGGTCTCTGTAGTTAGTAACAGCTGCATTTTACTTCCTGGTCATTCTGTATTTACGGAAGCAGAAAAAAGTATATATACTTGCACAAACCTGCAGATGATACCAAGTTAGGATGAGGCTGCTAGTACTTGTGGTAAGAGGACTAGAGTTTCCTATTGTTCTGATAAAACAGGAACCGGTCTAAAATAACTGCAAGGCAATTCAGTAAAAAGGATGAAGTAATGTGCTTAAAGAAGCGTGACATTCATTTCCCAGCTTAGATTTCTTCACTTCAAAGTCAATGTATTGATGATAAATGAATATGAAAATCAGTCACTGAAATAATGGCAAAAAAAATTCTTCTATTGGTTCCAAAATATGGAAATTAGTGTATATTTTGTTGGGAGAAAACAAAGCTGTCTTAACTCCAAGTTTTGACAAATGTAATAGTTTCTTAAGTTTTAGGATAGTTGCTTTTAAATGAAACCACCCAAACTTTTCTTCAACTTAATTGCTTCAAAGTGATTTCATTAGTTCTAGCTGTATCAGTTAATTGCTTCAATTTAATGGATAAAATTACCCTCAGCAAATAGTCCTCATTAGATGTCAAGGTATTATCACTGTCTGCCAGCAGAGGGCAGGAAACGATCAATTTACCTTGATGGAAATTAACAAAGGGCTAATCTATTGGTACAGACCTTCATTCCTTTCACAGGTGACCCATTTCAGAATAACAATAGGCTCTAATCTCTATGTTGTATTTCAGCAGGAATATGGCTTAACGCTATGCCCAGTGTGATGGCACCTAGACCATTCGACCGATGTACACCTGCTGGTGACAAGAGAAGCTCCTGGAAGCCTTCCAACCAGCTCCTGGACTGGATAGGAATAAGGCTCTACACAGGTCAGTCTGGTCCCACTGGCAGCACAGCCTTAACAGCTTCCTCGTTCTGGCTTGCACATAGATAAATTCTTAGCTGGTAACAGACACAGAAGGACAAGTTGGATGATGCATGCTTGCCTCTTGCAGACAAACAGCATAAGCACTACAAAAAAACAAGTCTCAGAAGTCAGCAGCCTTAGTCTGTTGGCCTTGACAGCACAGATGAATTCTCGAGTGAAATTTAGCCTAGTAATAAACAGCCTTCCTTGCACTGAACAAACATTATAATGCAGAATCTGAACACACATTCACACCCTTCATAGCACTGTAACACGGGTTTGTGCACCTTACTAGCTTTCTCAGTTTGAACATTTAAGACTGATGGGTAACTGAAATGTAATTACATCTGCTCTTGTCNAAAAAAAAAACCACCACCAAACACAGATCCTCTCTTAAAGAGAAAAACAAGCATTGATTCCTTTCTGGTCAATACCAGAAGTTGAGTGTGTCTCATTCAGATTCTCACCAGTGCATGTTCCAGCTCTGGGATTAGCAGAGTTCTTTGAACTAATAGGAAGAAAAAAGAAGCAGCAACTCATGTAATGTGTTATTCTGAAAAACTGCTCAGACAGCCCAGGTTTAGGATTCCAAGTACAATCTTGAACTTTTATTCCTCCCAGCCGGTAAGCAGTTGATTAAAAACCTCAGTAACAAAACCAGACCAAAGTAAGTCTTGCTTTCAGAAACATACACACTTGCATGTCAGATTTACATGCAGAACTACAATTTTACATTTCAACAAACGAATATGCAAATAAGTAATGAGGAGTTTGCATTAGCCATGACAGCAAAACTACTGCATGTGTAATCGTGGCAAATGCAACAAACATTGTCTGTTTAGGTGTATGCAACTTGAGCAAATGGACTATGTCATGTAGAAAAACTGACATACGGCTGATTTTGAAACAGCATAAGCAGAAGAGGAAAAATTATACTAGCAAGACAACTTATTGGAAACTGTTTGGCACTTCCCAAATGAGGATGATTCCACAATGTCTAATATTAAACCTTCCATACCTGGATTTGATTTTATAGACTCTCCTTCCCCACGTACACACTTAATTCCACAAACTAATGATATGGAAAATGCTGCTTTTGTTTCAGCCAGAATTCAGAAATTCCACTGATGAATTCTGGAGTGTTAGGGACACTGCATGAATTAGGCAAAACAAAAGCTGCTGCTTCCTAAGACTTGAAGCCACTGTGCTAGCACAGAGCAACTACCAATTACAGAAAACCAACTGCAACTGGCTTTAGCCAAGGAAGAAAAATGTTAAAACTATAATTTCAAATGTAGTTCTGTACTGTCATATAATCCCCCACCCCCTGCAAGTCATGCCATAATCAGTGGATTAGACATAGCCATGTGGATTAGACACCTTAGAATATTAAAAAAAAAAAAAATCCCATAAAATAGAAACCAAGACATTTTTAAATGACAAAAACACCAGTTTTAATAGGTGCTTCCTTGTGTGCAGCATCTGCCTTTTGTCAAGGTACTTATCTTCTCTCGATTTATAATGTGCAAATCTCATAAGTTATAGACTTATTCCAGCCAGATTCCCTTACTAGTGCTGAAACATTCACAGTATAAACTGTCAAGACTCTCCATGTGAATGAGTGTATATATATTAAAAAAAGAAAGTGCAACTCATCATATTTTGCAGCGTCATACAGTGGCTTCATACTTCATACATATACAGCAGATTTCATAATAGGAAGAAGACCCCACATTAAACAATGTCATTATTTAATGGTAGATGTTTCTGCTTTTTAATAGGCTCTGTGCAGTTTGCTATGCTGTAAGATCCGAAAAATCTTTATTCAATCCAGTGTCTGACACTTAAGGAGTTCAGTCACCGACTAGTGATATCTAAACACATAGCACAAGATATGCCCAAAATCAGAAGGTTCATTCTTAATTTTCCAGCTTTTGTGCAGTCACTCTTGATACTTAAATCCACTTTTTGAAGGTCAAATGATAAACTCATTGCACTCCTTCCCTGGTCTGCTATAGCAGCTCTTGCTCATCATCTTCGGATCCTGAGGGTCCCTGTCGCACCTCTTCATACCATTTGTTTGTGAGGGTTTTCATCTGTATGCGCCCATGATGCAAGTCCTAAGGCACAAGAAACCCAGAACAATCGTTATTGAGCTACAACGCTACTTGTGTGTGTCAGAGCAAAAGAGAGACTAGTTTAGCATATTCCTCAGGAAATAATCTGCTCTTTGTCTCTAAGTGTACAAAGTGATTCTGATTCCCACCAGAACACGTCAAGCGCTCAACCAATCAGTAATTATTTCCAGGGATGATATTTTTGAGATATTTTTTTACCTGTGTTTTCTAGACAGTCCCACTCTGTGGGTTTTAGCAACCATGGGTTGTCTAGATGGCCTTTCTTTGAATCTCACTCCTCTTTATGTGTTCACAGTGGGAAGCTTGTGGCCTGCATTGGTGATTCACATACTTATTTTTCTAGCCTTTGGTTGCAATCTGGATGGCAGCCTGTGTTTTTTTGCTACCAACTACAAATCAGATGCTTGCCCTAGTTTCTCGATTCATTTCCGGTTTTGCAAAAAAAAAAAATTCATTTGGCTTCTGTGGGGAAGCGTTGAAAGCGTTCTTTTGAATATAAAGGTGCAAAATAAGAAGAAAAATTGTATGTTTGA
This sequence comes from Anseranas semipalmata, assembly GCA_013399115.1. NCBI lineage: Eukaryota > Metazoa > Chordata > Aves > Anseriformes > Anseranatidae > Anseranas > Anseranas semipalmata. The sequence goes on along the minus strand of VXAA01003888.1, from coordinate 290,628 downwards.
GCAGGCTAGGAAGATGGAATGTGCACACTGTAAACAAAATGTTTAATTACACAGCAAAAATGCTTAATTCTATGGCAAACTGGAAAAAAGTGAATTATGCAGCCAAGGAATCTCAGGTTTGTAAGGCCTGGATTGAAAATGACATAGTATTCACGCCTCTGGGAGCCACTCTGTTAAGTTACGTGTTCAGTCAGGTGTCACTTTGCATTTACAGCTTCAGAGTCTTCATCTCCCAGTGAAGGAGTCTAAAAACATGAAGGCTGCAATCTTTGTGCAGAGTTGTAAGAGAAAAGCTGCACTCTGCAGAAAACTCACAGCTCAGGAATTCACAGGACCGTGTACAGTAAAAGGCAGCAACTTCATGTGATAGCAATTTAAAAGCTCTGCACGGGTGGCAGTAGCTTTTTCTAGTAACACTAGTAACTCCTGATACTCTTCATGGTATTCTGCAAGATTAAAGGCAAGTTCAATAAATCCATACAGCTTTTTAACTTTAATTGTGGTAGCCCTCAGAGTTGCTCATTTAATCCAACCAGCAATTTTACAATGCAGCTTTTCATTACAGCTGTTCTACATATGCACAAGTAAGATATTAGTGCAGCCATGCAACTTGTACACTAGGAAAAGTGAGCTAAGAGCCTTGAATGGTACAGAGTGAAATGACAACCAACTCTACCACAGAGTGTTTTTTTTTTTCTTCAAGAAAACAAGAAAGACTTACTTCTTGTGTGAGCCGTCTGGTAAAGAAAGGATTCAAATACTTAGCATCAAGCCACATAAACCCTTTGAGGTCCTGGCGTTTTATGTACTGGGCTTCATATTCCTCCTCTGTGAGCTCTGATAAATGTTCGGATTCTATGGTATTTCCCTAGAAATATCATAAATATTGCAATAACCTGAGAAATATGGCAGTTATTTCCTCCAGCTTGCTTTACCCCCCTACTCTGCTCTATCCTTTCTCACACCCAATTCCCATGTGGGAACAAAATGGAAGTTATCACCTCAGCCCACCAGGACTTATGGCTGTATGAATCTGTCCAGCTGTTGATTCCCAGTCACTTAGCCTCCCTTTCCATGCTGAAAGTTAAAAGGCTTCAAATGTTCCATAATTCTGTATTATTGCTAAGAATGGATTTCTAGCATGCAGGTTTTCCTCTTGTGAGCTGGATGATGAGTTTATCCAGCAAGCAACACTTTAATGTCATCACCTCACTGAAAACAAGCCCTGTAACAGAACACACCATATCCCTGTGCTCTTCCTGTACTCACCTACCTCCATAGACAGAGTAAGCTAATTCTGAAGACTGCAAACTTTCTTAAAGCCTGGTGCCAAGAGGAGCTGTTCTTCAGACTCCACAGAACAATACCCTGCATTTATCATCTGATGGTTTAAGGCAAAACAGAAAAATGCTCTAGGATACTTTCCTGTCTTTAGCAGATGTGTTTTCAGACTGGCTATTAGTTTTCTTGGGTACTTCTGCTTAGCCAGAAACAGCTTTAAAATAAAACCCAGTCACAGAAGTGCTGTTGTTACCACATTCTCATGGCCTTTGCTTTGACTTTTTCAAAATAATTCCCATCTGCCTTTTATGATTAATTCATGACTCACAATGCACTAGCTACTTTCTGTCTGTATATGACTCAATCTATCCTGTATCATCTGTCTTATGCTTTAAGGTTACTTTAATTTGTATGGATCAATTTATAATTATATTGAGTTGAGACGTTACTTCTCAGCCCTTTGTCCAAACAGTTATTTATGTAAACACTAACCAAGCTCTGTCTTTGGGATATTTTAAAATGATACTGCTTGGCTTTTTCATTACCACACTTCCATTACTTCCATTTTACTTTTTAGTAAAAAGTAACATGCTAGTCTTTTCTTTGAAAATGGGAAAAAAAAAAAAACCCTGAACAAAACAACAACAACAACAAACCATCTTCTCTGTCTTGCTAAGGTTGATGTCCTTCTTGTTCCTCTTGCGTGCTTTGGAGTCCTCAATGTCAATCAGTCTGATGAGGGGCATGGTTCCTCCTCCCAGCAGCAAAATAGTGAACAGTACAATGATGATTGTTGTTGTCCCAATGAGCTGTCGCTTCTCTATTGGTTCCAAGCCCAAATGGAGGCTGAGGGCATAGGGAATTGCACCACGTAAACCTTCAGAGAAGAACAGTAAATCAATGAAGAGTGAATCAGCATCGATGGTGGTCCTTAGCACCCTGATAACTCAACAGGAATCATCCAACTTTAAAAGACTTTTACGATCCTATGCCATGCCCATTCATCTATCATTTGGCTACCATCCTAAAATGAATCGGAGGTCTTCAGGTATTGTCTTTCAATCTGAAGCTGCTAGATTTTTAGAAAGTAGATTCTTTGCAGAAAAGTTTTAGCTGGGATCTCTACTGCCAGGTCCCCTAGCACAACGGGGAAAGAGAAAGTACTTTTTGCACTTGGGTTTGAGAATGGCGCAAATGTTCAGTTAAGTTTTCCACAGATGAAAAACCAGTTCCTCCCGAAGTAGCGCACAATGAAAGAGATGAAACATTTTTTCCATCCTCCATACTTAGAGCTTTAACTTACCACTAAACCACATGATAAACATCATTTTGGGGGTGATTTTATGATCACGGAAAAAGTTGAGTAGGTAGGAAAGTGGAAAAATATTCACTGCTCTACCAAACAGAACAAGTACCTGAAAAACAAAAATCAAAGCAAAAGACTACTTGATGTGTTACAGTCACACAGGCCTGAATTGCATTGCATCTAGCTTGTACCAGCTAAGATGAATACACCCTTATTACCCACAAGTCTCATAAGTAGGTGTGCTGCTAAACCGACATAAAAATCTCTCAGCATCGGTCAATGTGGAATTTAACATTTTAAACATTTTGTCTGCCTAACTGAAATTAAACCAGACTTGTCACTGACAGAGACCAGACACGACTTTACTTATCATAAATAAATGAAACCCAGGAGGCATTCCAGGGAGACCAAGCATTACTCTGGGTAAAAGTTTTCCTCAGTTCAGCTCCTGTAATCACTCCCTTGGCACAGCAGCTAAGAGGCTAAGATATTTCTATTGTCTCCCCATGGACCAGCTCCTCAGAGAAAAAGGCCAGAAGCCAAACAAATAGCACGTAATTCAGTTCCTCAACACTTCCATGGGTATGGTTATAAAATCCACCACACACCCAAGCAACGCTGTAAGGGAAAAAAACTACTATTGCTTTAATGACAGACAAAGAATACAGTGACCGTTGTGAAAAGCAGGTCTTCACAACGGCATTGCTTTCTAAGCTCCACCACAAACAGACCTTGCAAAGGTAAATATCCTAGAATTAGTCAGCAGGATCCTTGAAGGGCTGTGCTGTTTGCTTTTATGAATCATGCTGAAATCACTCAATTTGCATTATGGCTGTGAGAGCAATGCTACACAGAGGGAAGTTTCACACCTTAGACATATATTAGATAAGGAAGTTGGGTATGTATGTGTAATGCAGTGAGAGCAGTTCCCCATGCTGATACCATTATCTGTAAACTGTAGAGAACAATTCTTCCCTTGAACCATGGACTTACATACCAGTATACATTGAGGTATGGGACTGGAAATGAATTCACATTTCCTTTTTTTCACTGTGCAGAGAGAATGTACTTTTCATTTTTAAATTAATTATAAAATCAAAAGATGTAGGTAAGTCCCATGTGAAACATAATCCAAAGTGTTACTACAAAAAGCTACAATGAAATACAGAAAGAAAGAAAAAGAATTAAGAATAAAGTCAAAGAATGAATAGACATTAGAGAAGTTTTGAGTAAGGGCTACCTCTGAAGAAGGTGAAGACGTGATGTGTGGACTAAATTGGTTTAATATAAACAAACAGCAAATATATATGGCAGAAAGACACAAAAGCTGTAGTCCTGGAGTGACAAAACGGAGCAGAGTTTATATTAGTTTGCACTGTAGTTTCTACAAACTGCCCATTCACATAAATCCTTCATATGAAGCTAAAGATACGTAACTCAGGATTGTTTTCCAGGGAAATGACTTCTGGAATAAACTGGAATTTATAATAATCTCAACATCTTATAAGATTTCTTTAAACAAGTAAGGTTCTTTTCTGTTTTAGTAATAATCTGGTACACCAGGGTTCCAAAATAACAGTAACTGGAATTCCTTAAAGAAGGCTGATGTATACATATATCAAAGTGCTGAGAACATAAAGAATAATTTCATTCTATTAGTAAGAATTAACATTGTGCAATAAATATATATATATATAAAATATTAAAAAAAACATTTTCATAAAAACCTATAAAACCCATCAAATAGTCTAAAATATTTTAAGGGTAAGGGTTTATTTTTCCCCACAAATACCACAAAAAACTACCTAAACAAGTTTGAAAGAAAGTAAATACCTACTATGCACCAGATGACAAAGGACATTTCAAACTTGTGAGGAAAACTAAAAATTGACAGGCCAAGAAATGCAAAAACGCAAGTTTCTGAAAAAGAGAAATCACATTTTAAATAAACAATTCTATAAAAGCTTTTCTATTCCTATTATAAGTTACTATATATGATACATAAAATTTATATTTATTTCCTGACTTTTGAATGCACAAAATAAGCATGAATGCCATTATGCAAAAGGCCAGAACACTCACTGTTGGTGGACAGCACTTTAGTCTGTGTGTAGCAGACTTTTTTTCAGCTGTAAATTACTAATTATTATGAGCTAGCAAAACCTTGTTCTAATGACTGAGGATTTTTTTACTTAAAGGATATAGGGCAAGCTGCAGAACACAAGCTAAAGGAGAGACTGCTAGCAACTTCTGCAGCTTTAGAGCAGATTCTCTATAAAACAGATGTCAGACACAGTCTAATATATTGCACATTGAGCACTATTATAAAGTGTCCAATGTATAAATACATTCAGTTCTTATAAACTGCAGCAGTTCACAATTTTCTCTGTAATAACAAACTGCACTGTATGATCTATCAACCTTTGTATATTCTAGTAACCTCTAGAAGTGATGTTTGGAAATCTGAAATAGTACCACCAATGCACAATGACTACTTCAATCCAAACATTTCATTCCCAAAGTACCACCCTCTTAGCGTTAGAGAATCTCACAGCGAGGATACTTCCCGAGTCCACTGCACTGACAGCTGTTGTAGCAAGGTAGGTTTCTCATTATAAAGGCAGTTACAATCAGGAAGGTTTCGAACAGACAGTAGCAATATCTGGGTTACTGCAGCATAATACATTATTGCTCATGCTTTGGGTACTGGCTACTTACATTTGCATATCCAAAACTTGCTGCAAATGTGTAAGAGATTACACAATAGCTTAAATAGCTCCTTTAGTGACTTGAATGTGTGCTTTTTAGCATTTGTAATAGATTAAGAACTAACTCTGATGAGCTACCGGTGCTCAGGTAGTGAGTGGTTAAGTTTGCAGCAATGTCACTCCCTGACCACGTTCTAAATGCATCTTTCTGCAAACAATATGGAATATGTTCATGCTATCCCTAAAAAAACAGGGATATATTTGTAATACAGATTCATGTCATTTCTTCAAAAATTTTCCTTTTATAAACCAATGGAAAGGCTATGGGACTCTGAGCTGCTTCTATGACTGCTTCCAAAACCAACTTATCCATTTGTAAAGCTATTGTTTTTGCAAGTAGCTTTTTATATCCAAAATCATTTGAAGGAAAAATAATGCTAAGAATCCATCCCCTATGACTAAAAGTAGACCAGAGGAGTCAGAGATCTCGACTTGGTTATCAATCTTGTTGCAAATCTTAGCAGGAGCCTGTAGGATGGGAGAAGGAGAAGATTTACTGTGTGTTCTATCCAGTATGGCAGGAAAGGTGACTTTTGACTGCCTCCCAGCCTCCACTATTAGGAAGTCTTCTCTTAAAGACATGTACCACTGACATACAAATGGCTAGAGGAAAATTCACATCTCTCCTGCTCCCACTGGAATCAACATTTCAGGCAAATCAATTTTTAAACTATATTAGACGTATACCAAAGGTAGCACCTACCACACATGAAAGCAACAGTTCTCAGTGTCTGCTGCATTAATATCTGTGTAACCGGGGAGAGGTTATGGTGTGTATAGTGGGACATCACGATGCCAGAGAAGAGGATTGCCATGATACCTGTAGATAAAATGCAGCAATCAACAGAAGAAGAATAGCTTGCATGCTGCAAATACTATTTGTGTTTACACCCCATACTAATGCAAAAGCTTATGAAGCAATGAGCGAGGTTTCTATTACCACTGATACTCATACTGCTTTCATTCCACTGGTCATATTAAATGCTAGAAGGTCCAATATAGGTCACTTGTAAGCTAGAATAAATTCCCATTATGTCATGCTTTCCTATAAAAGTGAGGGAAATAATAAACCGATATCACAGACCAGAACAGCTGTCTCAGATTTCACTGTATTCCCACACCTTTGATTTGTATTAGGGATTTTTCCATCTACCTTGCTTCACAGGTCTCGGTTATTTATGGGAAGAATCTGAATTTCAACCTATTTCTCTAACTGCTCAAGGCATATCACAGAAGCTGTCAGTTGTTCACTGTTCACAGGGAGCTAGATATCTTAAAGGAAGTTTTAAACATTTCCATGGCTGCTGCATAGACTTACACCTGAGAAGCATGTCATTTGAGATGATGGCTAGGATTGTGGAAAAATTTAGCAGTACACTTCGAGAACAACTACTGTACTCCTTGTGACAAAACTGATCAAAATTGACAACACAACCCAGAAGAAATCAATTGCAATGCAGATCTCAAGAGGACAAGATGACATTTTGTAGCATGCCTACTTAGCCCAAAACACAGGAAGTTTAAAAGACTAACAGTATTTGGCTAGAGATATGTGCTGAGGAGTGGCCCAGATGAACACAACTGGAAAGATTAGACTAGCTGAGGTACAGTCAAAATAATCCTTTGTTTAAAAAACAGAGATGAACTAACTAAGGTAATTCAAAGTTTACATTTCTTGAGAATTCATTCTTGAAGGTGCTGAGCAAATCAGAGAGCTTGTCTTTACCAATAAAAAGAACCTCTAAGATCCTGAGAGTATCTGACTAGGAACGTTACTGTTAATTCCTGTTCATTGTAAACACGTGTGTTTGTTCTATAATGGAATGACACTAATTCCGTAATATTTTATTATCATTTTTATATTCATAATCAATATGAATTAGAAATAGAAAAGGCCATGTGCTGAGACACTCCAGTATAATCTTATCACAAGGCAAAACTTGTTTTTACAGCAACACAAATGTTTTAACACCTCAAACTGCTTGCTCATGTTTCATGTAATTTCCTTTCCCCTATGTATGTGTTGGCCTACACACACACAATAGTTCTGTATGCAGTGGGCAGAATGGAATGTTTGCATTAATATTACACATCTCGATTGTGTAACTATCATGATTATAAGCCGCATCTTCATACACATTAAAAAAAAAACAACAAAAAACCTCCTCTGGTATCAGAGAAGGTATGCTGATACACACTGCACACAAAATACACAAAATATTCACAATAGTTTGCACGTACATTTTCAGAAAGTCTGACTTTCTGATACCTACAGATCATTTACAAGAAACCTAGTCCTGCTACTACTCCTCACAAATTTGTTACATTCTTAGCATATACGCCAAGTTGTAGAGCAAATATCTTTTAACGAACTTAAAAATAAAACAAAACAAAACAAAAAAGAACCAAGTAGATTCCCAGGCTATATGAATTAAACTATCTGTTGCATCCCTTCCCACTTTCCTTTGAGAAGTGAGACAGGAAGCTGATTCCCTTCAAAAACCACTTAAATCAGCAGAGGTCAGAGATGTTGGGTATCCAGCAGAACTGGACCCTGTCTTTGTACTTGATTCTATAGAATGATGGAAAAAGTTCACGTGTAAGCCTCTTCTCCTGGCCCTCAGCAAAACTGCTACCTAGTGTCCAAAGATATATAAATTACTCAGTGGCCTCAGCTAACTTCTCTGATGTGCTGAAGGATGTGCAGAAAAACACCTACAGGGTAGTAGGACAGACATTATCTAAGTAAGCTAACGCAGCCAAGCTCTACAGCATGCAGCTGAAATCTTTCCTCTGTGTTAGGCAGAGGTAACTGGGGAGAATACTAGTGTTTGCATTGGCTAGCTAATGCTTATGAAAACTGTGATTATCTGTTCTATACTTTTATAACATTTAGTAGAAAATGAGTTTTTCCCTAAAGTAAAGCAAGGTCGAAAGTAAGAGCACAGGTTAAATGAGAAAACATGTAAAACAAAAACAGGGGCCCTCTTAGACACAAGTAATACTTACTCAAATTTGTCAAAGAAACTTGCACATACTCATTTTGCTACTCACCTGAGAGTGAGATACCTTCTGCAAGTCCGTAAGGAAGGTAAGCAAAGATAATCATCATCCCAAACTCTAGGGAGGGTGTCTTCCTTAAATCAATGTGCTTTAGCACGTACACATGAAAACGTTATGGAACAGGTAAGTCAAAAAATCCAAAGAAAAATTTAAATCCATACCATTCCATTACAAAACAATGGTTAAGCTTAATCATAGTCAGTACTTATCTACTGAATAGCTAATAAAGTCTACAAATTGTCCCATGACTCAAGTGTGGAAAGATTAGTAATTTCTTACAAGGCATGTTTTTTATAGAAGTTCCCACTGGTAGAAGTCTACCAGAATGGACAGACTGAGACAGAAAAGTTCTGCTACTGATGTACCCATACAATATTGACAATAACATGCCAAATCGTTTGTTTGGATCTAGAAGGGCTATTTCCCTACACATTCAGTCTTTGAAATTTCTTCTCCAAAACTCTTGTAGATAAGCCACAGAGAATTGTTAAATAGTAAAGGCTTTCCTAAAAACAGGGGAGAATTATGAAACAGCAAAGTAAAAATAAAATAGCTTTCAGTTCTGTTTTAAGAAAAATAATGTCTTTTTGTCTTAAATATTTAAGATATTTAAAACTTACTTTACATTTGTAAAACATAAGTGTGGACATTTGTCAAGGGCTGCAAATTCAGCTTTGCGTCTCATGCATGGCTCTGCAGCATAGCTGCCAAATACAAGAAGTAGATTTTGCCTCAGAGGTAGTTAATTGCCACACTAAGCATGCAAGAGATCTTTTCTGATCAGTCACTAGACTTCTAGTTACTTTTGAATGGAGGTGACAGATCTGCAGTAATATTATCATTGAGGAGACGTTCACTTATTCCTTAAATCATATCCTTGTCTCAGCTCTTAAAGTGTTCCACTTACCATCTTTGTTAAAATTCAGAGGATAAGAGGCCTGTGACATGGAAGTTCACGTTCCTCCTGGGTCATGAACCAGCAACAACCTTCAATCATACCTATCTGCTGGCAACTATTAAGAGATATCCTTTGCTACACTGAAATTTTGCATGTTTGTGGGAAATCTAATACTCTGAGGCACAACTAACTGCAATAGGGCAAATAAGCTGCTTTTGTCTCTGTCTTGGTATCATTTAGATATCAGTGGAAGAAACGTTAAACACCTGTCTCCCTCTTTTATTGTGATGTATGGAATAATTTAAAAGTTCATGGATCAGGCTAATGAACCAAAAGAGGAAACATGTCTGTATTTAATCAAACAATCTGTTCTTGTTATTTACAGACAAAGTGCTTAACAGTATGTCCCAGATGACATGAATAACTGTTGCATGAGCCTAGAACAAAAAAAATTACCTACAGTGAATTCAGTGTTAACATTAAAACAAGCTCTCAACAAAGGTTCCTGACTTAAACAAACATCCTTCCTTATCTCAGCAGAGAAGCTTCTGGGTTGTTTAGCAACCAATTCATGCAAGTGGAAAAGGCAAAATACAACTCCACGTAAAAACAAATAGAACAGTATTTGCATTCAGCTGGCTGAATACACGGGCACAAATGAGCTGGTCTGACTCAAAAGCCCTTGTAAAAAGAAGCTTTTTTTCTTTTTAATTAACTGGTTTATATATGTAAAAAAGGAGCCATATGTTTATAAAAATGGATCAGTATTGAAATGGAATTAATGCATTTTGAATGTACAAAACAATTATATTTTATAACACTCCAACGCACATCATATAAGCTACGATACAGCATTTCAGACCTTAATTATGTTCATAAAAATTTGATGCAACTTTTTAATATATACCCATGCACACTACCACAAAAACAAAATAAGCATAAGAAAATCCTCAGCCAACAAAATGATCTCTATTAAGAAATATCCCCCAAGGAGTGCTGGAGAATATGGAAGAGGAAATACTATTAGAGTGTTGAAGTTCACCAATTTATATATGTGTATCATCAAAATTAAAAAAGGATATTAATGCAGAAATAAGGCCAGTAAGCGTGCCAAGAGCTGCAGAGCCAAAGAACATCTTAAGAAAGTATCCCAGTGCCTGTAGAAAGGTTTGCCATCCACTTACATCTGACATATTTTCTCTTGTCAAACCTTCTGCAGTGCTGGATATAATAAAAAAATAATAATAATAAAAAGAAAGTTATAAATTCTAAGCCTGGATCCAAAAAAAGCCAAACAGCTTTTGAGAACAACAACAAAAAAGGACTTCTATTTCTTTGTTGCTACCACTCTTAAAAGGCTTTTACTGTGATATGTTTAACAAGAGGAATGTCGAAAGATGTTAAATCAGGTCTTAGTGTAATCCCCAAAGGGAAACCTAATTCTGCCAAAAATCTTGAAATCCAGCATTGCTTTTCTGAAGAATCCTCAGAACTGTGTAAATAGGCTATGATAATGCTCAGTCTTACAAACCAATTTTCAGACTTTGAAAAGAAAACACATTTTGCCTTGGTAAAAACTCTGGGCGTGAAGGAGAAATGTCAGACCACGTGATCCTGAGAGAAGAACAAACGAACAGGGAGATCTCTCATCAAATATTTAGGTGTGAATGAGAGACAAGAAGGTCACTGGAGAAAAACATAGAAGTTCTTAAGAGGAAAGAGAAGAAATCTCTTTGAATTTCCCGAATATACTTCATAGAATTCCATGCAAAAAAAGATATATATTCTAACTAATGTTCCATTTCACTGCTCTTAGTTTTCATGGTCTTCCATAAAGGGACCATGACTGTATTAAAAGCTATTAGTTCACTGAAAAATTAGTCTAGCTTCACTGCCTTCTTAGTTGATCTACTACTCGTATACATTTACAGTGACATCTATTGACTTCAACAATAATATGAAAATACGGCTATATATCTCTATATATTTTTTATTCTTTCAGCCACGAGGAACTATCACAGATAAATGATAAAGATCTTGGATGCTCTTCTTCCTTGTGATAGCCCCAACATAAATATTTTTATATTTCCTATTAGTTTCCTATTAAAGTTCCTATTGCATGGATGTTAATGTATCCCCCACAGACTGAAATGGGATTCTGGGTACAAGCCAACGATACACGAGATACAGCTGCAAATTTGGCAAGATAAATATTTTCGTGCAAGCCTGAAAGGACACACGTTAGTTTTCTGTTGCCAGGACCTTAAGATGGAAAGAGAGCTGATAAACTTGCAGACTTACAAAGCAATCTGTTATCTGGGGTCAATTTGATGAGGCACCGAGGGAGTTGCAAAAAGACAGCCATTTACTGTCTCCTGCCTATGCAGTTTATGTTATGAATTGCTTTTAACAATACAAAATTCAGCATTATACCAGAAATACATGATTTGTTCCAAAAGCAGATGGAAGAATTCCTGTATATCTGAATAATCAATTAACAGAAAAGAGTGTGGCTGCTGTTTCCATATATGAATAGTTCAAATGCACTTACTTGGTCAAGACAATAGAGACTGCATCATTGAGAATGCTTTCTCCAAAAACCAACATGTTAAGTACAGGATCCACATTGAGGGCATTGAAAATAGCAATAGTAGCCACAGGGTCTACTGCAGATATTAAAGAGCCGAATGCAAAACTGGTAGAACACAAAACAAAAAAAGAAAACTAGATGAAAGAAAAATATATAGCTAATAAACTTATATTAACAACTAGTAACAAAGATGTTATGTCTTATAGTGTTTACACATAGTAAAAAGTTATGCTCTCCTCCCATTAATAAGAACTTGAAGTAACGAACGGGATGGTTTTGTTTTTCAAAGAGAAAAGTCGTTCTATAGCTGGAAGAGAAGTTTGAGAAATACATAGCTCCCAGCTCTCAACAACAGTACCAATGTCTTACTCCAGCTAAGTAAGAAAAAACAACTTTACAGACACTGCCTAAATCATATATCATATATGCATAGTGTTACCTGTTTAGGAGTACTAAAAGGCAACATCTAAAGGGAACACCTAAAAGTTTATTACTTTGAAATCCAAAGATAGACAATACAGAGTCAATGGGACTGCTCAGCTGTGTAAAGTCAAACACTGGATCCAATAAGGAAGACTTTTGCTGTTCATGCATGTTTTGTTATGTTTCCTGCTTGCCACTTTACTTATTTATGGATTTTAACAGAAAACTGCTGTATTTGGCTATTCAACGAACAAACAAACAAAATCCAGGTTGATATCCTGCTAAGAACCTGATTAGATTCTTTGCCAAGTTCTTGAAAAACCTACACTACTGATCCTGAAAAGCTCATTATGTCTTTTAAGACACTATTTGGACAAGGAAGTTATACCTTTTTCACATATATTAATCATGTCAACCATTCAAAGTTTACATATTTTAACTTTAAAGGTTGGTTAAAAAAAAACCAAACAACAGTGTATTTTCTGTCTGTAAAAATCACTGAGCACAGGGTACTATCTGGAAATAGGAGTGTCATAATAAGGTTTACAAGCATTAGATCTATTTATTGGTGTAATACACAATATTGAATCTAAGCAATCCAAACAGTAACCAGAAAAGCTTGCCAACGACAGTGCATTTCCCATTTACAGTGTTATCTTGATGAGTGCTCCATTTCATGTACTACTCCATTTCCCCAAGAGCTTACCTGTCTGTCATGTTGAGTTTATAAATTACATCAGCCTGAAATAGGCAAAACATAAAAAAACACAATGAATTGTGTTTTGCTGCTATTTTTACAAATAAAAGCATTAATCAAATCTTAAGCTCATTATCACGAAAAAAACAAAATAATATCAGAAAGAATAATCATAAAAATCAAAATAATGATATTACCTAACGTAACACTGCCCTGTTATAACTCTAGTCACCCAAAATCAGGAAAGACCAGATGAAACTGGAACAGATACAAGTAAAGTAACCAAGGCATTCAAAGGAATGGAAATGTGAGAGGCAAAGACAAAAGCATGGACTGTTTGGCCTAACAGAATGAAGTCTCAGAGAAGATATAATCATCTACGCCTATAACTAACCAAAGAGGAAACACCAAAGCAGAGGAGTTAAAGAAAGCTGTCAACTTAAGCACAAGTAAGTTTAATACTGGAAATGAGAAGATGGCTCTTAGAGAAGGCAGGTTCTGGAACAGCCTTCCAATGGGAAGATCGAGTAAGTAAAAGAAAATAAAACTCAGCTCAAGTCTTAATTGCTTTTAACATGAAACATGTAAGGGATTATTTAACATTGCCTCTGAGATAGCACGATAGCAGAGAACTGGACTGTGTGACCCCGGAATTCACTTTCACTATGTTTGTCTGTTCTTGAAAAATAGACTTTCAAAGAGCAAGCCGGATAAATGTAAGTGCTTCAAAGTAGTTACTCTTACCTGGCCCAGGAAATAAATTCCTCCACCTACAATGAAAGCTGATATTGCTGTGCCAAATACAGAAAACAGTGTGATGGAGCCTATGTTCTGAAAAAAATTGCCCTGGAACAAAATAACACATTAAGTAAGTCAGTGAAAATGAACTGAGAGAAAAGTCCTGTTTCAGGTTTGCATCTAAATTAGATTCTAATTCACAGCTGTGTTTCAGATAATAAGGCTTCAGTAGTTTTATTCCAGGTAACCCAGGACATATATCCACACCACCTGCTTGAAGAGCCTGCTCTCTTGAGGACAACAGCAAAACCCCCTGATACCCAGGACAGGATGTCAGTTTGGTACTATAACAACAAACCAATCCTCAGACGAACAGTTGAATATTCAGAAGCACTTGGACACACTACCAACCTGACAGAACTGTAAATTAATCCATCTATTGTAGAAAGGGCATGTGAAAAATGGTTGTAAACAACCCAGTTGCTAGTCCATTTCTTAGGTTGTGATTTTTAACGTAAAAATCTTCAGTGACGGTACCCGTTCACAGTATTACCATCTCCCGCTGCTCTCTCCCTCTTCTGCGGAACAGTTTAAACAGAAAGGCGGCACACAGGGTGGATGAGAAGTGCTTCTGCCAGAACTAGCACTGTGAGAAATGTCCATGGAAACACAGCTGCTCAGGCAAAGAGTGAAAACCCTTGCAAACATTTTCACCCTTCCCCTTCTTTACATACGGAGAGACCCCACCTTTCCCACTTCTGATCCTACTCCTTCCCATTTTGCCTTCACATGAGCCCTTGTACAGTTCCGATGAGGTAGGAAACCTCTTCAACCATGGAAAGTGACCTCCGTGCAGCACCTACCAACTTGCCAACATTCACTTAACAGTAACAAGCTGCATTCCCTGCATTCTGGGTTGAAGAAGCTTAAATTTTGCATTCTCAGTTGCCTGATGATGAATATTGTGGAATTTAGTGCAATTATTCTAGATTTCACTACAATAACTGAAAGGAGAACCTGTTCCAAACAAAACCTCAACATTTAAAATGAGTGCTGGCAGGTGCTAACCTTATGCAATGAGTATCCAGATTCAAATATAATAGGTGGAAGCAAAAGCAGAAAAAACATATTTGGGCGAAACATTTCTTCTTCCTGCAAAACAAAAATGAAGTATAATTTGAAGGATATCATGATTATTGAAATAACATTGAATCTGCCCCAAAGGAAATTATTTAAAAAAACAACAAAAAATGTTGGAAAATGAATATTGCATTAATCTTTCTCACTTCTTACCACAAAATAAAAGCCTGCAGAATAGTAAACTATTCCAGGGCTCCTTCTTTAATTGTTTTTTTTTTTTTTTTTTTTTATCCAGTGATAAAAAATCCAGGTATTACTTATTTTAAATTACTGTCTCCAAATAAGCTGCATGTAAAGCAGATTATTTCTGACAAAGGAAATGGGTTTCTTTTTCAGCACTTTCCACAAAAAGTATTCCCATTTTATCTCACTTTCTCAAAATATATAAGGACCGTCAAGGATGGTGACCTCCTGGCCACTGGTTTGAATATAATCTACATTAACTGTGACTAAGTACAGTTCCACTGGAAAGTGACGGACAAGAAGAAATCAGATCATCATTGTAGTACACTTGAAAGTGAACAGGCTCAAGATACATATCACTGTTAAAAGTCAGACGCTTGATTCTTCTTGGCAAAAGTAATTTATGCCTGTAATTTAACGGTACTATTCTCATGGTTCCTTTTTTATCATCAGAGTGATATAAATGAAACCTAACATGAAGTAAGATGGTACTTTGGGTAACCTTATTCTCTGCAGTCTGTCTCACCACTTGGCTAACACTGCTTCACGGAGTCATACCCCCATAGTGGCACCCTTTTTTTCTGCTGCCAGACTAAGCACAGAAGGCAAACTGATTTTTTTGGCACAACATGCCTCTCTTTACCCATCAGGCTCCCTCCTGGTCCACTCGGTTCTGAATACAGCAGAACTTGTCACCTCTATAAGCAATAATTAATATATTTAAATCCAGGTTAAATATCTGATTGACTATTCTGTTAAAATACCAGCTTTCAAAAAAGAAGTATTCATCTCTTTAAAGTCTCTGTACCAGAGATAATCATCTTAAAGGATCTGGGGGGCTTATAAAACAAAATTAATCCATTATACTGAAATGCTCTAGCCCATTACTCTGCATGCACAATTCCATGCATCAATGGTTAACACCACCTTGCTTCTGTTAATTCAGTAACTGCACTAGACTTAAAACAAAACAAAAACCCACCAACATCTACCTTCCTGATTAATTACACTGCTTAAAAGACTGTGAAAGCAGAGCTGGACAAGGAGGAGACAAATAATGAAAAGGAAGGACTGCATTTTTTGATGAATTAAAGCAGAGACCAGGGAAGTAAAATACGAGGACTGCAATTATCAGCCATGTTAGCTACCAAGAATCAACAGCAAGTACAAGGTCCACTGAAGTCTTTGTAAGCCATGATAGCAAGGAATTACATTACAAAGTTCTTAGGGCAGGGATACAATCTAAGATTTGCATTCTACACAGATAGTCTGCCATTAAATATGTGATTTTTCCTCCCTAGCAGATTAAAAATAATTTTCTGGTAAATTTAAAAAACAAAAAATTAAATTTCAAATCATTTTATAAGAAGTACATAATAATTGTTAGTTAGAACATTTTACATCAGAAATTATGACAGCCTACGTTAAAACCTAAGCTTTAATACAGTGGAAGTAACTTAAATAAGCAAATAATAATGTTATATCTGTGACCCTTTATCTTAGCTGATAAAGTGAGCAACTGAAAGCAGCATAGCCAGTGCCTCTCAAGATCTGAGCAATGCTGACCAGAAATAATTAGGTAATTCACTAGCTATCATCAATATTTCCTGTGCTTGTAGAATCAGTGCTCACATCAGAGCACAACTTAAGTTTTCTTCTTTCTTCCTATGCATGTGATTCACTTCTGATTATTTTATTTATCCAATGAGAAGTTATTTTAAAATGCTGTTCTTGTGGATGTTTAACTGATTTTGAATTTTAAGCCAAATCCAGCTGACACAAATTAGGAATGAAAAAAACCACTAACTACTGCACCATCCGCTGTTTCTGGTAAGTAAATATGTAAAAATGAAACATCACAGTGTGCCTCTTGAACCATGTAATTGCTTAAATGAATGTACACAGAATTAATGCAGTTCATTGACAAAAAAAGGATGTATCATATTTAATTTAAAAAGCTACATCTGATTGAAAATCTATACATTTTAATGTATTTCAACTAGGGAGAAAAAAAGTCTTCCTTTAGGGAAATAACTGCCAAGAAATACTACGCTGCAGGCTAGGATTAAAATTCACTACTCAAATCAAGATTTTCACCTTGCTAATGTAAATCCTGTTTAAAACTGGAGATTCAAATCACTGTTATTTCAATCAGTTCACTGATCTAATCTTAATAAACTGCTTGATCCTATTAAACAAAATCACAATTTAAATACTGCATGATTTTAAATTAATGCAGTAATAATGAAGAGTTCATTGCTTTGATGATGTGGATAAATTGCAGGAGGCAAAACCCTTGCTCCATTGTAGACTTCACCTCTTAGGTTGCCCCAGGTTTTATGCAGCCAAGTGTTGAATATCGTTGTGGATGGAGATTCCCACAGCCTCTCTATAGTCACATGTTCCCGTGTTTGGTTATCATCACTGTTAACATTTACTTCCTGGCATAAAGTAAATCACAGGGTGCCACGACAAGGACATCCTTCTGCACAGCAGCTTTGCCTGTATTTTCTGCTGGAAGTAAAGATCAAATCACATTTCCTTTGTCTCAGTCAGTGTGAGAAACACTGCTGCTTCAAGCACACTGGTTTCAGTCTTTCCATAAGAAGCTCTGGAGTACCCAAGAAACACGCCATGCTGAACGGATTGCTCTGTGAACTGTCTGTTCTTAGCATCATAATATGTTAAAGTATATGTAAATAAAATAAGTAAACAACATACTTTTATTACAGCTATTCTGGAGAAGTGCTCCTTTCTTCCTCTGTGAAACCTACATTAACATCTCCAGGTAAAACATGTAACTTTACAATGTATCAAAACACTTTTTTTTTTTTTTT
>VXAA01003888.1:262117-272698 GCA_013399115.1 Anseranas semipalmata | reverse complement strand
TTTTTTTTTTTTAATGAAAACACCTACAGAATTAACTCTAAAAAGAAGAAAAGGACTAAAACTTGTCAATAACCATACAAGACAAATAATTGAACTGCTGTACTTTTTACGTAACTGGTCCCACAACCCAAGATGCGCAGTACCCTCTTTTACAATGTATCTAATAGGAATAGATTTGATACCATAAAAATGATTATTTGGGGGAAAACTATGGTGTAGAAAATGAATAGCAGGATCAGGACAACAAATATTTGGTTGTATTATTATTAAAAAAACCTCCAAAATTTGGCATAGAGTATAAATACTAAGTATTTGGAAATTACATCTAAAGAAACTAATATTACTGGCAGTCTTATTTTTAAAAATTTAAGCATTGTTCCGTAATTAAAAATTAATTGTTTCAAATATACCTTCCAGTTGGCCAGCTTCTGCGCCTCTATAATTTTTATAAAAGCTCCCATAAGGATACCTAGGAGAGAATGAGATAATATTCTTAAAAAAATCACAAAACACACCACTGTTTCCATTAACTGTTACAGACTCTCAGCGAACAAGGTTTTAAAAGTGTAAACAAGGCAAAACATAAAGCAGCAAGTCTTTCATTCCTAAATCAAAAAACGTTTTTCGGTCTGATATAAGATATTTTCCGATACGTTACATAATTACATAGCTTCCCTACACAAAAGATTGTTGCTTAGGATATCTAAATACTGAACACGCATATTGACAGTGCTGTGTTCACTGCTCGTAAAGGTAACAGGTTTAACTACTCAGAAAGGCTTTTCATCTAAAATGTGTTCAAGTAAAATTTGTCCTTTCTTTCTAAAGAATCAGGAAGTTATTAGTTAGATAACCGTTCAGTAACACAAAACGTTCATGTCATTTCAATGCTATTTGCAGCATTAACAGAGCTTAAGTGAAATCAAAGACTTTTCCACAGAAGTGAATTTTGTCTCAATGAAATCATAGCACTTACTGGCAATGTAGTACAAATTCTGATCAGGGTGGAGACGCTGTCAGAACTATTTTCCAAATAGATTACATATATTTTAAGTCATGTAGAAATACTAATTTAAGTATAAAAGAATTTTATCATGGGTGCTGCAAACTCATCGGTTAAAGATTATTGTGTTCTTTCCTCCCATACATTTTCAAACAGATAATTCAGAAAACTCCAAATTAACAAGATTTTGTTTGGAAGTTAAGAAGGTAATTCATAGCCTGTCATTACTTGCATTTCAGGAGTTACGAGGAATTTGTCTTTAGTCAGATTCCAGATCTGTGTTTTTGTATATTTTTTTTTTATTATTTACAGAATGAAGGCTTAATA
This sequence comes from Anseranas semipalmata, assembly GCA_013399115.1. Lineage (NCBI taxonomy): Eukaryota > Metazoa > Chordata > Aves > Anseriformes > Anseranatidae > Anseranas > Anseranas semipalmata. Next base: position 271,368 of record VXAA01003888.1, on the reverse strand, counting down.
ATCAAATGCTGGGATGTAGAAGTGAAATATACTGAATGAAAGGTAAGAAGTGTCTGAGAAGCTTTAACTATGCTTTCCTGTAACCCATGTGTTTTTTATTCTCTCATACTGTAGCTATCAAAAGAGTCTTACAAATAGCATCACGTGGATTGCTGCTGATGGATGTGTCATACACACAAAGCCAGGAGGCTTAAGCCTTCTTTCATACAAAAATATGTGAAGGCATTGGTCCCAGAGGATAGAAATACTTGTTCCATGAAATGGTTTATATGGAAAGGAAGACCAAAACTTAAATGAAGGGACATCAAAGGTCTGTTGCCCTTTGAAGGAAGACAGAATGCAGATACAGCCACTCACATGCCATATAAACACAGGTTTCAGTACTAACAGTCAGGCTTTCTGTTCTGGGACAGAAGCAATGTCAGAAGCCAAGGACTAAAATATTTTTAATTTTTGCAGAGTAGCAACACTGTCTTCAGCTGGCACAGACGGTACTTGTATCACTTAACAAGTTTATGTGGAAAAAAAACAAACAAACCAACAGCCAGAGCCTATACGTCTGAAGGCATAGACTTCAAGAAGCGTACTTTCCAACAAACTTTCAGTATTTTATAAATTAGCATTGACAACCCTCACATTAAACTGTGTTTTGAGGAGATTTAAAGGAAATGAGAATCCCTTACGTCACTTCTGCAGAAGTGGAAGGGCTCCAGCACAACTGTGAGTAGGCAAAACATGGTCTGCAGGCAACAGGCTGGGCATCCCTATCCTGTGAGCTCTAGATGCTTAAGTAAGCGGCCAGTCTCAATCTCTTTTGGAAGAAGAGCTAATCAAAAGCTGACCCGAACAACAGTGTCACAGAAAGAGAAGGTCCTTTCATGATATCAAAAGTTACATGAACAGCAATGTAAATGTAAGGCAACAGCAGAGGTTAAGGGAAAAGGATGAGCTTGAACTACACAACTTACGCCTTTCTATAATGAAAGCTAGTTCTAGCTGCCTATTATGCACACCAGTACTATTAATCTAAGATTATGCTAAACAAAGTCATGAAAGAGGGCTGCACAAAATAATGCATCACCATGGTGGCTTAAGAGCAGCAGAATGAAACTTTGATGATGGTTTGCACTACCTCTCCCCCACATCTTTACAAACTACTCCTCTGTTATCACTAGCTGAATGAAAGCAGTCTTCTTTCAGCTGGTTCCATCTATTAAATCAGCAAGATCAGTTCAGTGTTCTTGTCAAGGGGCTAATTGGAAAGTTAAGTCTGTAAGAGTTAATCTAAACCTCATTCCTTTGATAACATTATAGGAAGTTTCTTACTACAAACAGCCTTTATTTTTCCTGAGAACATTTTAAAACTCAGTAACAAATCTGAGAGAAAAACTTTTCTGGCAATTATTTTTACCAACAAAATTCCAGTAACTTTTAAGGATGAAGATCAAAAGCCACCCTTCAAGAATGCGATCCTGTCCTCTTCACCAGGAGAGTAATATGCACTAGAAATTGTAGTGAGCAGCTTAGACAATGGCAGGGAAAACAGTTATGAAAATCTTACTTATCTGCTCTGCTGCCATATTTATTAGCCCTCAATAACTGCCTGAGAACATTTGTTTAATTTACAAGTTAAAATAGGACACACCTCACCTCTGGCACTGCTAGCAAAACCGGATACTTGAAACTCAAACTGTGCTCTTGCAGCTGTGTAGATCATTACCAGTAACAGAGGTTCACTGACCAGCAATTAGCTGGCAATTCCAACGATTATACAGATGCCACGTCCTGTCAGCAGAGCTCACAGTAGTTTAAATATGACTGAGTCAATAAACTACATAAATAAGTCTTAAGTGACACAGGACATCTGTTAGCCTGGTTGCTACTGGGTATAACATTCTCCTGACTTAGTGGAATTGCATGTGCTGGTATCATCTAGTCTGGTTTGGGAGGCAGCCCACAGCTATGCTATGGTTCACACACTGAAAACTGAACTGTGCAAGTTTCTTATTTGGCTTCTGTGTGAAAATACAAACGATGCACTGATGCTCCCTCTTACCGATGTTGAGTAGCAGTGACAGCCCTAGCAAGAAAACTTAGCAGTTTCATGAACGGGCTTTTGTTGGGAGTGACAGGAGCCCAGAACACATCAGCACAGCTAAAATCCTCGCCCTGCTGCTGAGACGCCAAGAACAAGAAACAGAAAGAGAAGAATGTCTGTGCCTCTGCTGCTCTCTGCAACCCTCGGCAGGAGCAGTGATGCAAACTTGCCTAACACCTCAGCTCAGCACTGCCCAGTAGTTGGCTTGGGGCACAATAATGGGAATGATAGCAAAGAAAATCCAAAACTAGGCCAGCAAGAGCAAGCAATATACTGCTGCGCTTTAAATGGGGGATTACACTTAAATTTAGATAAGCTATTTAATAACAATGGTAACTAACCCAATTAGAAACCAAATCAACACTTTTCACCTTTCTGTACAAAGACAAAGGATACAGAAGAGATAGTGAAGTCCTTCTGAAACCTTTCAAGACACTGGAAGATACACCACACAAAATGTCTCACCTGCCAATGGCAGTATGTAAGAAGGAGAGGAGAGAAGTGGGTTAATAGGGAATCAAAACACTGTATGGTTTCTGTGGAGATGAAGAAGAAGTCAGGATGATCTGCAGCACCTCTGATCTTTCTATGTAGATGGAAGCCTAAACACATAAGAAGTCTGATGGATGCTGTGTGCAATACCCAGGAAATCCATACCATCACTATGACAGATTTCTTAGCGGTCTATCTGTTTAGAAATATCAAAATTCAAATATGACCTTGCAAGTCAATCTCTCTTTAAACTTCAACACCTTCTGTTATGCTAGTAATGTGATGTGTCCTGCATCAAACAGAGTTAACAAAAAATTCAGGGAGTTATGCCTCGGGGAAAATATGTTTTTCTTTCTTCTAAGTAACAGCTCTAAGATCTTCTCAATCTAGCACCCAAGATGTCAGAATATTCCTGTTTTCCAGAAAGTGTAAGGTACAGAAAAGCACTAGAAAGCTTATTTCCTCCCACTGTGAAATTGTGTGAAAATACAGTGAAGAGGTATGACATAAATTACCAGAAATTACAGCAGGCAAGGCCCAGGATAAAGACAAAAATCCACCTGCCCAACAAGTATTACATTCCTCCACGCTATGTTAGGATTACAGCTAAGCATCTTTCTCTCTGTGATGTATTTTTAGAATGGCTGTCAGTGAAGTGTCACTACTAATAGAAGCAAAAATATCACATAGATACTGGTAAGCAAGTTACAGAGTGGAAAACTGTTTCCTGGGGTTAGTTAAACCAGGTTCTTTAAACATTATGTTAGACATTATGTACAGAAAATAATAAATGTATTTGGCCTGATTTCCTCCTCATTTACATGTTTATAAATGAGAAGCAACAGGTACAAATAAATGAAACTACCATAATATAAAACTGCAGGCTTAGGAATACTCCAAATTCGATTCAAATTAGGTAAGTACTTCATCATCATTAAGAGTGGCATTCTTTTACCTCAAGTCATAGGAAGAGTTCTTGTCGTGGTTAAGTATCTTGTCAAGTTAAGTATCTAGCACAGTGACAATTAAGTATCTAGCAGTCCAGGGCAATTTTTCAGGATACAATTGTATTCCACATCTAGATTAAATCACATACACAGACATAATTCTACTCATACTAAAACAAACACATGTACCACTTGAAAGGGAAGGCCCGAGTCTGGATGCCAGGGAGTGCTGCAGTACTTTGTCCCACACTACAGACTTAAGAATGGAGGTTGTTGCCAAACTACATAGGTAGTGACATCCCCATAGTGCTCATACGTGTCATTTTACTGGGCCAGTCTCTGTATGTATGCTTATTTCTTGAATTTTTTTCATCAATTTAATTATTCGAATTATTTCTTTTCTTCACTGCATCCAGTTTGCCACATCTTTCCAGTGATGGCTAACACACAAAAGAGCATTATTTCAAGTACAGAATACTGAGAGTCCCTGAATTAACGCAAATCCAATATAAAAATGTCAGGGTTACTCACCTAAAGAAACAACAGCTACACTCTCTGGTAAAAAATGAAGGCGGTATTTTATCAGTAAATGCACCAATATGATGCAGATAGCTGTGAAGGAAAAAAAAAAAGTAGAAAATTTAGAATTGTTAGCAGAGAATAAAATACACTTTTAGGTAGTATTTCTAAAATACATGCAGGAAAACTTTTCCTACTGACTTAGTAGAAATCCACTGATGAAAATAACCAAATTTTAGGTTCCTAGTTCTCACTGAAATACTTACATTAATCTACAAATGACAGAAAATAACTAAGGCAAGTATTAGGACTTAAAATTATTTTCTAAAAATACTAGTATTACTACCTTTAGAGGCTGATTCAGCTTACAAGAAAATTTTCTCTGAACAGTAGCCATGAAAAATGATGGACATGCAGAATACACTGTTTTAATATCTCCTTTTCTATATTTTTGAAGTAAAACATATGCACATATGCACACAGTCTCAATTAAAATCTCAAAGCTACACACTTTTGCATCTGACCCTCTTTCAGGAGATGGGCTTTACCCAAGTGGATAATCACAGAATCAGAAAAATTTACACTGGAAGGGATCTCTCAATGTCATCTTGTCCAACCTCCTACTCAAAGCAAGGCTAACTTCAAAGTCAAAGAAGTTGTCCAGGACCTTGTCCAGTCAAGTCTGGAAATCTCCAAAAGCGAAGATATCACAACCCCTCTGAACCCTAGTTCCAGCACTTAAACAGTCTCAGGGCTGCTTCCTTGTTCTTTTGGGCACCTCAGAAAAGTCTTGTTCCATATTTTCAGTTACTCGCGTTTAGTGGGGCTATGAGGCTGCAGGATGGATTATTGCTTAAATATCTTGATTCTCATAACAAAGATCTGCCAAATTCTTATCCAAATCAGCAGAGACATTTACCACTAAGCATTGCTGAAAGTTACACTGGTATGGGTAAAGGTCCAGTATATAAAAATGCCAAACAGATTTGAAGTTAAAACATTGAAATTTTATATCTAACGAGGCACTCCCTTACTCTTTTCAAAATTCAGCTCCATAGTGTGGTAATGTATTCACCCGTATGAAAGAAAGCCTATGTCTCACAACAGAAAGGAAGGTTACAGTAATACAGAATCTCGTCTAGTGTCTATGCCAATGGTAAAGGCAAATTACAAAGAGTCTGTAGCAGATCTGGATGGCATCAGTGGATATGGTGGGAGGACACCACTCGATTCTTTTAGAACTACTGCAGACTGTAAATTTATAAGAATCAAATAATCCTGGATTATTAAATTCCTACCAGTTTTTATCTGAACATTCCGCATGTTGAAACTCCAATTCTTCTCCCACTGTAATCTAGCTCAACAAAGAGTCAGACAAAGAAACAACATCTGCCCTGCATTTCTGCAGTACATGTATTTCACTCTATACACTAACAAATCTTTCGGCAGTGGCCTGGTATATAAACTATTACTGCTCGCATTTTGTCAGAAAGCGACTGAAGCTCAAGCAGAGTCAACAGCATTTCATAGGCTGGAATCAAACCGTGGCTTGCTAAATGCAGCAAAGTCTGTTTTAAACTGTGCATCTGACAAACCTAGTCGTAACTGCAACGGGAATCTTCACTTTCATTATTCTGTGCCTTTCAGTGTGGGCAGCACAGTGCCGGGCCAAACTACAACAGCACGCATTTTGAACTTGGGAATGAACCAGCTTCTAGGAACTGCTCTTAGTGTTTGAGTTTAACTGCTCCTTCTAGTTAACAACAATAACAACAAAAACCAGCCTCTCTGCAGCTGGTTCAGAACAGCGCTTGCAATTTACAGTCTGAAAAGGTGCAAAATGTTCCACAAGTAATTCTGAGCATTGGCGTGCCTGGCTGGTTCACACCACCTATGAACTATTGGGGTCTCTCTCATGATCTATATTCACTATACAGCATCACAAAAACAAAGTACAAACCTCAGAAATACAAATACCACTTTTCTTTGCCCTCCTCTCCCATACGGTGCTAGGGAATTGTAATCACACTGATGCCTGCATTCTCCCACTTGTTATGTCATACACCCTGCTCATACACAGCAAGCTTAGCATTTTATTTTTGTGCACATGAATGGATGCAAGGATGGGCTTACAAACTGAGCCAGGTCTCAAGAAATACACCGTAACATTTGCTCAGTTACTGGCACGCAAATTGTTCAGGGCCAAAACTGTGGGTTCTGAGTGACAAGAAGGGACAGCTCCATTCAGGAAGATTGGCAGGACTCCTTTTCCCACACATTTACCCCACTTCCACTCCACCAATATTGATCCATCAGTTTTCAAAACACCAGTGTTTACAGCACAGTACTTTAACGCAGACTGAAACTGGTGTTTACTTTAAAATGCTGTACTAGAAACTGCACCAGTTTAGAAGCTAACAAGCAACTCAGACACTTGACCACCAGCTGCTGAACTATTGAGCAAAAACCTCATCGTGTATCCCAAGCAGTTTTTATACACTTGTCAATCAGTATTATCGAGTTTTGTAGCAATTTCCTGTCTGTTAAGCATCAATAATATGCATCCAACAAAGACATTTAGGACTACTGTGTTAAAAGCATTCTATACTGCTTTTTGGCATAGATCCACACAGGTATCTGCACCTTACAGATTTCCAGCACTCCAAGCATGAATATGCTCTCTATTTAGCAGATCTATTTAGCAGAAAGCACCAGCTTCTTTCTACTAGCTTTTGACTATAAAATAAATTGACCATATTGCTTTGACAATAAAATAAAAAGCAGCCATAGCCTAAGAAGTGACTCCCACCACCAGAAATACTGTGGCATTCCTTAGCTGTTTGTCACCTATTTCTTGTGTAAGACTGCTCAGTTTGTATTTGGCAGCATGTCATCTCCTCCAGGCACTTGCACATATCAGGAGTGTAACGATCAGGCAAAAGGCTGGAAGAAACAGTGCTCTGGACAAGCTGAAAGAGAATCTGAGTGTCCCCCTAAGGAAGAACACAGTAAAAGCTTATATCATGACAGAAGGGAATTCATGGATCACCTGAACACAGCAGAATAGAGGTATGACTTTTTGGCCCAATGGGCTATTGAAAATGAAGTGGTGTTTGAACAGATCAACAAGCCATGGAAATTTGGGATTGGAGACTAACTCATGCTATTTCAGGGACTTTAAATCTGCGGCTTGAATTTGACACGTGCAGCTCAGAACAGATCTGCTTCTGAGTATACTCCAGTTTAGAACATTTTAAAGGCCATTTTACAGCTCACAACATCCAGATTTGAGTATTGTAGGCACATTCATTTTCGTCCTTCTTATGCTCTTAAATGAGAGGTTTTGAATGGGAATAACTGTGAACAATAAGCTTTTATACTGGTTTTACTTTGTTCAGTGAACTCCTCTGTCCTGAGGGTGATGCTTTCAAGATCCATTAAGCTATCATACTGGCATAAATAGGCTGGAACACAGTCAAAAAATCATAACTCTGTTCTTAAGTCCTAGGACTACAATTTTACCATGAATGGCCCTTTTAAAATCCATGACACACACATACTCAGAAATTTTATTTTAATCTTACAAGTTTTCTGATCTATTGAATTTTGCTTTGGTCTTTCATTTCTGTTCAAATTCTAATATGCCATTGACCACTGGGAAAACATTAACCCTTTTTGAAGACAAACAGATACTTTAGAAATAAGTAGATGCTTTCTACTTTTTCCTGCATTTAATAATAGTCATTTGTAGGAGACAAAATTGTTTTTTTTTTCTTTTTACCCAAATGATTTGCAGAAGTTTCTGCATTGCTGACAACTCCACAGCTATTATTTTCTCCAATTGCTACAGGAAAGACTGACCACTTAGGCGGCTAGGTGACCTGTCTGTCAGAGAAAAGGCTCTTTCAGCGAAGCTTGCTCTGGAGAAACCAAGTACACATACACACAAAAGAAAACAGACAAACCCTTAATCCTCTGTGAAAGTTTTGTTATTGTTACAGTTTTGACTACAGCATTGCTCTGAGCAGATGGTACGAGACAGCTATATTCTACTAAAGAAAAGACGACAGCCTAGACTTACAGAAAAGTTGGGTGTGCATCTGCCATTCAAAATGCCTATGTGTGTATGTGTAACAATGTCACCATAATTATGGCAATCTGCAAGTAACTATTGCACTGGTAAGAATGTTAGAACCTAAAAGAGACAAATAGACACTGAACTTTAGTACTTGTGCACGTAAATCCAACTGCCTGATATTGCCTTATATAACAAAGTATCTTGAGTGCTGTCTGGAAGTGCTGGAAGTAATCAAAATTGAAATCTATCCAATACGCTCTCGTCAATGATCCAAGCACCACAGAGTATTCTGACAGCATCTTTCTCATATATGAACACATGCCATGCACTTGATTAGGAACGTGAAGCCAATTAAACATGTTGTTTGTACTTTGAGATCAATGCGAAAAGCTCTGCAACGGTCCTCAGTTTTCCATGGGTTTTGGGCAGGTCGGGTAGTTATATGTATATACGCACCCAACTCTTCTAAATCCTTGTGCCTGTACAATACTCCATTTCATAGACAGAAAACCAGAGAAGAAATAAAACATCATGATTTTGAAAGTCAGCTTATATCCTCATATGCAGAGTATGCTTAAGAGTGATTAAAAGACTTTCAGTTCATCATTCACCTAATACAAGAAGACTAAAAAAAATTGTCATGCCACTAGATTGCTCCTCTTGCTGTGCTTGAACACCAGTCTGAACTGGAAGGATAGGTTTAGCAGGTGTAGGTACCACCAGTTTGGTAGTGGCCGCCAGCGTTGTGCGGAGGGTGACATTGATGACTTCATGGGTGGCATTTGCAAACCTGTCAGGATAACACGATATGTGATTATACCAGATGGGAGCAGCACGATAAAGAAAGCCTACCAAAGGCACACACAAAACCAACCAGACCGTATTGATGTGTGCCAGCAGCCAGCACGTGCAGGTCGCTTTGAGAAGTGGTCTCTGACCACAAACAGCTGAATTTCGGATTTATTGAAGTTATGATCGCTGGGTGCCTCCGTGCAGCGCTGACACCAAACGCTCCGCACTGCAGCTCGGGATGCGGGTGACAGCCTGACGCGGCGCGAATGACCTGGCCCATCCAGCCCGCGGAGCGCGGCAGACCCGGGACACTGCGGGACCGCAC
>VXAA01003888.1:243063-259273 GCA_013399115.1 Anseranas semipalmata | reverse complement strand
CTCTCTCTCTCTCTCTCTCTCTCTCTCTGGTTGTTTTTGTTCTTTAAATCTTTCAACTGGCATGGTCAGGAAACTCCAGACTTGTTTTGTTTTACTGGCCTTGTAGCTGTCGTGTGCTTTGAATCATGAGAGATTGATGTAGAAAAGGGATGACTGCAGACGTAACTCTTCAGGATGTGAACTGACCTCTTCACTTTGCCTGCTGGCCTAGGCCAAAGGTGGGCCACAGATGAGTGTTGTGGGCCATGTGGAGGATTCAGGAAGGGATGTGGAAGGAAGGAGTCAGGACAATAGAGGCCTGAGAGCCTAGAGAAACACATGCCCGGGGCTGAACCTCACAAAAGCCAGGATCTGAAGAGGGGAAAAAAAAAGAGGAAAAAGGTGAAAGGAGGACAAAGATCCCAGGAACCCTTGCAGAAGGTTGGAGCATTGGGGCAGCTGGAGGGATCAAGGGCCACTTGGTGAAGTGACTGTGTGGGAACAGGAAGTGCAAAGTACGCAGAGATGCCATCATTCAGCTTCTGTCAACTGTTCCATTTTCATGGAAATCAAGTGTCATCACTCAGAGCAGCACACTATGGGTGAAATAACCACTGGTGATATCAAATCATAATGTATAAAATCTTCTGTATTAAGAGATGGTGATTTTCATGTCTTCTTGCTGACTCATCATACCACCGCTTGCTTGTCCTGTTGTGGCTACTGAAAAGGGGTCAGTGAGACTCACTGTCAGGGAGATAACTACTGAACCAAACACTGCTCTGGCATTGTTGTACAGATGGCTTCTCATGGGCTGAGAATGTGGTCACAACAGAAAGTAATCATTTTGGCAGGAGGCTTTTCAGTCTGCTTCTCACTTGTGGTTTTCTGATGCACAGCTATGGAGCATCTGTTGATTAATGTGTGTGCTGAATGTTCCTTTTAATAGATCCCAGGAATTTCACAGTTGTTTAAGCTCATCTAAGCTGATGTGGCTGCAGGTAACACAGTGTTTAGTTTTAATTCTTAAATTATACAGAGTAGCCTAAATAGATAGGTATGTGGAACACTGAGGGCAGACACGGTTGCGGAAGTGACCAGCTGTAACCTCCTGCTGGAAACGTAGGGGAAGGCTCTAATTTACAAGCACAGGGCTCTATTTATGGGCACAGGACTTTGTTCTCTCTTGTGCTGTAGTACATGGAGGCTGCCAGTAATAAAGAACAAAAGTGTGACAGATTTACACTAGGGAATTGGTTTAGCAGTTGAGGTAGTCTTTGGCCTTGGAGAGATCTGGGTTTGCCTTTTAGATTATCTGCAAACAATGTGCTCCCAGGCAGGTCAAACAGCCACCCTTGAGTCAGCCCCGTTCCCTGAAACAGAGAGCTCTGAGCTTCCTCCTGCAGCGCTGCACAGCGAGGGGCTGCCAGGTGTTGGAGGGAAGGTAGCAGCGTTTTAGCCAGATTTACTGTAGAACTATTCTACAAGTACCTAAATGTGCCATCGCCTTTATAGCTTGGCTTCAGAGTAAAAATAAAATATTTCCCAGGGTGTGGAGAAGGGTTCAGCTCTAAGTTCACCTGAAGCCAGATTCTGATTCTAGCAGGGAACACGGTATAGGCTGAACAATGAGAGGAGCCTGGGGTTTCAGAGACATCAGGCAAAATCATCAATACCAACAACACAAAAATCAGCGGAAGCCTTAAATTGTCAGTATCTGTAGTCTGCATGTGAGAAAACGCCTATAGCTACAGCACCAAAGTGCCAACAGGGCACTTACTGCTTACAAAAAACCTGCTTTTGGGGGCTTCGTCGTCCCCCAGGATCAGTCCCATTGCAGCTCCTGAAGGTAAGGGGCAGGCTGGTGCCAGCAGACGCAAATGCTGGGGAGCTGCGCTGGCCTGAACACAACCTCTTTGCAAAAAGATCATCTCCTCCCACTCCCTTCTCTCTGTTTTCCTGCACTCCAGTATGAGAAAGAAAGAAAAGATAGTGCTTTAAAAGGCACGATGAATGACCTTTGTTATCAAACCCAGGACATCTATTTAATATACAAATGTAGGTAAAGCGTGCCACTAAGAGGGTAAGGAAAGAGTCAGCCATATAATTTATTTGTTTTATTGCTTTTGGGCAGATGGGAAAGATCTCTTTAGCTGACCGATGAAATGCTGAAAATTGTTTTAAACCCTTCACTATATACATTTTTTGTATCTTCTTGATGTATCTTAGTATACATAGTATCTTACTCTTTTGCTCTTTAGATATACATAGTATATCTAAATATCTAAAATCATGCAACTGTGTGCATGTGTGCATGCATTTGTATATGCACTTTTGCATTTAAATATAATAACTATATACATAGGCAAATTCCAGCTACGAGTTTGCAGCAGGTAATGTCTTTCCTGTTGCTTTGGTATCTGCTGTTTGGAACTATTGAATGCTTGAGCCCAGTGCTTTGTTTGCCTTTCATTTCATGTTTTGTCTGTTTTTGACATGATAAACCTAGAGTTTATCCAGGAAGAAGCAGTGACAGAGGGAACTACATTGTGTGTCCTGGCGGTAGTCAGTGCCCAGCAAGATGTGCTGCCATAGCTGATGGCCAGAGGTTGTGGTCAGCCTGAAATCTGAACAAATGGGACCAGTCCTCGGAAAGAGAGCCCCAAAGGGCTCTGGGAGCGAATATGCCTAAGGACCCTGTCACATCACCTGCTGGCAATGCTAGTCAAGTGGGCCAGGGAGACTGAGCTCCTGCCTTGTTTGGACATGGGGATGGGGTGGGGACTTACTGAGAGGTGACGGCTGTCTTCTGCAGCCCTGTTTGCCCCCCAGAGAAGTGCAGCCCACCTGTCCCGACCTGTCCCCAGCCTCACTTCCCTACTCCCACTGCAGCACTGGTTGCTTGCTCACACTGGCTTGCACCCTGCGGGCACCACCAAGCGCTCTGCCAAGCGGGCAGGCGCAGGGGACAGTCCCGGTCACACAGTGCTCTCTGTCTTCCCAACAGCCTGCCTGTGCTGGGCGAATGGTTCAAACGGTGCCACGTGGGGACAGGAGGTGCTGCCCCAGAGACAGAACACAGAGGGGTTGTCCTCACCCAGTTTTGCTTTTAAACGGTGATTTTATTATTATTATTATTATTATTTTTATTTTTTGTAGTGAGCTTTCAGGCACTCCGTGCATTTCAGAGCTGGTGTGGCACTGGTGTGCTGTGACTCACCCGAGCCGCCCTAGCAGCAGCACTGGATGGGCTGTCTGTCTCAGGACGTGACTCTCGCAACATGAATGGGTTATGCTTAGTGACAGGCTTCGGCAGGAGGCGATTGCTGTCTTACAGATGGCTAAACTGAGGCTCAGAGAGGCTGGAGAAACACCCCTGAAACTCAGAGCAGGTCCACGGGAAGCAAATCTCGTGGGGTCTGAGGAGGCCACTACCCTCTGAGCAGCACTTTGTCTGGAGACTCACAACTTCAGCCAAAGGCTGGCGAGTTTGTGCTCCCACCTTCTCACCCCAAGCTCCCAGTACACAGGTTTCTGTTTGGCTGCTGGCACAGACAGCTCTCACTAACATCACTTTGTTATCCAAACTTTCTGGCCAGCCCAGCATGATGCAACTCTGCAGCTGTGTCATCTGCCAGGCCCAGGGACACAGCCGCACTGTGTCAGGCCAACAAGTCCTGCAGGCCACCTATCTTCTTTCCAGCAGTGGCCTCCAAGTGCTTCTGCATGCTCAGAAAGTGAGGTAACAGAAGGCAGTGGTGACAAACTACTGTTCTTCAAGTACTTCCTCAAGGCATTCTAGTTTCTTCCATAAAGGACTGTTCACCGCTTAATTTCAAATAAGCATTGTGAGTTCAAGCCTCCTGCACCCTGCCACAGGTGAGATTTCTGGAGCTTATCTATAAATTTGGTGCACGTGTATCCCTCCCAGAATTTAGTGGTGCTTTGCACTTGTGTGTATGTGGAGGGAATGACAAGGAAGGAAGATGGCAGCAGTAGAAACCACTATTTGTAAATTAAGAAAAACAAACAAAGTAACCAAGAATGGAAAAATCCATTATGGTCAGGCTAGAATTAGAATTTAAAAGACCCACCCCCACCCCCCTTCCCCTGCAAAAAGCCAACAGAGGCCTCCAGCAGACACCCTGAAGGACAAAGAGCAGGGTGAGCCGATGCAGGCCCGCTCCCAGGCAGCCTCTCCAGGTGCTGCTCAGCACACTGAAATCGTGGAAGCTTTCAGTACCTGCAGCTTTGCACCAGGCTGTGCAGAGAGCCACCACCTGCTCTCTGCTCTGGACCTGGCTGCTGTTGGGAACCATCATGTGCTGGGAGAGGCCGCAGGTAATGTGTCCAAATTCATCCTCGGTGCAGCTGTTCCCCATACAGAACCATTCATCACCCGTGAGGTCAAACCTGAACACCAGCTGCAGGAAGTCTGGCCTGGCCTGGCCCTGCTTTTCTCCCTCCTGGAGCAGTGTGCTGCTGCCTGCCCCTCTGGGAGGGTTGTTTTTACTCCTAAATACTTTCTTTTTTGTTGAGGACAGCACTTAGGTATTCTGTGGGTTGCATTCTTCCTGGCACATAAGTTAAAAGTTCTTCCTCCTTCCTTATTACAGATTAACCTGAAAGCCCTCCTGTCAATGGAAATTAACAAATCTTTGTGACAACTCTGTGATAGACAGAGTGTTTTGTTAGCTGGATTATAGTTACCGGTACCAGCCCCAAATGAGTCCAAGTATCTGTTGTACTGGTGGGGAGCATCTGCTGTGGCATGTCTACAAACAAATGGCGATGGGAAAAGAGAACAACTGTACAAACAACTGCATTTCTCGCTCACGGATGTAGCCTGAAGCTGCCGGGCACTCCCAGGACCTGTCACCTCATGCTCACATGCTCCCGAGCTGCCTCCAAAGCCTGCCAGCCCTTGCAGAAGGCAATGTCAGGGCCCTTGCAAGAAGGATGCCAGTTTTCGCTGCCCTTTGCCGGTAACGCGGTGGCACACGAAGGCAGCAGGGACACGGTGATGCACCAGGGGTAGGCACTCCTTGATGTGATCTAATGGCAGCGTGCACACCGGCCTCCCACCGGCTGGGCCCCCTGCAGCTGGCTGTGAGGCTCCCTGGTGCCCAGCCAGCCCCAGCGCCCAGCCTGCTTCTGCTCTGGTGCTGCCAGGAAGGAGGAGGCCTTTGCCCGGTGCTGCCTAGCAGATCTTTGGGAAACCAAGCAGCAGGATGTGGATTTTGGGGTACACTCCATTACCCTGCCCATGGCGCCTCTGCTGGGGGAGAGATGTTTCACAGCTGAAATGAAGCAGGTACCCAGTTCAGTATCCAGCAAAGTACGTAGCAGAAAGACAAATAATAATTTAAATGTGCTGACTCCTGCTGTGACTACCAGACCGCACTTTCTGTCATACCTCCTCTCCCTCAGAGGCAGCTGGTGGTGGTTTTATAGGCATTCCTCTGAAGTGTCTCCCTAGAAGAATGCTCTGCTGCTTCTGTTATCTCTGTAATCCATCATCAGGACAGCAATTGCTCTGTTGATAAAACACAGCTCCTGTTCACACCTTCTCCACAAATCACTTCTGACACACAACACACAGGCCCCTCTTTGTACAGAGGGGCATCCCTTCCCGCAGCCATCCGGCCTTCCTCCACCTCGATGCAGCGGTGTTGCTCCTGAGGCCTGGAGCAGCGATAAGGGGAGAAGCACAGAGTTAAGAGAGGAAATAGCAACAATAACAAAGATGTAGCGCTGGCAAGAACAGTAGCTATCTCATAGGCCGGCAGGGATATGTAACAGGAGAGCCCCATGGGATGAATGGAAGAAAGCCCATCCAGCTGCAGTGGGTTGACCCCTGCTGGCCCGTGAGCCCCCACCCAGCTGCTTGCTCCTTCCCCCCCAGTGGGACGGGGGGAGAATCAGAAGCGCAAAAGTGAGAAGAACCTTGTGGGTTGAGATAAAGACAGATTGATAAGTGAAGCAAAGGCTCGTGCACAAGCGAAGCGAAATAGGGAATTAATTTGCCTCCCGTCAGCAGGCAGGTGCTCAGCCATCCGCAGGGAAGCAGGGCCCAACATGCGCAGGGGTTACTTGGGAAGGCAAACACCATAACCCCGAGTGCCCCCCTTCATCCTGCGTTCCCTGGGCTTTTCTGGCAGAGCACCAGGTCCTGAGGCACGGACTGTCCCTTGGGCCAGCTGGGGTCTGCTGTCCTGGCTGTGCCCCCTGGCAGCCTGCTCATGGGGGCAGTGGGAGAAGGGACGGCTTGTTGCTGTGCAAGCACTGCTCAGCAGCAGCTAAAACACTGGTGTTATCAGCACTGTTTTAGTCAGAAACCTAAAACACAGCATGAAGAAAATTCACTCTGTGCCAGCCAGACCTGGCTCAAGAGCAAAGTGCTCGAGCTGACAGCGCTCAGGGAGGAGAGACTGGTTAAGAAAGAGCAAGAGCCAAGGGCAAGGGAATTCTTTCTTTCCTTGGCAAGGCCATTCTCCTTGGATCTTCCTCTCTTTCCAAGAAGAAATCAGCTCTGGCAGCTTCCTTGCACCTCTGTAAGGACTCTCCCAGCAGATCCACCCACTCCTTTTCTCTGTCACATCCAGCGAGCTGAGCATGCCACGGCACACAAAACGGAAGGGGTGCCTTGGCCACTGCCATCGTGCTGGTGTCCCAGCCTGTCCCCAGCTGTGGGTGGAGATGAGGCTGTAACCAGCAGCTGCCCTGCTCTGAAAGATGAGGGAAGCCCAGGGGCCAGCTTTTTAGCTTATACTGACTCCTGTTAATCTCAGGGACGCTGCCAGAAAAGCGGTTGCATAGTCTCAGGGTTTAGACAGTGATTACAATGCCCCTTCCGTCTGTTTTCATGAAGCAATGCTCGCTTAAAGCGATCAGAGCTGCTCTAAACCCAGAAATCTGCAGTGCTAGTGAAAATGTAAACAAAAAGCTGTTTGTTTAGTTTAAAATACCATTATAAACTAAACAGCTTAAATCCAGGTTGTGTACAATGAACTGAACTCTATAATTTTTTTTATTTCTAAGTTTATCCGAGAAAAATATGCCCATGGCAAAGTGAAGCCAGGTTTGTTTCTGTAACCAGGCACCGCTCCTGGCAAACTTGCCTCTTAGCTGCATTCAGCTGGTGTGGGCGACTGCAGGAGGTTGCATAAGATCAGAAGCTCTGCGAACCTGGCTGAAACAGGCTGTTGTGCTTGTAATGCAGGGAGTACATCTCTCCCCTCTGAATCATGAGGTGGTGACTGTTTGGGGACAAAGAGCAGTCAGGGCTAGCAGAGCCCATTAGGTCATTGAAGCTGGCCACTTGTGTGTCACAGGACACACAGTACTGTCTGTAAAACCTGGTATTGAACCCAATAGCATGTGCTTTGGAAGGGTGGGTGGGTGGCTGGCACATAACTTCCAGAAAATTCTTCTGCTTTAGCTGGGTGACATCAAGAAATAAAGAAGCTGTCCCTTCCACTTTTGCTATTACAAAGTTCAACCTGATTTCTAACTGGAGTATTTCTGGCTACAGTTACATCATGTAGTCACCCCGGTTGTTCATAACTAGCAAATATGAGCCCTGGCATCGTGTTTGAATTCCACTTTGGATGATTGTATTCTGCCTTACTACAGCTTCTGCTGGCTCTGCAGGAGCTGGTGACACTCTGCCTCTCCTGCCCTGCCCTGTGCTCCTGCCATGCTCCTGCACCGTGAGCCACAGGCCCTGCACTTGGGCCGGGCTCCTGAGCTGCCCAGAGGAGGCAGCCGAGGGGGCTCAGTCTGGTCATGGACCAAGCCCCTTGTTTGTGGTATTGGGATGGATACACAGCACACACACATACGGTTCACCAGCATTCACCTGCAGCTGTGCTCTTGCCAGGCACAAGCATTGGCGGGGCAGGGAGGTGTTGCTGTCCCAAAAAGTGCTCCTGAGCCCTGCCTTAACCCCTAGGTTTGCTGGCAGCACAAGCGGTGACACGATGCAGTATCCCGAGAGGCAGAAGGGTCGGGGGGTTAGCACAGACAACCCAATTCACACCAGAAATGCGGTGTCCAGCAGGAAATGCTCTGCCTGACACAACTGACATCTTTCCCGTGGACGAGCAGGACCACTGCCATCCTCTGTGAGGACCAGGGCTGGTGCCTTTCTTTTCCTGGGCAGATGGTTTGTACACGCTCAGCGAATCCATCGCGCTTGAAAGGTGCTGATCCATCACACACACATATGCAACTGCTCAGCACCTCCACAACAAATCTGATGCTTCCAGAAGGTGTTGGTCCTGCAGCACGTTCACTGCGTGATGGACACAAAAATGCTGTGCTTTTTCCTCCTGATGCTTGCTGTGCACGGCGGCGGGGCTGGGGCTGCTGTGCCACCCAGTCTGCTGTGTGCCTGCTGTAAATAACTCTTCTCTTCTCCCCAGGTAAAGCAGCCAGGCAGAAAAAGCACAAGTCTCTGGGGAAATGCAGACATACAGTAAACTCGCATAGAGGGATGGCTGCAGCTCCAAAATAAGTCACTTACAAGTGCCTTAGGATCCCCTTGCACTGAGAGACATTAAATCAATACCTATTGCACTGCTATAGGCAGGGTCCTGCTTATGTCAACATGCGATGCTTCAAAGCATTAAGTAATCACAAAAATGAACTGCCCTGTAGAGCGAGCTGTGTGCTGGAGTAAGGAGCTGTTTAGACCGGATTGTCGTGACTGATACTATGGAAATACCCGAGGCCACTTGAGAGATACTCTGCCCTTGAAGCCTGTGAAGGAAGGAGGAAAGGGGATTTGTGCATGGCCTTGCGTGAAGGTCGCTGCAGTGATAACCCTGGGAGCGTGCTCCAGAAGCAGCATCGAGGAGTCAGCGTGTGAGCTGTGGTGCTGCGACAAGCAAGTGTGTGCCCTGCCTTTGGCAGGCCAGCTTTTTGACATCAACCCTGTACTGTTGAAATCCCTCATTTGCTTTCCTGTGCTCAGCAAGCCATGCTGGTACCTGGGAACCCTTTCTTCTCCCTGGGCTTCTGCGAGGCTGCAAGCAGCGCTGGCTATAGAGCACCGGATGCTGCAGAGCCAGGGCTGCCTGTGCTTGTGGCTTGCAACCACGTATTCAGAGCCCTGCTGGTTTATCTGCTGGTACAGATTCCCACACTTCAGCGAACCGGCCCTGAGTTTTACTTTCTGCTGCATGCTGGGGAGTTTCTGGTTGTTAATTTTTCAGAGACATCCAACGTAGCTGACTAATTCAGTGAAGCAGCCTCAGACTGCCTGAGCTTGGAGGAAGTTACACGTTTGGCATTCTAGAAAATGTATGCAAATAGCTGTTCCAAGGCGTTCTCATCACCATCCACGGTAAAAGCAATTAAACCTCCCTCAGAGTGACACTTCCATGCAAAAAACATTATACAGCACGTCGCCAAACTCAAGCACAGCCAAATAAATCATTGGAGGCAACAATTCTTGGCTCTGAACTGTTGTTCTCCAGATAAGGTATAAATCATTTGCAGCAGCAACAGCAGCAGCTGTTTTTAGCACTGGTAAAGGCCTCTTTAGCTTGACTTCACCTTCTCTGCTCTCAGTCGTGCTTGCTCCCGCAAAGACTTGAGGATCGGATATTTATAGAACGACAGCAGGAGTCCCACTGCAAACAGGAACAAAATCAAGCATGAAAGGAAATCATTAAGGTTTCCTCAGAATAAAATAAATATAGTAAAGGTGCAAATGCTTCTTTTGGGAAAAATAAAAGCATGTGGCACAAATGGTGTCGGTGTCAAAAGCACTCAGTAATTAAGCCTGGAGGAGAGAGAACCCAAATGGGTGGCGTTGATGGTTCTAGCAGATCTCTCTGGCAGGCCGAGCTGCTTCCTAACCCTTGATTCAGCACATGCCTAAGCCCCACTGAAGGCAGCGTCTGTTCAGCAGCTCTGTAAGTGCTCTGTCAAACTGCGGGTCACTGCGGGGAAAAGGGGACATCACTGGAACAGGTGCCTGTCACCCGGTGCTCTCACCAGGCCCGTGTTGGCGCAGCATCAGTGCTCTGCACAGGAGGGAAGCACTCAGAGCGCGGTCCTGCCCGGTGCCACTGTGGCTGGCAGCTCCTGCAGCCAGGAGCTGGTCCCACAGCTACGTTGCAGCTGATCCCAGCGCACGTGTGGCCAGGCGGTTGCAAGCACTGCTTGGGGTCTGCTGCGGGAGCCAGCAGCACACAAGGAGGTGTGCATTGTATTGCTGGATGGCAGGGCCAGCTTTCCATGCCCCAGGGATTTCATGGGGATGCTGGTGACATGGGGACCTGGAAAACAAATGCCCAAGTTCCAGTTCACTTTGGCAAAGCAAGCCTCCAGTCCCCATGTGCAGCAGGGCGAGCTGCTGGAGCAGGGGCTGGTGACGTGCCTCTGCCACGCAGCCCCATGTGGCCGTTCTGCTCCCGCGGCGAGCACAGGGCGCGCGCGCCCGCAGCAGTGCCACTGCACGCAGGGAGATGCTTGAAGAACACCCAACAAAACTCACCCCAGTGTAAACGTTCTGCACTTCAGTAACAGTGCTTCACTGTGTTTACTCAGAGTAAATGGGGAGTGGCATCCATCGTGAGAGTGATGAGAAATATAACCAAAACCAGGCAGTGAAACCCAGCCTGCAGCTAAGCAAAAGCCGCCCACGGCTCCGTGCCGAGAGGGGCCATTTGCAGAGGTCCCAGCAGTGCTGGGGCTGAGCTGCTGCCCAGTCCCGCTTTCTGCCAGCATCAGAGCAAGAGGAGCAAGAATTCCTTGTGTGCAACTCCCTCACCATGCCGCTTCTGAGCTGCAAACCCCAGAGCAGAGCCAAACCTTGCCAATATGTTAAGAGAAATGAAAGGTTGCACGTGCTTCAAGAAACTCCTGCAAGCACTTTCCTTGTACATCAAAGGGTAGTGACTACAGAGGTGATGCCTGGGTGGTCAAGAAGTTCAGCTATTTGCCTTCCTAATTAAATACTTATTCCAGCTAGTCAAAATCCAAGGTGAGAGGAAGGCTAAGATTGCTGGAAGTG
Organism: Anseranas semipalmata; assembly: GCA_013399115.1. Classification (NCBI taxonomy): domain Eukaryota; kingdom Metazoa; phylum Chordata; class Aves; order Anseriformes; family Anseranatidae; genus Anseranas; species Anseranas semipalmata. The sequence goes on along the minus strand of VXAA01003888.1, from coordinate 248,268 downwards.
TGGATATTTTACTCCAGCAAAATATCTGAATATATTCACAAAATTCATTAGAATCTGACTGTATGGATGAAACTAAATGGATGTTCCCAGAACTGAGCAGTTTCTGTGGGGTCCCCTGGCTAGTGTTTGTCACCGGTCAGTGCTTGAGATGAAATGCTCAAAACCCCCTTGGTTGTATCTGCCGAAAGCAATGGGTAGGTTGTGCTGCACAGCAGAAGAATTTATGTTCTGTATTTGAAACACCCGATTCAGTGGATCTAGGAAAGGTTCTCATTCACCATGCAAATGTCTTCCCCACTTGGGAATTTCATTAAGCTGTTGGCCTTCATGAGTTAATTTTGCATTATGTAATTGTGAGTTAATAGAAAGCAATTTCCTCTGAAACGTTCTTTTGTTCCTGGTTGTCCTTGTCCCCAGGTTTCTGGAAGGCAGTCACATTTCCGCATGGTGAAAATCCTGAAGTCTTTTCCACTGGTGGCTTCAGTAGAGGCAGGATTTCACCCCACTTTTTTGCCTACAGTATTCATTTTGAAATACAGCCGTGCGTCTGAATAGTCCAAATGTCTGCTTCTTTTCCATCCATGTCACCTCCCAGGAGCGAGAGGCAGGGTCTCACCTGTACCTGCGCTGCCCTCGCGTCTGGTTTTGCAGACATCCATGCAGTCCCTCCCGGACCAGGGAAAGAGCAGCACTCTTCCACAGCATGCCCAAACAAGACTGTCTCAAATGGAGAATTTCCTGGCATCCTAATCCTAACCTCATGGTGTGCTGAATATGTCCCATTTATTTTCTGACTCTCAGACAGTTTTGGCTGTTTGGCAGTATTTTAGCTCAGCTATCGTCATAGCTTTTTTTGCAAGGCACTTTTTCAAGCGATATTTTAAAATCTGGTAAGTTACACTCATGCTGAATTACACAATACTTCTATCTTTTGTTGGATGAAGTTTCCTTCCTTAGGAAATTTTGGAAAGTACAGGCTGGTGTATTCCACAGCCAAAATATTTAGATCTCAAAGGCATTTTATGTGTCTTTGGGTAAGTCCACATTGATAAGGATAGATCATCAGCATTCAGAGATGGGCTGACTCAGGGGTAACAAAATCAATTGAACCTCTGAAAAGTGCAATGACAAGCTTAATATTTTAGCCTATTATTCTGATGATAGCGACCTTCCAAGTGAACATGCAGCTCTGCAAAACCGTTTCTGTTGGTGTTGCCCCCTTTTGGGAGGTATGACACACCTGTTGACTTTGGTAGAATGAGACATCCCTATGGTTAGGCATGTGCACGAGTGCTATTAAGATCAGAGCCTTAATAGCCTTGTTAGAAAGTTTAGTGGGTGGCATAATCTGAGAACTGGTATATAGCAATCCTGCTTGCCAGGAGCACCTTGCAGCATTCGGTGGAGTTCTTCCATTTTAATAAACAAATATCTGCCTTTGGTTTCCTTTCTGTTACTGCCAACAGACCGATGTTAGATAAAATAGCAACACACGTGGGTGGCAGTGGTCTGATACCTAGCCTAAAATGCCAGGGCCACTTAGGTGTGCTCTTATTACCAAATTAAGCACACACCCTGTTGTGTCTTTTGGAAAACCTGCTGCATCAATAATTATGTCAATGATCTGGCACACAGCAGAAGATGTGCTGGCTGAATATTTATTGCATACACTATGTCTGTGGGTGTACATTCCTACTGTACATGCATCCTCTCGGTCCTGTGCCTTCTCACAGCCAGCGATGACACTGTGTTGGTGGCTTGAAGTGGAGCCGGAGCAAGCCCAGTGTTGCAACCAGACTTTTAGTAAAAGTAGAGGGAACACATTTTGTTTGCCCAGGGCTTGCAGATCTGAGAGCCGGTCAGCACCCAGTCTGCCCAGCATCTCGGTCTGTCTGAGTGGCATGGCCCAGGTTCCTGCTTTACTCATGAACAGTCTGGCAGCAGAAACTCCAGGGAAAACCCCAAGCAAACTGAGCATTGCTGAGCAGCTGGAGGGCTGGCGCAGCGAGATGCTGGCTGCCCTGACCTTTATAAATAGAGACATTTTCCTAATCACAGGATTGAGACTTTATTCTGGAAAGTCTCTGCCATTTGGGCTGAAGGTGCCAGAAGCTACAGCAACAGTGACAGAGCCTGCCAAACACTAGGAGAGCTGTGACACCCCTGTTGCAATCTATCCTGTGCAGAAGCGGCAGAACAAAGATTATCGCTCCAGATCAGTTACTCTCTGCACCAGCTGTTGGCAGCTGGCAAGAATGGACGTGCTGTCAGAGCGGAGCAGCCCTTTCTTGAACATTTCTAACCCCAAAACTGAGGCTTAGTGATTACGTTCCCCATAGCAGCCCCATTGCTGTCCACCTGGGGACAAGCTCTGCTGCTGCCCCTGCCTGCTTGCCAGCAGCCCTTGGGACCAGGGGGCACTGCCCGGCTGAGGCCTCGTGGTGCTTCCTCAGCACAAGGGTTTGCCCGCAGCGGGGCACGAGGCAGCCCCTGGCTGCTCTCTCTCGCAGCTGTGTGCAGGATCTGGCCCGCCAGACGCCCAGCCCGGCCGCGCCAGCGTTTATCACGAGTGAGCAGACAGCTGCCAGGTCGCTCTCCCACACACAGCACTTGAGCAACTGTGCTGGTGCTGCTGTGCAAATGTGGCCCCAACCCTTCCGGACGGTGTCTGGTGCACCCACACCCGTGCCCTCCCTCCCAGTACTGTGCCTGTGCCAGTGTCCCCGTCCCCTCCCTGAGCCACCAAAACGGAGCCCCCCCTCCAGTGGTGCAGAACGCCTCGTGCAGGGACGTGCTGGAGGGTGCAGCTACGCCTTCGCGCAGGCGTGGGTGCTGGCAGGACCTGTCCCTCCGTTCCTGTTGGTGTTGCTCCCATCCAGCCTCCCTTCCACCACGCGGCTCCTTCCCCAGCCCTGGCTTTGTCCCGGGCTGTCCCCGTGGAACAATCTAAAAACCCTCCTCCTGTTTCCTTCTATTATGTTGGCAGGGGGAAGAAGGCAGGCAGAATGGCTGGTGTTTGCAACCACCGAGCTGGCATTCAGCAGAGGGGGCTTAACCGGAGAGGCAGGGCAGGGGGAGGAGGGCAAAAAAAGGGGGAAAGTGGGGTAGGTGGACTGGGGCTGAGCTGGGCTGGGGCAGGCTGGGAGAGGGGAGAGAGGCAGAGCCTGGGCAGGGCCGCAGGGCTCTGCTGGCTTCGCCCCTCCATGCCAGTCCCTGTTGTGGCAGCTGGGCCTGGGAGCGAGTTTCTGGGTGGCTCCTCCAGCGATGTCATTGCTAATTAAATATGTTCAAAAGGTTAGAGTATTGGTTGCGATGGTGTCTCACCGTTGACCATGTCTGCATCAGACAAATCAAAAACCAACCAAGAAATCTGCTTGAGTTTCCTTGCCTGAGGCATCCTGTTAGGAGTTGGATAAAAGCTGTTTTGCGAACAGCAGATCTAGCCAGCACTTGGCCATGCAGTTCTGCTGCAATATTTTGGGCTTCTAGAAATTAACAGGGCTCAGGATTTAATTTGCTTCCGTGAAGGTGGTGGTGCAGTGGCAATCCTGGAAAACAAGAAAGAGTGCAAGTTTCCTTGTTCCCGAAGTTATTACAGCTCATGCAGCCTCTCTAGGGAAATCCCTGCTTACCTCCTCAGGCTCCCTTCTCTGGAGGATCCTCTGTCCTCAAGATCCTTCTGGGCCTTGTCGCATTAAGAAAATTAATGCCTTACCTTTTAAAGAGAGATTTCCACTTTTCTGCTAATCCCTGCTCATTTTTACTTTATCTTCCTTTTTATCTCATCCCTCCTTTGTGAATCCGCGTATCTAACACAAGGGTGTTTCTCTCACACTTGTCTCACATGGGAACTGTTTTCTTTATTTGCCTTTACTGCACACTGGCTGGGAGGGGGGCTCATCCTTCCCTGGGGTACTGTGATACACGGCCTCACCTGCAGAACCCTTCATTCCAGCATCTGTCCCCAAACTGGACTGGGGGCCTGTGCCGGGCATCCCGGCAGACTCCAGCCATAAAGTCGCGGTCAGGCTGGAAAGTCAGAAGTTTAGGTTAAGCAATGCTTTGTTTCCTGCCAGGGAGAGACTAATAACCAGGGTGCGGAGGCAGTCGGGGACACAGCGGGCATGTTGTGGCAGCGGTGGCCACCCCCACCTCCCACCCCCCGGCCCATCGTTCTGCATAGAGGTGGCCTGGCCCACCGCCCCGCTGCCCTCCCCCGGAGCCGGCCTTGGCTTCCTCGGCTTTACCCAGTGGTGAAATAAGAAATTCCCTCTCCCTCTGCTGCCCCAACCACAGCGTGAGTTGCACAGCTCCTGCAATCATAAATGAGGCAAGAAACGCAGCGCAGCCTGAGCAGCTCTGGGGGCTGGGTTGGGCCCCGGCAGCTATTTCTCCTGGCTCCCCTGATGGGGATGGAAGCTCTTCCCCTTCTTTTCATTTTCAGGCATCTCCGTGTCTCCTTCCAACTCCTCCTACACACAACGGAGGAGCTGCCCACAAACATGTGCAAAACTACTTAATTACTCTTGAACCGACCGCGCTGCTGATTGCTGCTGGTGCTGATCACCGCGCTGACCGTGCCGACTTCGCCCCCTCTTCTCTTCTGCCCAGCTGGGCCCATCACCGCCCCCCAGGCTGCAGGCGTCGGAGGCCCCATATCCCATAGCAGCGCATGCATGGCACCCAGCACGCGTCCACTTGGGGGGGTGGCAAACACCCCGCTGCTGCATGGCGGGCTGCGGGGGTTCAGCCCTTGCTCGCCTGCTGCTGGGTGCCCCGGTTTCATTACTGGGTACCCCGGTTTCATTACTGGCTACCCTAGGACCATTGCCGGGTGTCCCAGGGCCACGGCTGGGTGTCCGAGGCCATTGCTGGGTGTCCTGAGGCCACTGGTGGATGCCGCAGGACCATGCCCGAGTGTCCCAAGGCCACCTCCGGTGTCCCGGGGCCATCACCGGGGCGTCCCAGTCCCATACCCGCGTGCCCCAAACCCCCCGCTGGTGCCGCAGGGCCGAGCCCGGCTGCCCGGGGGCCGCGAGACGGGGGCGGGCGGCGCCCGGCGGACTTTGCCGAGGATCCCTACGAGCCGCGGCGGCGGCGGCGGCGGCGGCGGATTGCTTGTCGGGTCCGGCGTTGAGGTGGTGTAAAATGATCCTGCTCTGGAGGTTATGGCTCTCATACGACGCTTTTGCGCTTGTGAGTAAA
>VXAA01003888.1:204665-242463 GCA_013399115.1 Anseranas semipalmata | reverse complement strand
TTTGGGGGGGGGTAAAGTAGAAAGATGAGAAGTGTGTGTTTTAGAAGGAGGGAGTACTCGTCGCTGTTTGGCTTTATAGCGTGCTTCAAGGGTGGCTGGAGTAGCTGTGTACCAAAATGGCTAGCACCTAGTGCCGGTGCTCGTGGGACTGTGCGCCCATCTCCTGGAGAGATGGGAAGACTCGTGCCTGGGAAAACAACTGTTGTCTTCATGCTGTGTATCGTGTTTCTGCAAGAAGCCAGGGCTCACAGTCGGTTTGGCCTTCAACCTAACTTTAGTAACAATTATTTTGAAAGGATTGTGTTTTTTTTTTTTCTTTTTTTTTTTTTTAATAAAATGAAAGATCTTGTGAATGAGAGTTTCTCCTTGAAATGTCATTGGTATTGCTCATGCTATCCTGAGCTTGGACATCCCAGGGAGACCCATGTGTGCTCCTCAAGGTGACTTCTGCAGGTTGTTATTTACAGATCACATCCCATCGCTGCCTCTGGGCTTTGGGAGCCTCGTGCAGGGCGAAGTGGGGTGTTGGCGGTGTGCGAAGCCCTGCTCGCGGGGCCACATGTCCTGGGGACAGCCCAGGTGAGGCTGTGGTCCTGGGCACCCATACCTTCTGTGTCTGTTCGAGGACAGCTTCATACTGGTGCTAACACGTGCTCCCTCTGTGAACGCAGCCTGGCTCTGCCGGCGGTGGCTTTACCAACGCATCCTGTGGCCCTGTGCGGGGCGGGCATGGGGAATGGCTCCTCTGAGAGCTGCGGTGCAGGGATGAGCTGCTTTGGAAATAAACGGCTGGCTTCCTGCTGGGGAAACGGGACTGCTCAGCTGCTGGGCCGCAGCAGAGCTTGGTGGGGGCATTGCTTCGGGCTGGGGCGAGGAGCAGCTCCACGGCTCCGTGGTGTGCTCCTGGCCTGCTGCAGGGGCTGTGGCCGGGCTTCCAAGAGGGAATTGCTGTGCAGCTCCAGGGGGAAACTTCTCTTGCAAGGATAGTTTTGCTCCTCCTCTGGAGTTACATTATGTTGTCTCATTCATTTTGCGCTGCTGTGGTCAGCCAGCAGTCATGGTGGTATTGGAGGTGCTGTGAGATACAAATCCCCGTGTAAAACCAGCTTTTTGCCCAGGGCTTTTTCCCACGTGGACCACAGCTAGCACACTGACGTCCCAGCCTGTGCTCTCGCTATCTGAGACGCTGGGAGAGGAAGCGGAGATGTGAAGGTGGTCCCTGTCCCCACCCACCTGTGGATGTCAGTGATGTTATGACTCATCTCCCCATTGGGTAACAGAAGATCTGGTTCCTTTTTTTTTTTTTTTTTTTTTTCCACACTTTTGGGAAAAAATGTTCTGTCATGGAAACCCAGCCCAGTATTCCCAGCATGGCTGGGCTCATCATCCCAGCACTTGGAGGCAGTTTATTTTTAGGCCAAAGTGGTAAAGAGAAACTTTGAAGATAAGCAAGTTTCCTGGTGGGGCGTGAGCAGCGCTGCAGACCTCAATGAACGGAGCAAACTGTGTGTGCAGGGGAAGTGCTAGACACAGTGTGAGGCCTCAGCCCCAAAACTGTGCTCTTCAGGGCTTGCGGGGGAAGAGGCTGAAGAGTGACTTGTGGCTCATTGGCTAAAACACAGGTGGAGGAGTGAATAATCCTATTCCTTGGTCATACCTCAATTAAAAAATAAAATAAAATAAAATCCAAATAAATGGGACCTGAAGTTGAGGAGGATATATGTGACTTTGAACCAGCAGTAAAGGGCTTTAATCTGTTCAATGTCTAACGTTGATGAAAAGGGGCTGCTACAGCAAACCTTGGCTTGCAGAGGGACAGGGTGACCTGCGTCCCTTTGGCAGTGCCTCAGGCTGAAGGCCACCTGCCCAAGGCGGCCGTGGGCCACCAGTGAGGACCGGTGGCTGCAGATGCTGCCCAGCTGCTGCGTGGGGCATCCCTGTGGCAGGGCGTGCCATCACCTTGGCGGAGGGCAGAGCTGGCTGTGCCCTGTCCCCAGCACCTGGTGGGAGCTCTGGCTGGGGAGCGGGCGATGATTTGCGGGAGAATGCAGTGGAGCTGCTGAGGCTTGTTGTGTTCAAGCGGTTGCATCCCAGTGCCAGGAGAAAACTGGGACAGTTGCGCTTCTGGGTGCTGTCTCAGCATATTGGTGTGGAGCTGGCACGCTTGATAGCTCCCTTGATGGCTGGGAAAGCAAGAAAATGGCCCCTGGTGCCCTGCAGTGAGAGCAGAGCCTGGCCCAGGTGCTAGGGACCGCTCAGGGTCACCTCTCCTCGCCCAGCCCTGCTCGGGTGCTGTCCTGTGCCCCAGCCTGGGTGACGACAGCCTGCCCTCCGTCTGCTCAGGGCTTTGCTGCTTGTGATGGGAATGCGAGGAAGGATTTCGTGTTTAGTGCCAGCAGGGATGCAGGTGGGAGAGCTCAGCCTCTGTGGGCAGCAGCTATGCCTGGCACCTACAGGGAGCCCACAGCCTTTGGGACTTCTGTTTGTGTTGTCCCTGGGTTTATTTGGTGCCTGGGGTAGCTCCTCGCTTATGTCCTTAAACAATACTTCACCTAAGAAACTGAAATCTTCTTGCAGCCCCAAGTTTTTACAGAGCAATCCGATGTAAACAGCCAGCATCTCTTCCTTTGCAGCGCTCAAATAAAATGCTTGTGTGTGTGTCCTCCTCCAAACTGCACAATAACAACTCATGTCCTCGGGCCTGGGCTTGCAAATCCACCTCGGAGAGCGAATCGTCAGGCGCCAAGCTGCTCGTGCGGGTGCAGCAGGATCCCCTCTTACTGCGTGTTGCTCCCCGGTGTCTGCTAGCTTTTGTTCCTGGTGCGGATGGGGTTATTATGTGGGTCTGTCTCATCGCTGCCATTGTGTGCTATGTGAGGCGGCCGATTGTTCTGCTCCGTGCTGAGCTGCGTGGCAAGGGCCTGGCGGGGCTGTTAAAGATGCAGCGGCCGAGGAGCTGCTGGCGTACCTGTGCCCGTGTCCCGCTGCCCCCGAGCTCCGCGTAAGGGGGTGCTGAGCCGTGCTCACAGGGGTCGGAGCTGGCTCCTTGTGCTGCTGCCTCTGGCCCGTCCGATGCAGAGGTCCGGTGAGCTGCAGCCACGCTGTACGGGGCTTGGAGCAGACTTTGTTTTAATTATGAGCAGTTGGACTGGCCTAATCTTTGGAATAAGCAGAGCTTGGTGCTGGCCAAACTGTTTTGTTCTGTACTGGAGTCCAGCATGCCACTGGGTATTTATTTTTTACAAGCCAGAACTGAAAGCCTGTCCAGTCTCCTTGCTTGCACTGAAGTGTTCATCACCCAGCGGCAGCGGTGCTGGGTGCCCGCAGCCTCCCTCAGAGCTGCGTGCAGGGATCAGCCTGCCCGGATAACTCTGCCTCATGCCCAGGCCCCGGGGCAGGAGCCGGGGGGACGTGGGTGCAGGTGCTGAGCTGCCCCACAAGTGTACGCCTCCAGAAACTGCTTCTGGTTAACGGCATTTGGGAAGCCTGTGCTTCCTAAATTTACTGGGAGGGCTGCTTGTGTTTCAAGGGGCTGTGGTAAGAATCCCTGGCCGTCATGCCTTTACACATCACGATGGCTCATACGGCTTTCCTGAAAATGTCTTTCCTTGCTGGCTTCATGCTTTTATAACAAGGACCAGGAAACCAAGGAAATTCCATCTTGCAGCTGAAAGTAGTGATACTTTTACAAGTTGCTTGCATTGCACGCTGCTGTTTCATCTTGGTAATGCTTGCTTCATCAGTAGGAACTTCTCAAACCGTGTCCTTGGTCCTTTCCATGGGCTGTTACCTGGTGCCTGAAAAGAGGAAGGTCCGAGGCCTCCCCTGGTGTTCAGGTGGCTGCTTCTGTTTTCTTCTCTCCAGATGTTGGAGCCCGTTTTTTTTATATTTTTAAGCTTAGGTCTGTACAGGAGTCTTTCTTGCCTGAATCTGATGCAGGAAAATAATGCAGAGAACTTAAATTGTTGGGTGAAAGATTGTTACCTTCGTGAGAGAGCTGTAATTCATTCAGGCTTTACTTCCTCAAAACTTATCAGAAATTGCTCCAGACCTGTCGTACAGGGCACGAGTCAGCAACGTTAGGCCCAGATTAAATCCGTGACGCAAGAGCGTGATTTATGATCGGTCAGAATGCTTTGAAACGCCATTCCTTCATGCTGCATTTCGTGGCCAGCAGGGCGATACTGTGGAGACCAAAGCCGTGGTGTTTTTGTACGTCTTGCTTCCTGCTTTGATGCCTTGTAGAAATACCACACTGCTGCGTGTGGCTGATCCAGGTTGGTTATTTAACGCATCGTGCCATCAAATCGTAATACAGGGTAGTTCCAGGTGTGGACCTGGCAAAATACTTTGCTGCCGCCAGCTTCTCCGAGCCGTGGAGGAACATGGTGCTGGGCCCGGCTGCGGGACGTGGTGGTGCTGCCCTCGGCAGGGAGAAGTGGTGGCAGGTGGTCCCCAGGGCTGGGCAGGTGGCTCTGCGGGGACAGCGCTGCATGGGGCTGGGACACCTGCAGCAGTGACGCCAAGAGGTGACGCGGGGACGGAGAGCTGCTTGTTTCGCCTGCTACGCGTTTTGCATGGGGATGCCATCGGAAGGAGCCGTGGTCAGGCCTGATGGCTGGCAGAGGAAGAGGCAGGAGCGGTTTTGTTTCTCTTCACCCTTGGGTTTTGCCCGCGGCCCCGCCAGGAGGCAGGACCGTGTGGGTGCCAGTGGACAGGGCTTGGTGTGGCGGTGGCTCTGGAACCAGCCCTGCTCGGTCGAGGACAGGATGAAGGTGCAGCTCTGAAGGAAGAAGTGAGGCCTGTGCTGTGGCAGCTCCGTCTGTCGCTTCTAGCCCTTCCTTCTGCCGTGCAGAGAAGTGTGGTGCCTTACTGTGAAACCACTGGCAGTGCTGCCCTCCTCTCCCATCCCTAAAAGATCTATTGAGCAGAATCATACAGCCTAAAGAAGGAACAACGTGTTTTCCGGGGTGTTCCACCGAGCTTTTTGCAGGCATTAGACACGGCAATGACTGAGGGTAGTAGGAAATGCTGCTTGATACTAGGGCTTGAGCTCAGCATCTCCTGCGTTCCGTGTGGAGGGAGGCTAGCAGCAGCGAGGGGAAATAGCCCTGCTTCATCTGTCCAGGACTGCATTTTTTTAAAACGCACGTGCAACCAGGAGGCTGCCACAGCTCAGGGCTCACAGGTCAACGCTGAGGAATTGCAAGGTTTCTCCGGGGGCAGGTGAATTACTGGGTTTTCCTTGCTGTTAAGCACCTGTGACAGTGGTCCGTGTTGTCTGTCAGGCACTTCTGGTTTGGGTTATTTTGCTGGTGGCTTGCTCGGTGTTGCAAGTGCAAGGAGAATGCGAGTAGTTCACGTTTCAGCAGTCTGTCTCTGTGAGCATGACTCGTGAAAGCCACAAAGCCTTCCAGGTTCATTCCTGCAAATTAATCGCATCAAAACTTCAGTGATATGCAACGGACCGAACCTCACAGCAAAAACATCAGTACTTCAGCCCAGGTTTCCAGGAAACCTGATCTTTGTAGGCTTGGGAAACCACGGATGGCTGTGGCTTCAGCAGGCCTCTAGTCACGGTCACTTCAGGTGGCTGCGGGTGGAGATGAGGGCTGCGGCCCTGCTGCTTTGTTCCCTGAGCTGATGGTCTGCCTCCTCTCCAGCTGGGCTCATTAATTGCGTTAACTCGGGCAGGTCTGCTCCGCGAGGGTGTGATGAGCCCCCTGGGGACAGCTGCAGGGAACGGAGACGAGGAACGCGGGGAGCTGTACGTGTCCCACTTGCTCCTGGTTGAATGCTGTCAGTGTTGGTGCACATTAATATCCATGCAGCGCGTGGAGTCTTTGCGTGCTTAACTGCATTGAAATTTGTGGGCAGCCTCGCAGGGGTGGCTGCCGCGACCCAGCGTGGAGGTGCCTGGTGGGAACAGGTCCGCAGAGCCCCTGCCATGGCCATGCTGGGACAGGGAGTCCAGAAGGAAAACTCTGTAGAGCAGGAAATCTTTCCCTCACCAGCTTTGTTTTTAAAGCAGCATTGTAACAATAAAACATATTTACTTTGACAAAACCTTTGCTAGGTTATTTTAGTGAAGCTTATTTCCATGCTAGCTTTTCCTTCTTGTTTGCGTTTGGTTTGTTTTGGCTGTTTTTCTCTGGCAGCATTGCGAGCATCAGTGCATTAGTATGGTTAGTATGTGTTTTAAGGTTTTCTTGCACCTGTTCTTAAAAAAAAAAAAAATCTTTGAGCTATGTTTGCTTATGTGTTTTATGGAGAACATTAAATTGTGGTTGTTAAATCTAGCACTTCTAAAAATGCCAGGGCTTTTAGCATTGCTTCAGAGCAGCTATTATTTTGAAAGGAAAGGTAGACCAAAAATCTGGAGGGTGATGTAAGTGCCCGGCAGGAGAATGTCTCTCTCGAGCCATCCTAATCTGCTGCTTGGCCTGGCCCCAGGGGCAGCGCAAGGACAGCAAGTGTAGCCGCAGCCTGGGCGGGAAGCGTCCCTGTGGGTGCAGGCAGGGAGAGTAACAGTGCCCTGTGTTTGCTTACAAAAAGGAATTTTCTAGGGCTTCCTGGTTTTGTCTAAACCTATAGTGAATGGGTGAGCTCTGGCAGGCGGGTTGGGGAGTTCGGTTGTGTTTTGCAGCAACTGCAGGCATTTTGTATGAAGTCAATGCTGTAGTGCACCTGACGTGGCACTCCGGTTGTCCTAGGTGTGTAAGTAGTGCTGCAGCTGTGTGAGAACCTGGGCTTCAGCCCCGACATCAAAAACCCTGAGTGCATGGAGGGATCAGCGGCTGCTTTGAGTGGATCTCGGCTGGAAGCACGTGGCCAAGCAGGGATGCGGCTGCATGGTGCTGGTTTGGAGCCGAACCCCTGCTCGGTGAGGCTGGCGTGCTCCCCGCACCGGTGCTGTGTGCCGGGTGATGCCTGCAGAGCTGTCTTCTCCCTCTGCCTTTCTGGTCTGAGATGTAAGGATTGTGGAGTACTTCTGTATGGAGGGTGTCCTTGCACACTTGAAAATGGAAGAAAGCAAATATAGTGGGGACAAAAAAAAAAATCCTTTGCACAGCTGTCAGGCTGTGGTATAAGCAATGTTGCTCAGTCATGGCCTGTTTATGTATCTAGGGAATTTTATGGCAAACTAATTGATCGATTTTACTTGAATGCTATCACCATACAAATGATCAGAAGGACCTCTTGAATCCTGGTGCTGCACTACCCACCTCCTTCGCTTTAGAGAGGCTGAGGACCAAGCTGCGCGGAAACTATAAATACGCTGATGCGCTGCCAAAATGCTCCTGGTAAGGGCTGGGTGGGTTGTGCTGCGAACAGGGCAGGCAGCTCACAGAGGTCTGTGCCGGGATGTCTGCGCTGGGGGAGCACATGCTGCTGGTGTACGGTGCCTCCCTCCAGCAGTGGCTATGGGGAGGCCGTCTTACACCAGGATTTTGGATGGGAAGTGATGAAGGCAGCTACACAGATGCTAAATGTTTGTAAGGTACATCTGGCCCCTTTTTTAAAAAAAAAAAAAAATCCACGAAGCATACAGAATAAAACAGGAAATTAAATACTGCAGTGCAGCAGGTAGGCAAGCACTGACTGATGTTTTTCCTCACCTACCTAATGGGAGCAGGGAAGCATTTCAGTGCCACTCCTGCACTCGGTGTTGCAGGAGGCTGCAGCGTGCCAGTGCTGGGCACGAGCGGCACCGTGCACCCCGGGGCTTGGGGGCTGCTGGGCTCGTTGCGCCAGGACCCCCAGCTGCCCTGTGCCGCGTTGCTGTCACTGCTGGCACCTCGATGCGTGGGGCTCTCTGGCCAAGCCTGTGCCCAGGGCTGGGCTGGAGAGGGTCAACAGACCAGACGGCAAACAAGAGAAGGTGCTGGGAGTCAGCAGTTGATGCACAGACCGCAGGTAGATAAAATGGCTGCATGCCAGAGCAGGAAAACCCCAAACCAAAGCGTTGACTAGTGTGGGCCGTGCCCAAGACTTGTCGTGTTTGCTGTACTTCTGGAACTGCAGCAGCGTGCCTCGGGGGGAGATCATTCACATGAGGTTCTTCTCCACAAATGCACGGTTCCAGTCGAGCTGGGGGGGCCAGGGGACCAGCCACTGCCCCAGCACTGCACGTAGGCAGCAGCAGCCGGCCTGACCACAGCCCACTGCTAGGGTAGTGTGAAGTGTTCCGACACATGCAGCCCTGTCTCTTATTCTGCAGTCATATTTTTTCCCCTCAGTGTTTTTCCAACTCATGTCTTGCTGCCAGCATCCATATTAATAATGCATGACTTTTTTTTTTTATGGTGCTTCCTTCCCAGCGTCCCTTTCAGCTGCTGAGTCAGAGAAGATTGTTATAGCAGCAGCCTCTGAAGCAGTGAAATGCCCCTGCAATGCTCAACTGCCGTCATTTATCATGCACGGTTACTCTGCGGGCAGCCCTTTCCCTTTCCTGACTCTGGTTGAGGATACAAATGCCAAAAGGATGATTTCTGTTGCACCAGCTAGTAACTGGCGAGCCCCGTGCACTCGGGAGCAGATTTTCTCTGCTGAGACTTCCTGTGTAGTATTTGATTAAAGGAGATATCTCCTATATTTGCTGCTTTTTCTGTTGTAGAAATACTGTGATTTTTTTTCCAATCTGTCTGAGAATGTCCTTTGGGATTGTGCCTAAAACTGTTTTTTTTTTTTTTTTTCCTTCCCCCCCCTTCCCTTCTCTTCTCTTCCTCACAAATTCTTAAACCTGTTTTCTTCTCCCCGCACTCCCCCAAGATCTGTGCCTGGGCTTTAAGGTAGCAGAAATGACAGCAGCCCTGTGACGTGTTACCATGGGTAAATTAACTGGCAATCCGCCGGTGGCTGCTGGAGCGTGCTGGCTGCTGCAGGGAGCCCGGGAGCCACTAATGCAGCAGGCAGCGGGGGATTCACAGGGTTCGGTGGCAGCTGCCACGCTTGGGCTCAGCCCCGGTGCAGCTGCTTCCCTGGTGTGTCCCACGTCCCTGCATGGGACCCTGGGGAGAAACGGCAGCAGCACTGCTTCTCGTGGCGTTTGTCTTCTGACGGCTCAAATAAAAATGTGCTGTATTCCTGGAAGCAGATCTCCCCCAACCCACGCCCTAGCAAGACATTTTTGCCCTGAGGTGGCTGCGGTCAGGGTCGGTGATTTCTCCTGCAAGGGTGGCACTGGGGTTTCAGGGCTTTGCTGGCTGTCAGGTACCTGCTGGTGCTGGCTGCCCGGTGAGCCTGGAGGTGCCCTCCAGTAGGGCTGGTGCAGACTCCTCTCGGAGATGCGTTCCCCTGTTACAGGGGGAACTTTTGCAAAAGGAGCCTGTGAATTTCTGTGCCTTGAATCCATACGGAGGTGCTGGAGCAGCAGGGATGAGCGCCGTGCCTCCACTGCTCCCATGCTCTGTGCTGGCAGGGACGGGCCCCGCGGCTGCCCTTACGCTGCCACAGCCACGCTCGCCCGGCGGTAGAATGAAACGCCACCCGCGAGCAGTGAGACGAGCCACTGGCTTCTCGGCTAACAAGATTTAGGTGGATTATGCTATGTATTTAATCAAGGGCTAAGCTCATTGCTTTATGTGAAATGGATCAAAGCCCTTGAACGTGCCAGTCTGGAGACCAGCTATTGAGCGAGAATGTCGCTCGGCTGTGGTTCTGGGCAGAGAGGCTTTCTGTTTCAGAAGCCCAGTAGCTCAGCAGGCATGGTTCAGCCTGCTGTGTTGACCAAATGCAAACCCAGACAGGAAGAGTTCGCAGCGATGGGGGTGTAGGGGTGTAGATGATGCTCGTTGTTCAGCATCCTGAAGAACTTTGGGGGGAAAAGTCTTCCTATTCTCACTGTCAGTTTGGAACTGTTTCCCCATACGTGAAACTCCATGCTAGCAGGTAAGGAAGATGCCCTGGCTGTTGGCAGTCAGGCTTCCGCCTTCTACAAAAGTAGCTGTTTTTTTTTTTTTTTTTTTTTTTTTTTTTTTTTTTTTTTTGTGAGCTTGCTGTGTCTCTGCAGCAGGTAAGATTCTCCCACCTGCTGCAGGCAGAGAGCGCTGGAGCCCACGAGGGTCTGTGCTTGGCACTAGATCTCTGTCTTGCCTTGTCCCGCTCCCTTGCAGGAGCACGGTGTTGGATTTGACACTAGCATCAAGCCTTTCGTGCAGCGTTCATTCCTGTGCGTGCTTAGGAGGATGAAGTATTGCTATAAGCAGATACAGAGGCACGTTTAAAGTGATTTTTCATCATCAGCTGAGAGCTGTTGCACTTGCCAGGGGCTCCCTGAAGCAGCAGGGAAGGTGCACAACTGTCCCTTTCTTGCAAGATTAACTTGTTGTGGCAAGAGGCGTGTTAGTGCTCCCAGCTGCCTTGTGCCTGGGTATGCCATGAGCATGCTGCGAGCATGCCGTGTGCTGCCTTCACCATGGGGAGAGCTGTCCCAGCTTAGTTGAGCAAGCTATTTAGAATACACCAGCTATTCAAATAGCCTTCCCTCTTATCTTAGAGGGGAAAAAAAAAAAAAAAAGACTTCTGGTAACCTCCTTCCGCCTCGCTGCTGTTCCGCAGAAGGGGGGCAGCTGCGGGCGCACGGCTTCCCCAGCTCTGTGGATGTGACTGTCAGCACAGTCCGCAAGACGGAAAATAGCCAACGTGGAGGTAAACCAATAGTTGGTTTGAAGGAAGAAGATAAAGCTGACTTCTGCTTTGAGGTGAACCGAGCGGCGCAATTCTCATGCGGCAGCAGGTGCCTGCGCTCCCCGCTGCCTCGGTTCTCCTCCTGCCCAAGCCTGTTGCACCTCCTCCAGCCCTATCTTGCGTTTGTAATTCCAGGCAGGTGTTGGTCAGGCATCCTTTTAGTCCGTCAAGCCCTCGGCAGGCTTGCTAGCTGGCAAGTCAGCCCAGCAGCGCCTGCTTTCCAGTTTCTTAGGTTGTGTCAAAGGGTTTCAGAGTTTTTAGTCTGCAGCTTGGGGTGTGTGCTGATACCTGGCCCTGTTGGGCAGCTCTGAGGTTGCATCGAGCTTGGCAGGGCTGCGGAGGGGAGCATGGTGCAGGAGTGTGCTGGGGAGGCTGCCCTGTGCCGTGCTTCAGCCGCTCTGCTTTCACCTAGTTAAAAAAGCAAAAATGCCAGTTGACGTGGTAATTGTCGTGTTCACTGTTGCACCAGAGCAGGCTGATCGTTTCAGGCAGCTGAGCTGTGCTTTGCTGACACCAAACCTTGCTGTGCTGTGCCTCCGTGCTGTAACCCGCCGGCTGTTACCTCCTGCCCCACGCCGGGAGCTGTGGCACTGAGGGCCCTCGTGTCCTCAGGCTGCTGCCGAGGGCACGGGAGGCTCCTGGTCATGGCTGGGGCTCCTGGGGCTCACTTGAGGGAGGCTCTTTGGGCAGTGTGCCCGGGTTCGTGGCCTTTGGTTGGTGCCACAGCACCGGTACGTGGGGCACTGTGTCCCCACCTTGCTCCGGAGCAGGCTGAAAAACCACTAAGCAAATTGCAGGATGATGATGATGAAGGGAGACGTGGCATTTGTAGGATTGTGTTTGCAAAGTGCTGGCAAGGGTTTGTCTGCGTGCAGGAAGGGGCGAGAGGAGGATGATTGTGTTTAGCTGTAATACATTGGAGAAGCAAACACAACCTGGGCAAATCGGATAACTTGAGTGGATAAATCGGTGTAATCTAAAATCTCATTATCTGGCATGGAGGGAAGGGCTGGTGCCTCGGCCGGGAGGATGAGGAAGAAGAGGAGGGGTGTTGCTGGTGCCGCGGCACTGCGGGCGGGCACTGTGCCTGGTGCGCTGGAGGGGCTGGCGTGGGCAGGGTCCCTGTGCCACCCCTCGCATTCCCACTCCCGGACCCATGGGTGTTTTTGGAATAGCGAGCTCTGCCCTTCTGAGGTAGCGGGGGCTTTGCAGAGGGAGGGGAGGAGGCAGCTAGCTGTGCCTCCAGCCCTCCTGCGCGGGGCTGTCCAACAGCCGCTCCATCGCCTTGCAGTTTTTGAGGTGCCTGTTGAGATGCGTGGCGTTTGGGTGAATTTTCTTGGGATGTGAAGAAGGCAAAGGCACGCTATTGCTCAGATAGCCGTGACACGCCAACAAATTTACTTCCCGTGCCGTGCTGCAGGCTGGAGCCTTTGACCACAGCACGCACCGCTGCTGGCAGTGCCGGGGATGGGAGGCCGAGGAGATGCGGGAGCTGGATGTGAGCAGGGACGTGCATTGCAGGCTGCCACTTCTGATCCCTGCGTGCAGTCGCAGGGAGGTGCTTGGGTGAGGGCTGGGCAGCCCGTGCCGGGATCACGGCAGCCCCCACATCCCCCACGGGCTGCAGCATCTCGCCTGGCCTCTGCTTGGTGCTTCAGCAGCTCGTGGGGCTGCCAGCCCTTGTGCCCGCTGCCCAGAGAAGCTTCTTGCAGCTGCCTTGGTTATAATCTGCTGCGGACATTGAACATGGGGATGTGCCCACCTGTTATAAATTAATTTCCCTGCTTGTTTGCCAAGTGCCTTTTCCTTATCCAAAGCTGCTTGTGCAATAGGAAGGATGATGCAGCAGGGTGTGCAGCCGGCCGCAGGGGACGTGCCTGTGCGGGAGGGCTGCTCGCCCCTCCGAGCACCGCCTGTCCTTCCCGGCGTGTTTATCTTTTCCAGGGAAGCTGAGCATCTGACTCTCAACTTGTTTGCCAAGCTTGCATTCTGGGCGCAGTCAGTCTGGAACTAATTTTTTTTTTCTGCCTTGTTTCTCATATCAACTAACAAGCATTCAGATCCCTGGGTAAACAGACAAGGTGCAGGCAGAAACGCCTCTACTGTTGCGTATGAGCATCTTAAAGAAGTTCCTATGGATGAAGAGGGAGGAGAGAGTGTGTCACCCCCAGTGCTTGTACTTCCCCAGGACTGCAGAGCAGGGGTGATGTGCGGAGCTGTAACCTGCTAGTCCCTGGCAATTGAAGAGCCGCCAGGCAATGAGGAGCAGCCATGGGGCAGGGCAGCATCCCTGGGGCTGCTGGGCTGCCCAGACCTCATATGCAGCCTGCACCCCAGGCTGAACTCGTGCTGGCTTCTTTCCCATTGGTATAAAACAGCAAAACCTGGTAGGATGGGAGCCTGCAAGCTGCGAGCTCCCCATCCCTCGCAGGCTGGGATTTTGCAGGTGGGTGATGTTTCCATTGCCCCCTTGCTAAATCCTGAACTGGGCCTTCTTTACCCCTTGCTGAGCTTACTCATTAAATAGCCTTCTTGCTGCTTATCTGAGATTAATATGTAACTTAATTGCAGAGCATTACTCACAACTCTGTGACATGGTACCTGTGGTGGAAGGGTGGTACAAATCTGGGTTCTGAAGCAAGGGCACTTTATTCCCACCCTTACTGTGATAAGGTTTAGGGGTTACTCAGGACGCCGCCAGTGTGCCTGGGCAGCAGTGCTGCTGCGAGTGCGTGATGTGCCCAGGCAGGAGGGACCAGCCAGCGTGGGAGGGGAGCAGCAGCAGCGTGGTGCTTTGGGCACAATCCAGAGGCAGCCCAGGAGTTAAGTTAATAGATAGCAGGATGAATTATTTGTAATGAGGTCATTCTCTGACAATGGGATTGGTTAATTTATTTACAGCAGCTATTTTAGCATTTTGCTTGCCAGGTGGAAGAAAATAATATCAAACATGTTAGGTATTCCAAGGCTACATAATTCATGATAAGCTAATAAATGTCTCAGGTCATCGGTGTTCTTACAAAATCACGTAGGTAATGGTCTGTATGCCAGAGCTTCAAAGTTGTATCTTCTTTCTGACAGCTTTTTTTTGTCCTACAAAAATGCAGCAGCTGTGCTCACTTGGTTAGTACTGTGGTCTTTAATTATTGCAGATGAGAACAACTCGGAAATCGTACTGCAGAGGCTGTGCTACTGCATCTCTTGATGATGCTGTACTGTGGAAGGAGCCTTCTTGGCCGCGAGCTCTGAACTGTAGCCTTCTTAAATCTTGGATGACAATTCCCATGTGCACAGTGAAAATCATGCTTACTGCAAAGCAGCTTGTGTACTTCCCAGGCTGGAGCAGTTGCATGGCACTTCATCTGCCCTAGCAGGTACCGACTACAGTATTGCAGTTTGTGCTGCTTCTGGGTCTGGGCTTTTTCAGCCCCAGCATGGAGCCAAAACACCCAAGGCCACGTCAGAAACGAGCCTGGGGCTTCTCAGGAGGGATGCTGCTGCGCTGATGAAAGTAGTGGCAGAGCAGGATATGGCATGGTGCAGGATGAATGCCTCCGTGTGTGCGGGGAGCATCCCTCCAGCATGCAGGGCTGCAAGCTGCTGCCCTGCACGTTTGGGGACGTGCTGCGAGCCAGCTGCACAGTGTGGGCAACCCTGCAGTCAGCCTGGCCGGAATGGGTCCCATGGGGTGTGGGCATCATGGGCGAACGAGGCAGGGAGCAAAGCTCCCCCTGCACAAAGCTATTTTTGGAGGCAAAGAACCCATAAATAAGAGCCGGACCACGCTTTGGCCATAAATGGCAGTGTAAGACATGCCATGGGTCTTGCAGAATTGAATGAAGAACAAACGCAGTGCTGGGTGCTGCGACCACAAATCCTGCGCCTGCATTTAAGCATGACAGCTGGGAGGGTGTTTTGTTTTATGCGTGTTAACTTGCACAGTCCAGCCTGGTTGAAGAGGCCAACCACTGACCAGAAACAAAATCTTGGACCCCTGTTTGGAACAACTCTGTTGCAGCAAACATAAGGCTGTGCATGTGATAACCCTTTTTGTTCAGCCATGCTGAGCTTGTGAAACATGGTTGGAAAATCGGGTCTTGGTCTGTTTACTTTTGGAATATCCTAAACAACTGTCAGATTCTCTTTTAATTTGTGGAAGTCAGGGTGTTAGAACATCAGGCATTGAAGATTGTACCGCATGGACTGAGTTGGTAAATCTGTGGTTCCATTGAATTTGTTTTTATCTTGACTATTTGATAATCTCCAGCGGGTATAGTTAATCCCCTAATTTGAAAGATTAACAGATCAGTGATTTCAGAATGTATCCCTGTAAGTGGTGTGTGATTTTATAGAGATTTTAAATCAAAACCCAACCTGCCTCTGGGGCCTGGCTGTGTTCTGGATCGCTTAAGCTGCTGAAGGACAGCATGGATAAGAGCTCGTAACTTAATGCATTTCCTGGGAAGAAGTACTGCAAACTCGGCCTTTTTCCTGCCTGTCCTGAGGCTTCTTGCTCAGTGTGTGTTGTCCTGACCGGGGGTGCGGGGTGTTGCTTGCACTAGAGGATTTCCTCCCTCCTGCAGCTGCAGAGATTCCCGCAGTGAGGAAGCGAGGGAGGAGAGGGCTTGTCTCAGGCAGCCGCATCTCTCCCTGCCCTCCTGCTTCAGGGCAGCGCTGGGCAGTATCAGGCTGCTCTGCCTCCCCTGCTTTGCCCAGCTGTTCACTTGATTTTTGTTTGTTTTCTCCCTGAAGCTCTCCCTCCGTTTCCTCACCCTGACCCTGCATGAGCATTGGGCTGGGGGGATTCCTGCCACTTGGAGATGGTGCTGGGACACAGGAATTCCCACCACTTTGCCTCCTAATGGGCCGGAGGAACAAACGCTGAACTGTAAATGTTTGCTGTCTGTGGCCAGCAGCAGCGTGTGAGCACTGCCAGCTGAAGAGCGTAGCAACCATTTCATTCTGCCTGCTGAAGGGCCTTTTATTGTGCGTTTAACTGCGCGGTGCCTGAAAGAGCACGCCGAGCACTGTGCTTTTGTGCTCTGCGTGCCGAGAAATCTGCTGGCAGCCCTTGCTCTGCCTCTCCTTGGCAGCGGTTGTGCTGACCCTGGCGAGGGAGGGCAGCCTGGCCGCGCGGGGAGAGCCGCGCCGAAGGGGCAGGGATGGAAAATGAACGGGAGGTGCAGTCATGTGCAGTCGCATCTCCTGAGCCGCAATTAAAGTAGGAGAGCCCAAATCTTGCTAGGAAGGGTAATACTTAACTCGGGCAAGTGCTTGTTATGCTCTACGCACTGGCGTGCGTGCGTCGCTATACCCAGTTGGGAGCTGGGCTGCTCCAGGGTGCTGCGTTCCCTGTTGGGTGCGGAACTCGCGCAGATGGGTGCTGTAGCGCTGGAGATGCTCAGAGTTCCCCTGGGCTTCCGAATTTTTCCATGCGGATGGAGTGCTCTTGCTGGGTGTCCTGGAGTCAGTGTAGTGGTGTTTGGGGGAAGTTGCACAGAACCCCGAGCCCAGCCAGCGGTGAGATTGCTGTTGGGATTGCTAGTGATAGTTGCTCTCTTAATGTCTGCATTAAGAATTCAGGAACTATTAGAATAATGTGATTTCCACCCTGCCTCTTGCTGAAACCTTCACAGCTTCTTTTTTTTTTTTTTCCTTCCCATTTTCAGATGCTAATTCCTGGTTGTTGGGATTTGGTCGAACACCACTGCAGTCTCTGATCTTCCCCACTTGCCTGGTGCACGTGCAGGCTGATAACTGCCCAATTTTGGGAACGGGTGCTTTGTAATTACCAGCTCAGCGCTGCTGCTGCACTGCTAATTCTTAGGCCACTTAATGTATCAAATTATTCCTTCCTGTGCTATTTATAGGCAAAGGGCTAAGTAACAGTGTTGGCGTTAATATTAAATTCTCTAATACTAATTGTAACCTCTTATTTAATTGTTCTGGCACTCTGTACATCAGGGGAATACAGTGCCGCTGAACACGTGAGGCTAATAGAGACAGAGGTCTCCTGGCATATTAGCTACGGGATGCTGCACTGCTAAACTCCCTCATTAGCTTGTTTACAAGTTCAGACTATCGGAACTGCCTATCTCTTCCTCGGTGGGTTAGGCTAGGGTGAGCGTGATTAACACCCTCCGCGTTGCTAATGCTAATGGGGCCGACTTGGTGCTGGGGGTCTGCTGGCAGAGCTCCACGGGAGGCTCGGTGTGGGGGTGCTGTGCCGTGCAGGGAGCAGGTGCACCCCGCCAGCGCTGCCCCGACCTTCCTTCGCGTCTCCAATGTGCGGACGTCGCATGAGCTCCGTGCTTCGGGCGCTTGGATGCAGTTGCACGTTGGTTTAGGATTTATCAGTTTGTGATTCCCGGGGCAGGGCAGGGGCTCATGTTTCGGCACATCGGGAGGAAAAGGCCGCCCGGTGCGGTGGGGCCACGCTGAACCCCCAGGCAGCCCCTCCGTGCTCCGGCGGCACTGGCAGACGGGTGGGTGGCCTGGGAAAGCCCGTCAGGAAGCCCTAACTCCCTGTGCAGAGGAAGAAGCGCTCCTTCCTCCGGAAAGCCTGGCTGCCGTGCTGGGTGCTGATACCCCCGGCAGGGCAGGGCTGCTGTCACCCACCTGGCCCCTCTTCCTGGCCCCAGCCGTGTGGCGGGGCACCCCGCTGTCCACGTGCCGGGCACGGCCCTGCCGCGGCCTGCAGGCGTGCTGGGGTCACGAGCGGGACGTGTCGGGTCTCAGCCCCTCCGGCACCGGGCGTGAATCGTGCTCAGACCTCTCCCAGACGATCTCCTGAAGTGGAAGCTGCTCCGCTGCCTCTTCTCGTACATATCATGGCCGTGAAACTAATTTTCCATGAGAGAGTCAGCTGTTTCTTAATTAGAAGTGCTCCGAAAATACCAGCTGAGAAATGATTACAGGAAGCCTTCAGTGCTCATTTATGTAATTGGACTTCAAGTTGCTGCCCCTGCCCTGGCTTTGGTGAGTGCTGGTGTCCCCCTCCTTGCTCTCAGGGGTGCTGGGGTGCACCTCGGGGTGCTGCCGTGAGCCCCGCTGCTGCTGGGCAGCCGCGGGCTTGGCGCGGTGGTTCCCACGTGTCTAAATCCCAGCAGCATTGACTTGTCCCTTAAACTAAAGGGAATAATCTTACCGCAGCCATTTGGGCAAACAGGTTTTTAGCTTTTGCTCATTTTCTATGTGGATAATGAGGGTCTGCTGGAAATTTGTCAGAAAAGGGGCATCTCCCCCTGCTGACAGTGGCTAAAATCCCTCTCCTGTCCTTGTGCTGCTGCTCGGCTGCTGTAGCCTGGCTGTTATCACTCCACGGGTGTGCTGCGTGGTCAAATGGAATAAAAGCAGAAGGCTAATGTAATTTTCTAGATCATCCTATGTGATTAGATTAGCAATATCTCGCGACATGGAGAATTGCTTTCTGGCCGAACCCCAGCTCAGCCAGCGTAAGCTGCGCATGCACATTGCTCCCCTGACCCGGGGCCATGGTCCCAGCACCCCATATCACAGCCAGTGCTGATGGCAGCACGGCCACACCGTCACCGTGGCCCTGACCTCTGGGGGCAGCTGGGGTGTGCTTAATACAATTATTATTAATAAAATTATTTAATACTCTTACAGCTTGGCATGTTTGCTTATCTAGTGCTAAGGGAAGTGAGGAGTGAGGCTGGGGTCCAGCACAGCCCGTGTTGGTTCAGACGCAGCCCTGGCAGCTGCACCGAGCTGATTTAAGTGCCGTGCGGGTATAGGGAGTGAACCGTTTTAAATAATGCGTTTTAAATCTGATTTCCTAGGACATTATGAATGAGCGTGTGCAGTGGTGCTGGGGCACAGCAGGGGAGCACAGGCTTCTCGGTGTCGGTTGGTGCGGCATGGTCACAGGGGTCTGTGCTTGGCACACCGATGGCACGGCACCGCCACAGCCAGGTACCCCTGCAACCCTTCTAGTAAAGGGGTTAATGTGGGAAAAGGCATTGCTGTCTAAAACAAAGCTGTTCTTGTTTTTGGTCGAGCTCCCCTGGGGATGGTAACGGCTGTGACAGTCTGTTAAGGATTCCCACTGCAATTTCATCAAAGTCAAAATGAGCAAGTCATGTCATGTGGCTCTGCGAGGCCATGCTTCATCTACCCTGTTAGAGAACGGGGAAAACAAACGCTGCATTCAGTGCGCTGGACAAACCTCCCTGTTTCTTAAATTAAGCAGGGATTGGATGCTGATTTGTGTCTCTTTCGTTCTTTCATGCTTCACCAAACCTGATTCTGCTTTACCCAGCAAGTAGAAGGCATAATGAAGTAGAAAGCTAAATTACTTGTTCAGCATCAGCAAGTCGTGCCCTGCCACTGACTCAAACCCCATGCAAGCTGGAAAGTGCAAGCCTGCTGAGGCCCCTGCTTTCTCTTATCGGAGCCTGGTCCTGGTAAACATCTCCAGCAGTTCTAGCTACCCTTTGGCTGCTCTGTGCAAATGAGGAGAGGATCTGTGTCCTGTCTCATGATTTGCCTTTCGGGTGTTTGGAAAGGGCAATGGGCAGACTTTAATCCTCGCTGTTTTACGATGGCCAAGGTGAAGCTGTGCATTACCAGTCCTTGCTCTGCTGTGCTCTTAGCTTTGGAGCACGCAGCTCCTACGTTGTGCTGGGATGTCTTGGTCCATGCTGCCTCCCACTAGAGCCTCATGATGGTTTTGGCTGCTTCTTTGGATGGATGGTGTCATTAGGCCAAGGTGCTATAAACGTGTCCTCAGGAACCGTATGCCCCAGCGGGTTTAGGTGCAGCTTTGGCTGAGGCAGCTCCTGCTCGCTGCTGTGCTGGTGTGACCCATCGCGTGGGCAGAGAGGCTGGGCTGGGGAAGGTGCTCTGGCAAACTCTGGGGCAAATTCATCCTTCTGGGTGTCTTTGCATTTGCATTACTCTCGTGACCACTGTCCCTGGCACCATGAAGGGACATGTATGGGGAGGGACTGGAAATGGGTATTTAATGTTGCTTTTAAAGCAGTTTAGTTGCCAAGCACTTACTGCAGCTGGCCCCCATGGTACTGGGGCTCGGGGCAGGCTGGGTACAGGCAGCATGGCTGGTGGCTCCGTAGCTTAGATGCCCTTCCAAATATTTACTTACCTGCATGGGGAAAAAAAAAAAAAAAAGTTATGATTGGGAAATAGCAGCCAGCAGCTGCTCTGGAGGCTGCCTTGAGTGCTGCGGTCAGAAGGGGAAGGCAGAGGAGTGATTGTGGCTGTGTGTACCAAGTGGGCAGCGCTGGCGGAGGAGCCCCGCGCCCTGATAGCGGGTGCCCTATCTAATCTGGGCTGCTCAGGGCTTCAGCGGGGCTCTGGCTTCCTGGCACCGTCAGCCACCGTTCCTGGTACTAGCGTAGAGTTGGCCTTCTATGTTTCCTCTCCTCCCCAGTTTCAAATCAAGGTGTTTTAGATTTTATTTATTTTTTTTTGGCAGGAGGGGCTGGCAGGGGACCTGGCGCACACACTGCCCAGGGCACGGGGAGGGAGGAAGAGGAGGAGGAGGAGGGTTTTGCTTAGGGACAGTAGGAGGAGCGTGCGTTTCGGTGACATGGTTAACGTGTCCTGCGTCAAGGTACCAGCCCAGCCCTTGTGCTGCGGACTAGGGATGAGTTTCCTTGTCCAGTCGTGCTGCTTAGTTTCCCATTCTAATGATATTTCCTAATTAAATGTCCATAGTTACACAGCAAAAGGCACTGTCATTTAACCTCTAATACCAAGTGACAGTCAGTGCTGTCAGGAGCAGCTGTGTAAGCTCCCCCTGTTAATCAGCCGGGTTTGCAAAGGTGCCTTCCACCCCCGCGCTGACTCGTGTGCCCTTTGCAGCTCCCGTCGGGTAACCCAGGCACGCGTGGCCCTGGGATCCTCCTGGCAGCAGGAAGCTGCAGCGCAGCAGGGTGCTGGGAATGCTTCCAAAAGACTCGTATTTCTCTTTCCTGCGCAAGCTGATGCTCATGGAAATCTTTCTTTTTTTTTTTTTTTTTCTCCTTGCAGTGAACACCTACCTCTTCATGATGCAAGCCCAAGGCATCATGATTCGTGAAAACATGAGAACAATAGGAGCTCAGGTGTACGAGCAGGTGGTCCGTAGTGCCTATGCCAAGAGGAACAGCAGCGTGAATGACTCAGGTATTTCTTTAATAATTGCCCTTTTGATTAAAGTCTCCATTTCCGGTGTAAATCGAGTTGAGCTAAACTGCTCTCCCTTGAAGGAAATAATTTATGTTGGTAAATGCAGGGTGGAGATTTGGGTTAATTTGGTTCTTCTACATACATATTTTTTTAATTCAAATGCTTCTCACTTAAATAAAGGGTGGACATCTTGGTAGGTCTAAAATGACTGGATGTTGAGCTGAAACCCTCTTTGCTTTCCAGGAAATTCAGCTCGTTAGCATCAACCAGTCTGAGGATAAACACATTTAAACTCAGTGCAAGGATCAGGTTTCATATTAAAAAAAAAAAAGCTGCTTGGGCTCCCGCATGCTCACAGAGCCATGGCGTCATGCACGTGGAGGAGCCTGTGCTCGTCAGCTTCACTCCTGCCATTCAGGGATGAACTGAAATGACTTGGCTGGAGAGCTGCCACAAACCGTACCCTGAACTCTGGGCAGAGTGCAGGGATCCGAGAGGCAGGCTCGGACTCCCAGGCTCTTTACCATCCGTAACGTAGAGCTAATAAAAGGTTTACAAGTGTTGGGGTAAATATAGTACAGCAAAAGCATAAATGTTCATGTTTGTGTATAACTCGGTGTGGGGCGTTCCTCTGGAGCTGGGGCCAGGCGAGCAGGTGTGACATTGAGCGTAGCTCTGGCGTTTCGGTGTCACCGGCGGTCACGCCGGTGCCGGCTCTAGCACTGGGCTGGGTTCATCACCAGGGCTGAGAGAGTTTTAAAGGGCAAGATTGCTTCCTGATTTAAAAGCATACTAACGCTGTGTCCCTGCTGCCCTGCCTGCCCCAGGAGCGTCGGCTCCTGCGTGCTGAGCAGGTGCTGCAGCCGCTGTGCCCTGCGCAGGGGGGTTCCAAGTCGTGCCAGCGACCTGCACGCTGTGCAGCCTCCTCTCCCCGCTGAGGTCAGCCAGGCTGCCAGCCTGGGCTATTTTAAGGCTGGAAGCGTCAACTAAAGCAGACATGCGGTGAGGAAGGAGCTTACACTCCAAACTTGAGAGGAGGAGGAGGGTTGGATGCTTCGCTGCTGTGGCTGGTAGTGATGCGAGCCTCCTGGCCGGCATGCTCTCAGCAGCCTGTGGGGGTCTGAGCCCTCTGAAATCTGCTGTGAACTCCTCCTGCGTGCAGTGGGCAGTGAAATGCTGCTGCCAAAATAACCAGCTATGCCCAGACCTCAGCTCTGTGTCAGCTCTGCAGACCTGGATGGATAACCCTCCCTGCTCCGGCAGCCTGCAGCAGCGCGGCAGCTTAACGCACACCAGCCTTGGGCGACCTTCCCCTGGCAGCAGGGTTGAAGTGCACATGACGGATGGTGGTGATGTCTGCCAGGCATGTGGCACTGCGGCCACGAGGATGGCATTAGCACTGGGATCAGTATCTTCCTCCCTGAAAGTTTTCAGAGCCCTTGGCATGATCTCTGGGGGCGTGCTGTGGATCCAGCCTGGTGACATGCGTCCTCCCCACGCTGCTGTTGGCTATGTGTGAAAGCCAGGAGAGCAAAGCCACCTGTGCAGGCAGCATGGGACAGTGGCCGGCAGGAACCACCAAAGGCCTGATGGCACGAGAAGACCCCGTGGCTCCTCTCTGGCTGTCCCTGCCCCAGCACCTGGCGGGCAGGAGGTTGCTGATGCTCTCTGAGTTGCAGCCTCGCCTGCCCCTCACCTAGGCCCCAGAAGGCAGCAGCTCCTTTTGTACAGAGCTGGCTTGTATGTGTGTGTCCTCCAGCACATGTGGCTTTAATTTCAAGGCAGATTGCTTAAAAATGTGATGTCTAGTCCTGAATGGCAAGGTGACAAAGCACAGAGTGGTATGCTGCAAGCAGGATGTGCTTCTGCCTTGCCTTTTATGTTCATGCTTTGCCCTTTTGCTTTTTTCTTCTGTTATTAAAATGAGGAAGTAATTAATAACTTTTTAAGCATTTGATAATAGATGCAATAATAGGTTTCCTATTCAGTGAGCCAGGAGGTGTCCTGCCTGTGCTTCAGCAGCCAAAAATGGCAGCACTTCATGCAAAAAAGGAGAGCTGAGCTTCACTCTGCATTGTCAGCTGAAGCAAGTATTGAGAGCATGTTCTGGTGATATGAGTTTAATGGGAATCTAGTTATTAAACTTTAGAGCAGTATCAAGCCTCCACAATACTATCTATCATAGTTGACAAGCCCCTGGATTCTGTTTGCAAGTCCATCGTGAGCCTGCCTGGGATGGTCTGGGTACCACCCACTGGAGCAGATAAGCAGTGCTAACAGCACGACGGTAGGTTCTGGCTCCTTACTGTAAATCTACCGCTTGCTAATATGTCACCTGCAGCCGTTGTGTCCAAGGCTTTTGCTTCTCTTGGGAAGAAAGACACACTGGACCTTCCTTTGTCTCCAAACAGCTGGTTTGTACCATGCTGGTGGGGCACCTGGACCACTCTGGCTTTTAGTCAGCGTGGTGAAAGCCATGCCCTCCGCTGCGCACTTGATGCTGTGAGAAAGTGGAGAGGCAGCATCTTCTTGTAGCAGATGATGCGTTACTACAGAAAGGAAACTTTACTACCTAAAATATAGGTTGTGGTTGGCTGGAGCTGCCTTATGCAAAGCTGGTGACTGTGGGTTACTGTAGAAAGCAGAAGTTCTTTGTTTCACAAAAACTTCCTTAAAGCAGCTAGAGGTGCAACGTGCTGAGGGGCTTTTACCCAGAAGGTGAAAGGAAGCAGAGGTACGAGTGTGCTGGAGAAATGTGCCACGACCTGCTGGGGCACAGAGGCTCCTCCACTCGTGCTCCATGCAAGCTGAGGGTGGGTTGCATGTGACCCCGTGGTCTGTGCTGGCCCTTTGGTCCGCAGCCCTTCGGGGACGAGGTGTTCAGTAGCTTCTCCTGCCACGTGCTCCTTGTGCTCCTTTGCTTTGACCTGTCTGTGGTACCTAAAGGTGATGCTCTGATCAGAAAGCTGTAGGTGTCTCTGGTGTGGCCTCATGCAAGGTGGCTGGGCCGCTCCTGCTGTCCTGCAGCTGCCTGCCCGAGGATGGGGACAAGCCCCCAGCTGGGTCACAGTGCCAAACTGGGGGCTTGTGCCATGTGGAGACACCCCCGTGATGCTGGGGACAAGCCCAGATGTGTGCGGCTTTTGGAGTTTGCTCACGGTGGCTGGGCGAGCCAGAGACCTGCAGCTCAGGTGTAGANTTTTCCCCTCCCCAGATTATCCTCTTGACCTGAATCACAACGAAACCTTTCTGCAAGCCACAACTTTTCTTCCTGAAGACTTTACCTACTTCCCCAACCACACCTGCCCCGAGAGACTCCCTTCTATGAGTGAGTACCGCTGGCTGCAGAGCCGCCCCTGCCTTCCCGGCAGCTCCGTGCCCCTCGCCAGCTCCCGCTTGGCACGGCACGGTGTGCCATGGCACAGCACCCGGGCTCGCCCACATCCCACCTCTCCCCACCTGGGGCTGAATGGCAGCGCTGTTCTGAGCTGTCCCCTCCTAGGAAGTCGTTGTTTACCCGATCGAACGAATTAATTCCTGCTACGTCCTGAAGCTTGCCCATTGCTTGGCAAACGTGAACAAAAGGGGAATTGTGTGCTGCCGGCCGGTGGAGAGGCTGGGCCAGCCCTCTTCCAGGGGCAGCAGCAGCGGGGTCCCTGCCTTGCCCTGAGCTGGGCATGGGCTGTGGGGGGACTGGAGGGTGCGGGGTGCAGGCAGGACCCCAGTGGCAGCCAGGAGAAATGCTTCTGCCTCGGCATTATTCCCATGGAAAATTAGGCTTTGTGGGGTAAATGCTTCTGAAAAGGGGAAAACGGCTGTGGGGAAGTGTGGGGTTTCTGCCAGCCTGAAACCTCCGTGGAGAAGCGGGGTGCTGGAGATGCTGTGTGCCCCAACTGTGTTGGGTCTCCGGAAAGCCGTGTCCAGCAACAGCCATGACGGCTGAGCAGAGCCGAGGAGTGACAGGGCATGCCAGCAGCGTTCCCTAGTCATCTTTTTTGGTGTCCGGGGGCAGAAAAAGCCACCTGCATTCAGTGCTGGGAAAAGAGGGCAGGGGGAAGCAGGCAGCAAGCTGCTCCAGGAGCATGGCTCCTGATCCGCTCCTCCTGCTGCCTCCCCAGAGGGCCCCATCGATGTAAATATGAGCGAGATCACGATGGAGGACATTCACCAGTTCTTCGCGAAAGACCCTTCCATCAAGCTGGGAGGCCACTGGAAGCCGAGCGACTGCTTGCCTCGCTGGAAGGTAAACGGGAGGCTGAGCGCCTCGGGGGGCGGTGGGAGAATGTTACTGGGAACACTGGGATCTATGTCTCTGTGCCACAGCTCCAGGGTGGTGGATGTGAGGATCTCTGGGATGTGGGACTGCAGCAGCCGGAGAAGTGCTGAAGTCAAGGGCTGCGTTAGCGACGCATGAGTCAGCTCTGAATTTCTGCAAGGGCTGATAAGGAGGCAGGCAGCGAACTCGCCTGTCTGGTTCCCACTGACAAGTGTCCAGCTCACCCCCCATCCTATTTGGGAAGGGATTTGCTCAGGGAGGCGAGGTGGCACTGCTGGGGACTCTGTCTCCAGAGGGAGGTGGCACGGGGCAGCCCCGCTCCTGTCTCCCTGCTGCTGGGTAGAGGCAGTGGGGATGGGAGTTGCTAGTCTCATGCATGGGGTCATGTTTTATTTCCCTAGAGCAACGATTCTCCAAAAAGCGAATACCAGAGCCATGATGTGGGGGTGAAAAGGGCTTCAGGCTGCCCAGCCCTATGTGGGAGAACTGAGATAACACGTTTATACAGGGGAGAGCTGCAGTGACACTGGGCCAGCAGCCTCCTCCCCAGATCAGGGTCCGTAGGCTGCAGGAGCTGCTTTCGGGGTGCCGTACAAGCTTTGTCCTTTCCTCCTCAGGTGGCAATCCTGATCCCATTCCGCAATCGCTATGAGCATCTTCCAGTCCTTTTCAGGCACCTTATTCCAATGCTGCAGCATCAACGTTTACAGTTCGCGTTTTACGTTGTGGAACAAGTAAGTGGGTCGCGGTGGCTGCCCCGAGCAGGCAGTGTTGGGGTCTGAGCGTGCTCCGGCGTAAATGCCACTGCCTGCCAGTGTAGCACTGCTTTGTGCCCCAGGGGGTTTACCTGCCAGATTACATCATTGAAACTTCTGAAGGTCTGGGGTTAATGTTGCAATGTTTAAATTGTCCCATCCTGCTTAAAAGTGGCACAGCTGAAAGGCATGCCCCAAAATGACTGTTTTTAATGTAAAAAAATCAGGTAGGCTTACATTTTTTTTGTGTTTAAAAAAAAAAAAAAAAACTGTTGGAGGAGACTTAAACAAAGCAAACCACAACTTTGAAGCAGGTATTTGCAGTTTAAATAATGCTTCATTACCTTTATGTATATTTGTAGTAGTTCCAGGGAGCATCCCCTGGGTACAGGGATGGCCTGATAGGATGTATGCATCTCTTGTCCATGCGGTGTCTGGAAGGCTTCCATCAATGTAGGACATAAGACTGTAATTTGATGTGTATGCTAACCTGTCTCTTAAGCTATCTGGTTTCACCCACCCTGTAAACGTGCCTCCATATTTAGTTGTCCTTGCTCTTCTGGGCAGTAGCCAATAAAGATTGATCAAAATTGTTGGTTTTTTTTGTTTCCTCAAGTATCTGACTAATAACACTCCTTGCAAATTTATTTTTGCTACTACAGTCTTGGTGTTTAAGTTTTGGTTAATCTTGCTAGTCTGTCTGTTCCAGTGCATCATTTCCTTTTGAGCAATGGATTTGGGAGCTGACTGTGCTCTGCAGTTTCCTAAACGCAGCTGGGAGTGCACACGCACAGTGCGAACTAGTGTGGGGCTTCCCTTGAAGGCATTCTCTCTCCTAGGCTGGTAACCAACCCTTCAACCGTGCCATGCTCTTCAATGTCGGCTTTCGGGAAGCAATGAAGGACTTGGACTGGGACTGTCTCATCTTCCACGATGTGGACCACATACCAGAAAATGACCGTAACTATTATGGGTGCGGACAGATGCCCAGACACTTCGCGGCCAAGTTGGACAAGTACATGTACCTGTAAGCACTGTTCTTCCTCTGCCCTACAATAATAGATAAGAAGCAAGTGTTAGATTTTCTTCTTAAAGGCTGAAGTGCAAAGTAAAACGTAAAAGGGCATGGAGGAAAACATCCTCGCAGCTCAGTGTCCCCCGCTGTGAGCGGGAGAGCCGCAGCTCCGGCGAGGGCTGCGTGGGTGGCTGGTGCCGCGGTCCCCGCACTGACCCTTCTCTCCTGCTCAGGCTTCCCTACAATGAGTTCTTCGGTGGGGTGAGCGGCCTGACTGTCGAGCAGTTTCAGAAGATCAATGGTTTCCCCAACGCCTTCTGGGGCTGGGGTGGCGAAGACGATGACCTCTGGAACAGGTATGGGCTCGGCCCGCATCCCTGCAACCCTGCAACGGGGCGGCAGGCGGGGCTCCCTGTGGCGTGATGCTGCTGCCAGCTCTGTGGAGCACAGAAATTCCAGGAACTTGAGGAATTTGAGTGCAGTGCCATGGTTCTGAGTGCTGGGAGCAGCCTCAGACCCATGTTGATATTTTGTCCCTTGCTGTGCCATGCTCACCTGGGCTGGGCAGAGCCAGCCTGGCTGGAGGTGACGTGGGTCTGGGTGGGTGGGTGGCACTCCAGGCTGCACAGGCTGTGGACTGAAAGCAAACAGAGGAACGCTGGTTGTGAAATTATTAGCTTTGTGTGCGATATCCCATGATGATGATGTCAAACCAATTCTCAGCTGAACTTCAGGTACCTTGAGGTGCTGAGCACGGTGCAGCTTAGGCTGAGGTGGGGAGTTTGCATAGCTTATCTGCTCGGTGGAAAGACAAAGTTACTATAGGAGCCACAAGTGCACTAACTGTGCGTGCTGGCAAGTGCTGATGGCACAGCAAGTGCAACAGTTGATTTTCTTTTTTTTTCCTTCCCTTTCCAATGCAGAGTGCAGTACGCAGGCTATTCGGTGACTCGACCAGAAGGAGACACAGGGAAATACAAATCAATTCCCCACCATCATCGGGGAGAAGTGCAGTTCCTAGGAAGGCAAGTGCATTTTTTTTTATTTTTAAGGATCCCAAAGGCCTTCACAAATTCTATACCACGTACAAGGCTCCCTGCAGCTGTTAGAGGGCAATAACAGCCATAAGTTGCGAAGGAAACAAACTGCGGAGAAACAAAAACTGTGGCAGAGCACTGCTGGACTCCTCCAGCATGTTTAATGCCTAAGACGGGGGGTCCTCGTGGTGTGCTTGCAGCTCCTAGGGTGCTACCCAAAAGATGGGGCCGTCAGACATCCGTGAGCCAGAGTTGTTTCGGAGTATGAGAGCTCGAGGAAGGGCTGCTGCTGCTGGGGGACATGGGTAGAATTTGCGTCTTCTGAAAACTGTGCAGCAGAAAACCAGAGAAATACCTTTTTCGCAAACAACTGCAGGAATTAAGACTTTCAGGGCATGAGCTGCTGCCTAGTGCAAACTCTGTTCTGGAAAGGGGCTGCTGCTGGCAGAAGAAGGGGGCAGCAAGGGGGCTTTGTTCTGCAAAATAGCGTTTGAACTTGCTGCAGATTCAGAGGAGAAATGAACTTGCACATTGATTGTCAGCCTCTTTGTACAGAGGATTCATTTTGGGGGTTTTCCATTTGAGGTTATATATAATCTTTAGCCCTAGTTTTCATTTCTGTGTCACAGAACGCAGCAAGTGAAAGATGCTTCTCTCATTTCACTCTTGAAAAGAGGAATTGAAGTCAGTTTTGGTTTAAAAAGCTGTATTTAGTCAAGCCCTTGAAGCATGTAAGGACAGGAGCGCCGTGGGATGGAGCACTTATTCCTGGCGCTTCCTTGGCTCCAGCCAGGAGCCCCGGTTCGATCTGGGCACAAGCTGTGGGTCAAGGGGAGCTGCAGCGTGGGTGAACCCCTGCACCCCGGGCTGACAGCCGGGCTGTTTCGCTCCATTCTGCCTCCTACAAGAGCTCCCCTTCAGCTCTCCTCTCTGCCGCAGCTTTTGCCACCCGAGCACGGGGACCTGAGAGTTTTCCCAGTGCAGGGAAGTATTTGTCAAGATGCCGTGTCCTGATGCTGCAACCTCTTTGAAGCTCGGGCACTTCTGCCTTCGGTTTGACGTGGAGCCTTCCTCTTCCTCCCGGCACATCTGCTCCCTGCTGCTTTTCCTGTGGCCAGGTCCCAGCCCCGGCTTCCCCTCGCCCCGTGCAAGGGTGCTGGGTGCTGCCAGGTGCCGGCACTGCCATGCTGCAGGGCAGGAGGTCAGTGTCCTGTCCTGCCAAGATGCTTCTGCTTTTTTTTTTTTTTCCCTCTCCCACCTTAGGCCTTAAATTTCATTAGGCTGCCCTTAAATTTGGTTGAGGCTGCTTTTGTGCACCAGCTGCAGTTTACTTCCCCAAAATGTGGTTCTTCTGGTTCTATTTCCTCCCTCACATCACTCAGACTAAAACCATTAGTTCTGCTCTTGTGCATGGTCCTGTTTCCGAAAAACGGAGAGGACCATATCACCCATCAGCTGCTTTTCTCTGGGATGTTTTAGCTGGTGAGTGCTGGGCAGGAGGAGCCCTCCCTGAGCCCAGGAAGGCTTTGGGCAAGAATTGTTGCTCGTCTGAGAGCTGAGCGCTTGCTTGGCGGCCAGGCACTGCAGGTAGCATCTTGATCTTTATCAGGTGGTAGGTTTTGTGTAATTTTGTGATATTGGGGATGCTCATGTGCCAGGAACGTGCAAAAGGTGACGGTCATCTTTACTAAGGACTCAAAAATTCTGATCGGTAGCTGCTGACGGGGCTAGCTGGTTTAAGGGCATGGGCTCCGCACGGCTCTGTACGATGTGGCGGTGCCTCCATGGGCCTCTGGTTCTCTCCAAACAGGTATGCCTTGCTGAGGAAGTCAAAAGAAAGGCAAGCCCTGGATGGCCTCAATAACTTGAACTACTTTCCTAACGTCACGTATGACGCCTTGTATAAGAACATCACTGTTAACCTGACACCGGAGCTGGCTCTGGTGACCGAATATTAAGAGGAGAAAATAACTTTGCTCTGCCCTTCACCAAGAAAGCACCACGCCAGACTTTCTTTTCCAAGGGTTATCGAGGACGAAATACTTTGTCTAATGAAGGATCACAGTGTTTTGGAGAATAAGGCTGAAAGTGCACGCACAAATTGTCCTAGCTGTTCCAATCCAACCCGATACCCATGCAGCGAGCTCAGCAGTCTTTTTCTTTTTCCGCCACTTGCTTTCTGGGTTTCGGGACGACAGTTTGAACTGCTGCTCTCGTCTCCACATTCCTCCAGCAATCTCCAGCACCAAACTCGCCTCGGGTGTGCTTTCTCCTCTGGAAACCAGCTCAGCCGAGGGACTCTGGCTTCTTGACAGCGAGTGTCGGAAGCAATTCAGTCGGCAGTTGCCCCAGTGGGAGATCAGGCGACTTCTGATACCGTTCTTCTACGTTTGTGTGGTTTTTTAAATGACCTGCTTGAAGTATATACAACAGAATCGCTTCTTAAAGAAGTGTAAGTGTAAATATGCTGTGTAAATTGCCCCTTTTTATTTTCTTCTATGGTTTGAATCCAAGCTAGAGGTTTACATAAGGTCACTCATCTTAGTCCTGAATTCTGTAAACACTTGTGTGTGCATCACTGTACTTGTGCAAGTTGTTCCCTTTTCAGCCAGTGAGACTGCTTGCATGATTTAAGCTATGCATATGCATAAATATGTGTGGGACAGGGTCCTAAACTTTAAAATGTAGCGGATGAGAAATACAGCCATGTCATCACTCCTTACAGGAATCATGTGGGTGGCTTTTTCCAGGAAGAGTGAGGAAGTGGGAATATTTATGGAAAAAAAAATCCCATTTCTATCTTTTTTGCAACATACTGTGCAAATTAGCCTGAAAGCCATATGGAATAAAATCCATTGCCTGTTGCTCTGTCTCCCACCCTGATGGCAAGCTGCCATCCTCACCCCGACCTGCCCCATGTGAGCAGGGCTGTGCCCTCGCCTCTCTAGTGGAGCAGTGTGGGTTGGAGGTGGTTCTGTGGAGGAGAATTTGGTATTTATCATGTAAATCCAGCAGTACACAGAAGCGATGTAGGTTAGAGCTGGGTAGCACGCTTGCTTGTCACTGTTGGCCACCCGAAAGCGCTGGCAGGAGTGCAGGTAGTGGGCAGGCTGTCCGCAGGGTACCAGCATGGGATAAATGAAGGACACATGAATTCAGTTCATGCAAACATGAGTACCAGCAACTCGAGAGCTTGGTCTGGTGCCCCAACCAGTCGCCCAAATTTGAGTCTCCCCCACATCCCTTGTCCCATCTTCCCATCCTCTCCTTCTCCGCAGCAGGCTGGGGGAGGTTGGGCTGTGCCTGTCCAATCTCTTCCTCACTGAAAGTCAGTCCATCAGTTACACAGCATGTACACAGTTTTACTGGACCTCTCTGACTTAGAAGTAAATACATTGGGGGTTGTGTTTTAATTTGTATTTATACAACACTTGTGAGTACTTAGCCTCAGAAGTACTTTAACTTTCTTTTTATTGCATTGTTTGCCTTCAGTTTCCATAACTGTTCATGGTTTACATTGTTTTCTTGGTTCCGTGGACGTATGATCCCCATACGCATCTGTGGGTGTGACTGCCCAGGGCATTCCTAACCTGTATCCAGAAAACGTTAGTTTAGAAAACAGAGTTCTTGTTGTGTAGATCTTATCAGCCGGCATGAGAGGACAGCGAGTCTGCCCTTGAAAAGCGCTGATAAGTTTGTAACTTAGGTTTAAAGTCTTTGAATTTACATGTGCTTTAAAATTGCTTCCTGAGGGAATTCAACATGGTTATTTGTAGGCAGAGGTGAGGATTTGCTTTTTATGGCGCATATAGCAATAAAGACTTTCGCTACTGAATCTTGATCTCTGATTTCACGTGGACCCTTTTCAAATGCTAAACCCATGTTGCCCTGCCCCTCTTTTCTTTAATCTCAAGACCTTGCTAGAAATCTGTCTTTGTTTAATGGTGCTTCAAACAAGGAATGTATTTCAACTAGTCAACGTTCACTACCGCAGGAATCATGCATGTGTGTGTGAGTAGGTGTTAAACTACCTTGGTTTGAATCCTTAGCCTTTGACGTGTACCTGACATCCATTGCACCTTGTGTTGAACAAAGAAAGACGTTACCTCTGCTCAGAAATGCACTCTATGGTTGGCATAAAAGGGTCCATTTTCCCCCAGGCAGCATCCCTGTTCATAGTTCCTTTGTTCTAATCACGTTGAATTTTTCCCTTTTTAAAATGTGGGATATCTTAAAATGTGCACTGTTAATCTTATCAGCTATGTCAAATACTGTATAGTAAATGTAACTGTTAAAAACATACTGTCAAGCGCATGTGCTGTTATGGTGTAAAAATTCTCGTATTAAGGAGAACTTGTACATATTCTGGCAGCTGAAATTCAACAAGGCCACTTGTTCACCCCTTCCACATCAACACCATCTCTCAGCCCTGCCGGAGGGCAGGTCATGTTCAATGCTGATTTCTTTTTTTTTAACGAGCCATGTGGGTTTTATTTGCAAAAGTATTAATTTTTGGTTTATTACTTGTAAAGCTCTGCTTCTCTAAGGGAGGTACTGTCTGAGCAACAGCCACGCACTTCTATTCACTCACCATCGGAAGTGGCTTTAAACTACAAAGTATCTTTCCATCATCATGGCTTTTGAGCTTACTGTTATGTTTTTAAGAGGTGCCAGGGGGACATTTTTGCACTGAAGACTAGTGTTTTA
The DNA here is from genome assembly GCA_013399115.1 of Anseranas semipalmata. NCBI lineage: Eukaryota > Metazoa > Chordata > Aves > Anseriformes > Anseranatidae > Anseranas > Anseranas semipalmata. The sequence continues at coordinate 209,832 of VXAA01003888.1, read as the reverse complement.
AAACACACACACTTCTCCGCAAAGCAATCCTTTGTGTCATTACATTTATTTACCCATGTGTTTGTACATTTTTGTATTTGTTAATTTATGAATGATTTTTTCAGTAAAAAATACATATTCAAGAACAATGAGTGCAATAGTTTCCTTTTCTACTGGGGGTGGGGGGTGCTCTGGGTGTACATGGGGGTGTTCGTGTGAGCCCTGGGTAGGAGGTGAGAGCTGCGAGCCTGGAGGGTGAGTGCTTATGGAGCTGGGGAGGGTGCAGGTCCCCAGGCAGGGTGCAGGTCCCCAGGCAGGGTGCAGCAGCTGGGAGCGATGCCTGCGTGCTCACAGCCGGCCAGGAGTTGTTCCTCGGGGCTGGCTGGGAAGGCTGCTCTGGGACTGGCACCTCCGCACCCCTCGGGAACCCCCAGCCCGGGAGCTGGGCTGGAGCTGCTGCCCAGGAGTGGGGGGGGTGCAGGGTGGAGATGCTCCCCATGGGGGTACTGATTTGTATATGCTACAGCCATGTCTTTGAGCATCTGATCTCGCATAGTGCTGGTGGAGAGGCTGGCTGCCGTGGGGGAATTGAGTTTAGGAAGTTATTTGGCTGAGGAGAAGCTGGCAGAGAGGGTTTGTGATTGGATTTTTGATCAGGCAGGCAAGCTTCCTTACAGCAGCTTTAAAATATCTTCCTCCTGCTCCGCAGCATGCAGGCATGCTAGAATAAATAGCTGGCAGCCTCAGTTTGTCCCAGGCCCTGCCTTTATTTAGCACTCCGTCTTCTGGGAAGCTGCCTCCCACCGACAGCACTGTCCTGGGGCCTGCAGGGCGGCAGGCTCCTTCCAGCACTGCCACCCACCTGGGGATGGGGGCCCGGGGGGGGGACACGCAGCCCCAGCTTGGCTGCACTGAAGAGGAGAGTTTCTGCCTTGCTAAACCCCAAAACAATTGTCAGCCTGAGTCAATGCTTGCCAGGCTACCAGAAGGCACCAGCCAGGAAAACCACTGGAGAAAATGCCTTGGCACTGATGGAAATATGGGGTTGACCTTATATAGAAAAAGCAAGATCCATAGGGAAAGCCTATGGGCAGTCCTGGCTGCCTGGCTGGAAGACGCTCGGGTGCTTGGCAGTGCTGTGGCTCCAGCAGCATCACTGCAGAGACCCAGCTGTGTGTCACTGGGACCCCTCGGGGGTGCTTGTGGGGCTGGGCAGCACTCGGTGTCCTGTAGGGCATCCCTTGGCGTGGGACCCTGTCTGGCTGCAAAACACAGAGCTGGAAGCAAAACCCCATTTTGCATGGGTCGAAGAGCCAAGCACGGTGAGGGACTGGCTCCAGCGCAGCCACCGCCGCAGAGCCCAGGCTTTCCTCGAGCAGCCCACGCCGCATGGGAGAGCTCCCCCGGCTCGCGCTGAACAGCTCAGCCTTCTGCACTGCAGAGTCCTCCCGCTTTGCTGCAGAGTGCTAGGAAAAAAACCACAACCAAAGCAGAGCATTTCCTCCCACGTCTCCCCTGCCACCTCCGCGCGGCACAATCCATCTGCCCGGGATGGCCTCGTCTCGCAGCCTGAGTCACGTACGCGTGCTGGGAGCGCGTTTCTGAGCTGCGTCCCTGCCGGCCCGGAGCAGCCCAGGATCCCGGCCCCAGAAGGATGTCCTCCAGGAGAGCTGGCGGGATGGCCAGGCAGGAATTGGTGCTGGTTTCTACCCTCCGCTGATGTATTTCTCTGGCACTTCCCAGCCTGGGCAGGCTCGGAGCTGGGCAGCCCTTGCAGAGACCCAGCATGGGCTGGAGCTTGTTCCTGCGCTGCAATGACCGAAAGTGCGGTGCTAGGCTAGTCATGTTCTGCATCTAGTCGCTGCCCTTTGGAGCACCCACGCTAGAAATTAGGCTCTTTTGGAACATCTGATAAATACCACTGAAACCATAAGGACGATTTTTCCCCCACAGACCTTTGCAGTGTCACCTCTTCCTGCCAGAGGCAGCAGAGCCAGCTGGTGACTGCATCCGTGTAACTGAAGACGGGGCTGGGACAATGACGCGGCCCCTCCTGCCAGGTAGATGGAGATGAGTTACTCCCGGCCGTATGTTAACGGGATTAATTAGTGCTGACAGCATCAGCCCCGGCAGGATGGGCCGGGCTGATTTTGCCCCCGCTGCAGGGTTTCTCCATCCCCAACCCGCACAGGCAGAGGCACTGCCCCGGCCATGGGCTCCCCGGCCCCATGGCTTTGTCACCTGCGCTGCCCGGGCACACTCCCATGGGAGGGGCAGGGTGTCCCCGGGTATTTATTCTTCTTTTGGGCGAGCCATATGACGATAGTGACTGTTATTTAAGGACTGCTCTTGGTAACGGAGAGGTGGGAGGAGAAGCACAAAGGAGCGGTGGGGCGAGGAGGGGTTGTTGTGGCTTTTGTGCCTACTAAGTCCTGGGGGGGAGGACTTGCTAAAAAATCCTTTCCTCGCCCAGAAGCTCCCAGCCCCACAGCTGAGGGGTGCCAGCAGGCCTGCTCCTCTCCCACCAGCAGCAAACACAGCTCAGCCCCATGGCATTTTCTGCTGAGCTGCTGCCTGTGTTAGCACCCCAGCTCCTGCCTGCGGGGGCCCTTCGCCCGTGGCTGCCCCGTCCCAGGCATCGGCCGAGGGGTGAGGCAAGTCCCCAGCCCCGGACTCTGCTCTCCTTGGCGGCAGCTTCATGGCTTAAGGGAGTCAGGCTGGGCTTGATAACGTTTATCTGGGGTTTCAGGCTGTTCTGTTTAAAGAGCAATAAGCAGAGCCATGGTAGCTGTTCCACGTCATTGCTCCCAGGCTCTCCAGCACTGCAAAGGCTTTGCATACCTGCCTAATTGCTTTTGGATAAGAAAAACACAAAAAGGGCAAAACCAATAACTCATGCATATCATCTGAGTGAAGTAAGAGCAAACACCTCCCAGCCACACCAGACTCGGGCTGTTCCTTTACCCTGTGGACACTGCAGTGCCACTGGTGTGGGGACAAGGGACAGCTCTGTGCTGGATGAGGCATGGGGTTTGCACCGTGATGGCTGGGCTAAGCAGGCAGCGCTGGCCAGCCAGGGAGAGCTAAGGAATACCTTGACGTACAGCGAGAAACTGGCTCCTTATGCACCCGCTCGAGCCGTAGGGACAGCAGGCGGTCCCAAGGAAGGCAGTTCCTGGCAGCCACAAATGCGGCGTCACATGCTCGGGAAACTCTTGCACAACCGCCCACGTCAGCCCAACCGTGTGCTCAGCGGTGCGGCTGTTCCCAAGCAAGCAGGCGTGTAGCTGCTCTCCTTGGCCATAAAGCCATGAGTCACCTTGCAGTAAGTGTCACGCCTGGGGCCACGGTGCCAGGTGGCTCACCGGAGAGATGGGGCCGGTCCTGCCCCGGTGTCAGGGACAGGCAATGCCTCCCTGGTGCACCCAAGCAAAACCAATGGCTCTGCTGCAGCTTGCGTTCAGCCATGGGACAGAGGACAGCCTGGGGATAAGGGATGGTGGGGGTTAATGCAAACCTCCTCATGCTGCCCAGGAGTCACTCCCAGGCACCCAAGCTCCTGCCTGCCCCATATCTCATCCCATTCTCCTCTCCCCTTGATTGCATTAAAGCAGCTAATCTCGTTATCGGGGTGATGGCCTGGGATCTAACACGGGGTTGTGTGTGCCGGGTGGGCTTTGTTATCAATAACAGCATCTCCAGCCCATGGCTGAGACCTAATCCCCTTGCCTGAGCTGAGATCTTCATCTGACAGAGCAAATTCATTCATAATTCAGAGCTTCTTCTGTAGCTGGAAACTTTTCATGGGCGATTGAGCTGCCTGGAGATGCCACAGCCCCTGTGGTTAACACCAGGGCTGAGAGGGGTGGGACAGGCTGCTTTAGACAGGGCTTATTTCTGTTGTGGGTTAGAGCTCATTTAGAGGGTTAAATTAACCAGGGACGGGGTTTACAGCAGCTGAAGGGGTCAGTAACTGCGCCCTTTACCAGCCATGGGGAGACCCCAGAGCTCCCTGGGGGGGCTGGAGGGCACCTAAACACAAATCAGCTTTTTTTGCCTGAGCGAGCCGCTGCCAAGCTGCTCTCTCTGCTTTGCTTATTCCCAACAGAAGTGATGCTTGCTCTGCTCTGCATCCACAGCTCCAGAGCCGTTCCTGGGGTGGCTGTATCTGCTGCCCCAGGTTTTCTGGCCAAATCTCTGTTGTTCAGACATTCTAGTACCCCAGGATGAGACATAAAGGAAAAGCTGCAGGGGCGCAGCTCAGCACCAAGCAAACCTGTGGGGCTGCAGAGGAGAGCAGCACCCAAGCCCCCCGTCCCAGCTGCAGCCCATCACGGCCATCAGCGCTGGGCGCTCATTTAAGTGGGTGCAGGCAGGGCAGGTGCTGTACTGCAAACTGCACAGGGCTGGTGGGGATGGGGCAGGGTCAGCTCTTGGCTCCCCCTGCTCTGGGGGCAGAGGGGCTGGGTTGTGAGCTCTGGTGGTGGGGGACCTGTGTGATGAGATGTGGGCTGAAGGCGGTGAGTTGTGAGAGCCTTTCTGGCTGTGGGGTTTGGTAGGTTTGCTGGTGCCTGGCCTCCCTGTGGGCAAAGAAGGTGGGGGGCTCCCAACAAGCTCTTGCTCCCACAGGGCTGCAACCTTCCTGAGCACCTTTTCCCCATCTCCTTGCAGGGTGCTGTGCAATGTGTGGGTGCTTGACCCCTCCTGGCTTTGCCTAGGTCCTGCCTGTGCTGTTTCCAGCATGGCTCACCTGGGTGTGTGACTGTGACCCTGTCCTCCGTGGTCCCAGCCAGCGAGCAGCCCCATGGCGGGGTTGTGCCTGGCAGCACTGCTGGCTGCAGCCCCCCTGGGAAAAGGAAACCTCTTGCTGGGGAATTCCTGGAGCACTTGTGACTCAGTGCTGGTTTCTGGGAGGTCGCAGTAGAGGCTGGGGAGTGCTGCTCCTGGGGGGGACTTGGGGTGTATGGGTGAGGAGGGCACCTGCTGAGGGACCCCCGCATGGAGGCCAAGCTTTCCCATGTGCTCCCTGTTAACAGGGAGCTGCTCGCGGTGCTCTGCCTGCACCCTCTTTTTCCCCACATTGAGGGGAGCCAAGTCCTGCTGCAGCCTCTGCTTCTCTGCTGTTCTGACTCGGCCGAAGCTTCACCTGCCGGCCGTGGGGCTGGGGAGCAGCTCCCGGGCAGGGCTT
>VXAA01003888.1:184238-203944 GCA_013399115.1 Anseranas semipalmata | reverse complement strand
AAAAACTAGATCCGATTCCTGCAAAGGGAAGGAGACATTCCCGATTTTTCAGGGAGATTGAAAAATGCCAAGTGAAAGCCAAGTGTGTGTCTCGAAGCGCCCAGGGATGCTGAGCAACTGGTGGGTAAGTAACTGTTGGCTCTTCCTTGGCACGGGAGTCTGGCTTTGAGGGGGTTGAAGATGCTCCCAGACATCCCTGTGGTGCTCCCCTGAGTCCCCTGGTGAGTTATTCCCGGCTTTGCGGCTGGCACTTGCTACTGAGAGGAAATCATTGTAAGTGTTTTTTCAGTTGTTTAATTGCTTTCATATGCATGGTGCCTAGCAATGGAAATGCCCAGTAGGGATCTCCCTCTTGTCCCTCCACTGAGCAAAGCTGAGCCTGTTGTGGATTTTCTTGTCCCAAGACCAGGGAAAGTTCTGAGCTGAAGAGAAACATATGTTCTTAGGCTCAGATGTGATGCTTCACATTCATGCTATTTTACCCTTCTGTTTAATCCTTTATTAATATTTATCAACACAACATTTTTCTTCTTTTAAACAAAGTCAAAGTTTTGCTTTAAAGGAAAAAAAAATCATTTTTCAAAGCTTGGAAATTTTTCAGCTCCCCCTTTCCTCCTCCCCTGCCTGTTTTGGTCCTAACTACAGTCTGTTTTTCGTGGAAGATATTATTCTATAGAAACATCAAATAAACTTGCCTAGCTCTTATGCTGTCAGCTTTGGGGAAGGCTGGGGTCACTGTTTCTCTGTAGTGCATAACCACTGGAGATGTGGTTGTTTTTTTTCTGTTGTTTTGATCGGGTCTGGAGGCAATGCTGCCAAGCCTTTTGAGACCACAGGACCCCACTGTGTTTCCCTGGTACCACTGTGCCATACATGTGCTGGGAACATGCAAGCAGATAGGAAACATACCTCGCTGCTTAAGGTCTGCTGTGGGAAGACAAGAAGGTGCTGCAAAGCCTCTGAGATCTGAGCTGGGAGTGCTGCTGAGAGCATAAAAATATATGCAGATGTTTAAAAACATAGTATAATGGGTGAACAATTGGCTGACGGGTCAGGCTCAAATTATATAGTAATATAGTAAATGGGGTTACATCAGGGTGGCGGCCAGTCACTAGTGGGGTTCCCCAGGGCTCCATTTTAGGGCCAGTTCTCTCCAATGTTTTCATAAATGACTTGGATGTGGGACTAGAAGGTGTTTGGGAGGAGCTGTTGATTCTGAGGGTAGAGAGGCCTTGCAGAGAGATCTTGACAAATTAGAGAGCAGGGCAATCACCCATTGCATGAAGTTCAACAAGAGCAAATACTGGATTCTGTGCCTGGGAAGGGACAGCCCTGGCTGTGTGTACAGACTGGGGACGAGCGGCTGGGGAGCAGCCCTGCAGACAGGGATCTGGGGGTTCTGGTCAGCAGCAAGTTGGACACGAGTCAGCAGCGTGCCCTGGCAGCCAAAAGGGCCAGCCGTGGCCTGGGGCGCCTCAGGCGTGGCACTGCCAGCCGGCCGAGGGGAGGGGTTGTCCTGCTCTGCTCCGCGCTGGTGCAGCCTCACCTCGAGTGCTGTGTGCACAGTATGACGAGGACATAAAACTATTAGAGAGTGCCCAAAGGAGGGCTACAAAGATGGTGAAGGGACTAGAGGGCAAGACGTGTGAGGAGTGGCTGAAGTCACTTGGTTTGTTCAGCCCAGAGAAGGAGGCTGAGGGGAGGCCTCATGGCGGCCTGCAGCTCCCTCACGAGGGGAGCGGAGGGGCAGGCGCTGAGCTCCACTCTCTGGTGACAGTGACAGGACCTGAGGGAACAGCACGGAGCTGTGACAGGGGAGGGTCAGACTGGGTGTTAGGAAAAGGTTCTTCACCAAGAGGGCAGTTGGAGGGAAGTGGTCATGGCACTAAGCCTGCTGAAGCTCAAGAAGTGTTTGGGCAATGCTCTCAGACAGAGGGTTTGGTTTTGGGGTGGTCCTGTGCAGAACCAGCAGTTGGACTTGATGATCCTTGTGGGTCCCTACCAACTCAGGATAGTCTATGATACTACCTGCTGGTGTGAATGCCTGCTGCGTTGCTCTGGCTTTTTTCCCTGACCTAAAAGTCAGGCTGTGGTTTCCCTGCCTTGCAGGGCTGAACCCTGTGCTTCCTCTTGCTGGAGTCCCTCCCGAGCTGAAGTGCTGCTCATCGCTTCCAGCTCTTGCTCCCTTCCTTGTGTAGAAGTGCCTTTTGAAATGTCAAAATGGGTTGTCTGGGATTTTGCTTTTAGATGAACAAGATAACAAGGCAGTAGTCGCAAGGCAGAGGCACAACTTTCTTCTGCTACAGACTTGGGGGTGTGAAAACCCAAGAGGCCCAGGCAGGCTGGGTGTGCTGTGGGGCTGGGGACAGTGGTCACCTGCCTGCAGGTGGCAGGGATGTGTTGCACCCGGGTGGGTAAGAGCAGCAGTGTCTTTCTGTACTGTTGGGGTTACAAGAGCTGGTGGCCGTGGCTCCTGCCCTCCTCCCAGGAACGCTTTGTCAGACCAGGTGCAGCTTTGGATGCAGCGGATTTTTAATTGATGCTGGAAGCCTTTCGAGTACTGTCAGCTCATGAGACATTGCAGTTAATGTTTTTCTTAAGCACACAGCAGTATCATGAAGCCTGACATTGGTTTATGTTGGCGGATTCTGGCTGCCTTCATGTATCCATCTTATGCAAGTTAGATGTGAATCAATTCTTTGGGTTTTTCATGTTCTTATTTGGTAAACTTAGGTTAATGTTTTGGGAAACTCACACCAGTGCTCTAGCACAGCCTGTGGGCATAAATCTACTTTGAATGAATCCTCACTGCCAAATTTTTCAAACCAGATATTGATTGAGAGAGGTTTTTAGTTAATATAAACCAGAGAAAATTTATGATGACAAAAGATTTTCTTTTCCCCAACACTTCTAGCAATCTGTTGAAATGTTTGTTTCCCATGACTGAAGTCAGGTCAAAAACTGGAATTTTGTTCTTTGCTCAGTGGATTCCAGAAGTCCTGCTCTGGCAGGCTGGGAACGTCCCTCAGCAGCTGCCTTTGGCAGCTTCCAGTCGTTTCAGGACAAGTATGAAGGCTGACTTCAAACAGCCTGCAGCACTGAGTGATAGGCAGAGCCATTCTGACACTGTNTTTTTTTTTTTTTTTTTCTTTAGGAGATATTTGGTGCAAAGCGAGGTGATGGATATTTCCCTTCAGATGAATCTAAAACTGCAGAGCTCTAAGTGTGATGCTGTACTTCAGATCAACAGCTTCCCACAGTTTACTGATGTGCACGCTGATGTGTGCATTTCGGAGTGGCTGTGACAATTGCCAAGCCCAGGCAGGAGCACCTTCATGGTCCACAGCATCCATCAGTGACTGGCATGACCTTGCGAGCTGAAGGCTACTTAACCTTTTCTCTCCCCTGACACACAGCAATTAAATTTACCAATGTTTTCCTGAGGGTGGCTAGAGGTAGAGCTGTATTTTGGGCTGGAATGTGTTTTGTGGAAGTTGCTTCTCACTGTAGGTAAAAGCAGGAGCTGGTGTTTGAGGAAACCCTCCAAAGTTTATGATAACAGAGAAGCACAGCTCAGTGGTGTGGCAGGAGGGTCCCTCCTTGGCTTCCCAAGCAGAGACTTTCCCTCAGCACTTCCAGCCTCAAATCAGCCATGCCTTTGCAGTCTGGCATCCTGGCAGGGTTCACTCTGCAACACACGGGATGCTGCTGCAGCATTTGCACAGGCAGCACTTCTGACTCCCGCTTGTGACCGGCGCAGCCCTTTGCCCACGGGATGCCTGTGTTCCCCACGTGTGGCCAGGGTCTGGCCCCTGGCTGGCAGCAGCTGCTGGGGAGGAGATGTCCAAACCCTGCCCTGAGTTTTCTCAGGGCCAGCTCCTGTCTGGGTGCAGCGGCCATCAGGGAGAAGAGAGCACCCATTGCCCCCCAGACCTGTGCACATGCAGCCATCTGCTCTTGAGCATTGCTCTTTCTGCTTTGATTTCTTCAGCTGCAGAGCTCTGGAGTATTTACACTGTTTTTTACTTCCTCAGAGTACATACAAGGCTGCTGATAACTTATCGCATGAAGGGCCAACCAAAAATCCACCACGACACAGTGAAGACTTCTCCCATCGATCCAGAGATCAGGGAAGGAGGGTGAGGGCTGTTGCCTGCAATGTCAGTAGGAAGAGAGCAATTAACTCCTTCGAATTATCTGCACTCATTATCCACCTCGGTAATAACCCTCACTGCTTGGGGGAATCTGCTTCAGAACAGTCACTGGAGCAGACTGATTCTGCTTCGAGTTGACTCTCCTGCACTTTGTTCTTTTTTTGGTTTGACCTCAGCAAATGCATCTTCCCAGGTGACATTGTGCTGTGTGGGGACTGACTGTCATCGCAGGACAAAGTCGCTCAGTTCATTCACATCTCCAATATTTTGGATGTAATCTACAGAAAGATGAGATGCATTGTTCTTTCTAGTGCATGACCAAGTCTGCTTCCTTGAAACATGAATAATTAAAGGCCCACATGCATTTATATAAGCCTATATTTTAATTAAAAAGCAACCCCCTCCTTGAAAATTTAGGCAGCTAAGGTGGCATTGTGCTTACTAAAAGAGGATGAATTATTTATATGATATACTCTATTTAAATTACTTGGGATTAATGTACTGCACAGGCACTCTATATTGATAACTATGCTATTTTGCTTCCACTTAATCATCACAATTTCATTTATTTATTAACAAGAACAAAAATACACAGAGCTGGCTGATTGGATACAAGTGCTGCTGTTGGACTATGTGTCCCTACCCATGTTCATGCTTTTACATTGCAATAATTGGTCCAAAGCTGGATGCAGGATGCCAGCTGAGGCTTTAGCAACGGGAAAGGAAAGGTTTACTTCGTGTGTCTCGCATACAACTTTTCTGTTTATGAATTCCAGCAAGATCGCTGCAAAAAAAAAAAAAAAAAAAAAGGAAAAGCAAACACAACGTCCTGGTGGCCCTTAAGATTCGGACAGTGTGGAGATGAGGACCATATAAGTACACAGATAGATGCATGGATGACATGCAGGCTTTCACCAGTCAGACAAAAGAAGCTGAGCCTGGGCAAGCAACACCACGAGGAACGCACAGCTGCTGGCGCGTGTGAGCCTTGGGCTTGCCCTGGCGAGGACCAGCAGTGGGTACAGGAGGAGGGGTTCGTCCCGTCCTGCTGGAGTGTGCCTGGTGAGCACCTTGGGAGCCACGTGGTCGTTGTCTCTGGGGACACACAAGGTGAGGTTGGTCGTGCTGGTGGCTCCCAACTCCTGTGGGCTCCAAGCAGCCCACAGGCTGAGAGGGTCTGAGCTTTTCTGCTGCCAGGCTTGGCTTTCAGTGCCTGCATCTGTAGGCATATTTATTTAAGCTGTTCTTCTCAGTTGCTTTCCACCTCTGGAGGAAAAAGCCTTCTGTGAAGAGATGAGTTGCATTTATTTTGTCTCCCCTTCAGCCCAAGAGGCTGGTAACTTATGCAAAGTTGGGCTCTGTGGAGGAGATGGCAGGTTGTGAATGGAGGAGCATCCTGGTGGTGGCTGGAATTCCTGTCACCATAGCAACCGGATGCAGTCCTTAAATATAGATGCGGTTCTTCCCCATACCCCTTCTGTCCCTTCATCTGTAACAAAGCAACAAACAGGCTCTGCTTTCTTCTGCATTTAACCTGACAGAGCCCCAAAAGTCAGGAATGGTGCCAGCTTTACAGTATTGTAAACCCCATTACGTGCAGTGTTTGAGGTACAGACCCACTAATAATGGGTTTGGTCCTGCTTCATTCAGAGCTTCAGTGAGTGGGCTCCAAGTACTGGTTGAGCTCAGTGAAAATCCTCAGACAGGTTGGACTGAAAGAAGTCCACTAGCAAGAGTGGAAAACAGCTCCTGAAGGAGCAAGAATGGAAAACACTTAGCTCCTGCAGCTCCTGAAGGAGCTGCCCCATTTTTGTGGCAAAGTCTATGGAAGAAGTGAGCATCCTGGCTGCTGCGTGGCCCTGCCAGGCTCCCCGTGCTGGCACAGGTGGCACAGCCATGCAGAGAGGTCGTGCTCTTGCTTTATAGGTTGTTCCCGTGGGACAGAGATGACACATGCCAGGGCTGCCAGCCACTGCTACCCCGACGTTAAGAGATCTGCAGCTTTCTTCTGTGGCTGCGAACCAGAGCTCCCCACTCTCCCAACATGAAATGGGTTCTCTCCTGATGATGCTGTGTTGCTGGGAAATGTTTTGGAGGCTTCATGGTCTTTTGCAGGCTGTAAGTACACACACACAGAGGTTTATGAGAGGAGATAGCACTTGTATTTAGCAGTAAGGGGGGACTGAGATTCAACTCTTGGAAGCTGAAGCTAGACAAAACAAGACCAGCATTAAAATACCCATTATTAATAGCTTCGTTAACCACTTGATTGGTAAACTGAGAACACTCATGTTTACACTGAAGTCCAAATTATTACAGCGGATAGAAAGGACAGCAGCTGGTCCCTGCTGTCACCCTGCAAGCTGCAGCAGCTCTGCGTGCACCCTGGGTCCCACTCTGCTGCCAGGAGAGTTCCACATGCTCTTTGCTGGGGCACATCACCGTTGTTGATACTGGTTTCCAGCTTTTTTTTTTCTTTGCAAATGCTATGTAGAGGACTGTCCCCTCTGGGATCTTCCTTCCTGTGACACTCTGCTGCTGTCCCATCTCCCTGAGAGTTAGCAGAGTGCAAAGGACCAAGGAACGCGTGCTGCGTGCCACGCACGAGCTGGCTGCGCCAGCACCAGCCCGAACAGCTGGGACAGGACATCACTAGCATTCAGGAATTTAAATACGACAGATTCCTCGGTGCAAACAGTGCAGAGAAAGAAGATTGCTAGAAGAGAGGAGAGGCTCAGTACCGCAGCGTGCTGTGGGAAGCAGGGGCGAGTGAGTGTGCGTGCCGCAGAGCTGCATGCAGGCAGGAGCATCCCGCAGTACGTGCGCAGGCAGCCTGCGGAGCGCTGCCCCCCAGCCTGCTGCTGCTGCCAGTGATTCCTGCACCCAGCCGAGGGGCAATTCCATGCACCTGGCTGAAGCCCCTTAGATCTCCCCACGGTGCTGAAATCCCTCAGGCTGGGGAAAAAGCACCGCATATCAAACTCACCAAAAGCCTTTGGTATCTCCTGTGTGTGATTATGCATCAAAACCATCCATTAAGTTTGTTTATTCCTTGGTGATCTATACAGATTCTTTTAGAAATTCATACTTAATTTTCTAATTAAATATTGGTTTTTACACCATAGGTTAGGAAGAGTCCCAAACTACAGGAATTATTTACTGGTGCAATACAGTGAAAAAGCTCCCAGGTTCCTGACTTCACTGTAACATTACTTTCATTCTGTTAGTTAAATTGGTGTAATTTCATTGTTAGTTTATTATATTAGAAGGATATTTGGATTGTAAAACCAAGCAACTGGTTGATCTGATTTGCTGAAATTAAGGTTTTCCCATAAAATCCTAATTCTTCTCCCTTGTTCCTCTATGATCCAGCATTTACTGATTGCACCTCTCCAAGCTTTTTTTCCTCCTCTTCATAACAGTCATCTCTCTGTTAATATTGGGTACTTTTCTCTTAACCTAGTCACAGGAAAAGGCTAATTTTCCTGAAATTGTCTTTGATTACTACTAGAGGCCAACAAACATCATGGAAAATTCCAACCTGAGCAATTTCAATTTTGGCAAAAGTTGAATACAAAAGAATGCTGGTACATCAAGCAGATAATCTTCTAAATGCAGCAATAGGAGGCTGCTCCTCTGAACTGTTTCTGATTGTAGATTTATTTTCCTCCTGTTGACTTCTTCTGACTTGGAGCTGAAAGACTTCAGGTCACAAATCCCAGGGTTTAACAAGGAAAGATTTGACTTTGGGATGTTACAGCCAGAAAAGGATATCATGGCTCAACATGAATTGAAAGCTCAGTAGAACAGCAAGGACTTGTCTTCCATTAGCTGCTCATCCTTTTCCACTTCTCTGTATGGTCCTTCAGAATTGCTACAGCGCTGGTTTTAAACCCAACAAGTGTATTGACTAGTCCATTGGGGTGGAGAACTGGTAGCAGAAAAACTGGCACTCAAAATACCAGCTATAGCTGCAAGACCGCAGCTTTAATGCTGAGTAGCAGTGGGTGCTTGGGGGCTCCAGCATCCTTTTTAGTGACTAAACACCAGGTACGCCCAAAGTGAACTGCATCATGGAGGCACATTTCAAGGGAAAATGTAGCTGTCAGGATCTATAGTGCGTAACTTGTAATTAAGTTTACGCATTCATCCATTTTCTTGCAAATCCTTGGGTACAAGGGAACTAAATATAGCTAATGGATTCGTGAGCTTGAGCACACACAAAGCTGGGCTTGTATTTCTACAGAGTGGGCCCCAAGGTCCAGACAGAGGGGTGATATTCCTTGATTGCGACATAACGAGGGAAGACTCGGGGGAAGATGCTCTGGTGTGACTCAGCGTCACAACTGTGTGTACAAAGGGCATGGCTGCAACATTTACCCACTGGAAAAAAAAGTCCTATTGGACTTTGGGCTCCCAGCTCACGCAGTGGTGGCCCGGGGGCACATCTCTGGGCTGCAGCGTTCCTGCTGCTGCCCGGTACCCACATGGCACCTTGTTCTTCTGGGGGTGCCCCTTCGGAGTCTGGAAAGGCTGCATTTAAGTATGGAAACTGTGAGCACTATGGCACAAAGCAGGCCAACAGATTTGCTTGTATCTACAAAGTCAGCCCCTGTTGGCTGTATAAAAAATGGGCTTTAGTCCATATCAGAGCTGGAGCACCACGCTTCCCCTGATCAAAGAGATGGCTGGGAGACTGTCTCAGACTGCACTGCAAAGACTTGTAAAGCTCAGTAGTGAAGTTCCTGGGATGGTTCCTTAGATATTGCTGCTTGTTTGTGCTTGTTCCTTCCCTAATTATTTTTTTCCACCTAAAGAACACTTGTTTTAGCTGTTTTCTTACAAAATTTAACTGGTCCATCTAGGTTTACTAAATTAAAATCCAGGCAGATTGATGCTTTAAGAACAGACAGCAAGACCTGTTATTCACATTGCTGATTCTGACTTTGCAGTGAGAAGTCTGGTGCACACCGAAAAACACAGAGCCCTCTGTGTGTGCGCAGGTGCGAGCTGACAGGTTCTTTGGTAAGTGACCCCAAGGGCAGTGTCCGTAACGTCACCCACTCTGTGCCTGGAACTGTCAGGGTGCATTGTCCCCGTGCAACCTTACTTGGGCTCTCGGCATTGCTGCGGTGGGATGCAGACCCTGGCGGTACCGTCACCCAGCTTTATGGGGACCCTTCGGTGACCACAGGGTACCAGAGGCAGGCAAGAGCTGCCAGCAGCCAGCGCTGGGGCAGCAGAAGAGCCAAGCTATCTGCAAGCCATCGTTATGGAAGCTTTAAACTAATTTAGTTCTTATTACAGGGTACAATACTTGCATTTATTACCCAAAAGGAAGTACACAAGTTTGGAAATAGTGCTTTTTTTACTCTGCATTTTTATTTGAATCCCTTGTCTGCAGCATTCCTGGGGGCTATTTGCTTCTCTGACTGGAACAGTGGCTGCTGGCAGCATGGGCATCTCCTCTCGGAGGCAGCACGAGCCCCAGGGACTTGCTCAGTTCCCAGAGCCGCTGCCACCTGCAGCTGTCGGGGCATGGCAGCAAAGTGCAGGGCAGGAGGGACCGTGCAGCCACACGTGGCACCCCAAAAACCAATGCACTTCTTACCAGAGACAGGTCTGGGCAAGGCTAGCAAAGATTTCCTGCACGCAGGCGGGGCTCAGGGAGGAGGTTGTGGTGTGTTGCTGAGCAGAGGAATTTAATTAACCTCCTGTATTGATTTGCATGGAGAACCACCTTCTGTTTTTATGTGAGAGAGGAAAAAAAGATCGTCTGAAGAGCAGCCATCTGTGAGACAGCCAAGCAAGCACTGAGACAGGCTTGGTTCACTCCCCTCTGCTTTCCCAGGGCAGGGCTGTGGTTGACCTTTGTGAGCAATGCCAGAAAATTGAGGCAGGGTGAGGGAGCTGAAGTAAACTGGTGAGAACACCTCCCCATTCCTGGTGTCCCCCCAGCACACAGGGTGATATGGAAGGCGTGCGAGGGGTGGAGAAGCTTCCAGCAAGCAAGCAAAGGGCAATAGCTGCTGGCTCTTCAAACATGACAGTAGATGAGAAGTTTGGGAGTTTGCTGGGAATTTCAGATTTACTGGGGCATAACAGCTTGAACTCAGGGTCTTTTAAAATTTTCATTACACTGGCTGCGTTGTTAATATTTAATGTACAGAAAAAGACAAAGGCAGGTAGCTGACACCTCTCTTGAAATAGAAATCTCTATTATGGTAATCCTGAAGAATGTCTGTTACTGGTATTACTTCAGTTGCTGCAGTGGCATAAGGTAAATGCTAGGAACAGGGAGGACAACCTCATTTGCCAGGTGCCATGTGAATGGGAGGGTCAGAAGCTGTCAGTCTGAAAGGTGGAGGTGGAGGACATGGGGACAGGAATGGCCCTGGTGCAGAAGTGCTACTGAGCATGGTGACTTTGTCCCCAGCTGGTGGTGGCTGTGACCTAGGTCAAATGGAGCATCTTCTTTCCAACAGGTGACAATAATTTGTTTTCCCCAGGTGCAGCTGAGTCTTGCTGATTGTCCCTCCAGGCCTGATGGAATACAGGTGGTGACTTCCAGCCAGATCCTCTGCCCTTCTCACCGAAGAAAGCTAATGGGTTTTGCAGAAAAGCTGCATTGTGATTGCTTTTTGCAGAAAATAAAGCATTCACCAAAATTCTTGATTTGTGTTATTGTGAGGAGTTTGGACAGCAAAATGCTTTCTAGAGCACTCCATTGCTAGGAGTTCAGAGGTGATAGTAAATCTCCATTTCTAAGCTGTTGCACTTTTTAGATATTTAATCACACTGGAAAATGACAGTCTCAACAGAGCAGGGATGATTGGGTCAGATGTTGTGTTAAAGGTTTTGCTGCAAGGCTTTTGGGAGTGTTGGTGCCTAAATCTGAAGTGGTTGGAGGTGGGGGGTGGGTTGGAGCCTCTTCATATTGAAGGACTTGAGCGGGGGTCTCTGCTCTCTGGACAAATGCTCATTGCTGGGGTATTTAAAAAAAAAAAAATCAATAAAAATCTGTTTTGCTCTCTCTTTTCACAGCTGAAAAACAAAGTGAATGGTGAGCAATGCACTGAAAGAAGCAGCACATGAAATTGCCTTTAAGAAAGGGCCTGAAGCTGCAAATCCCAAGGAGAAGGAGAAACTTCCCTGCACCCTCAGTGAGGGGCCATGCAAACATCAAAAAGGTGATCCTAAGACAGCTCCATCCTCAGTATTTCCTCCTGGTCAACTCCAGACAATGCCTTGCTCCATTGCTGGCACGTCCCAGTCCTGCTCTGTGCTCCCTGTGGGTACTCTGCCCAACGTCAAAACCCGGACCTGCGGTACCCTCCACTGGGCACTGCGGCAATACCGGCTCTGCTCTTGGCATCCTCCTCTCCCACTGAGTCCCGGGAAGCAGAGCTGCACTTTTGGTAGGTTATTGCAGTGTTTTCATTTTGTAAAATTACATCCAATTTGTTCCTTTTGGTTAGCGAGTGTTGGGTGTTATTCCCCTGCAGCACTCACGCACACAGTGAAAGGGAAGGTTTAGAAGAGCTCATTGAAATTCATGGGGAGTGGTGCTGTCCCATGTGAAGAAGTTTAATCTGAGACAGCCTTCAAGAATAGCTTATTGCAGCCTTCTGCATCATCCACAAACACTTCAGGGAAAAACAGGGAAGGAGAACAGTGTTAGATAAGCTGCTTTAAAATGATCTTCATAATCCTGAGAATTAAAAAGTATTTTATTATATACATGTTACAGATGCAAAATAACCCAAGAAAGGCTGGAAGTGACCCTCCCCACAGGCAATTCGTGGTATTCCTGCAGCTGTAACTGGATGTCACAGAAATGAAAGCTCTCCCCCCTCCAAGGAGCCACCCCTTGGTGATGCAAGATGCCCAGCCTTGCCTGTAGGACCTGTCCAGGGCAGCTGCCCCCCTCAGCATTAGCCATAGCATTAGACATTTGCTTGAAATTAGATTTGAGGGCCGCCCCCTGTGTTACTGTGCCACCATTGGCATGAGGCTTTCCGACCCCATCCAGCTCCAGCATTTATTGCTGCTGAATGGCACAAGAGGAAGGAAGAAGGAAGAGGGTGTTTACTCAAAGCTGAGGGCAAATGAGAGCAGGGAATGGCCCAGAAGGGCTGGCTTCATGCAGGCTTTTCAAATCTTGCCTATTTGCTGCAAGTTCCTCATAAAAGAGCAACAAAAAGCTGAAAATGTCGGGTATCACCATCAGCTTTATTCTCGCTGAGGTGCACGGGTCTCACAGAAGCTTCTGCCGTTGATGGCAGGAGCCTCTGAGAAGCGTGCTTGCAGTCAGCTGCACGTAGCAGTGATGAGGCAAAGAATCCTGGCCAGAATCACTGAGGGATGTCTCGTAGGGTTTAGAGTACATTTAGCTGCTCATTCATCCCCCACCCCACGCAGCTTTTGGCAGGTTGCTTTAATCCTGTCTCTATTTCCCTCAGTATAAAAGGGGATATTGTGGTACTTGCCTCCCAGGAACCATCTGAAATTGCCGCAGAGTCCTTTCAGGCTCACAGATCCAAGAGCAGAGCAATTCTTACTCTCATTATTGGGAGGAAACTAGCCGCGCTTCAGGACATTCAAGTGATGGCATTTTTCCAGCATTAGACCCCAAAGTCAGTTTTAGCTGTGGGCTGAGCTATGTGTCTGGATGGAAACTGGGCAGCTGCAAGGGCTCAGGGAAGGGGTGGGTGAATCCTAGCAGGAGCACATTTCGGGGCTGTAATAGCTGTGGATGTTTTGCCCACCCTGAGCTGCTCCTGGAAGGGCAATGCTGGAAAGCATGGCCCCAGAGGCCCCCCTTGCTGCCCCGCTGTGCCCCCCAGCAGACAGGGAGCCCCTGAGAGACCCGGCTGGAGCTCCTTTGCAGCGTTATCTGTGTTTGCTTTGACCGCACGGGGAAGATGCTGCCAGGGACTGGAACGGGGAGCTTGTGAGCAGCCCCAGCTGCTAGCTGCACTGCTGAGTGTCTTGTTGCCAAAAGCCTTTCCGGAAACAGCCATGGCAGCATAGCCTCTTGCAGCAGGAGCTGGGCTCCTCGTTCCCCCCTGTTGCTCTTTCCCAGCACTGCTGTCCCCCGGAGCAGGCGAGGGCTCCCCGCTGCCTGTTGCGGCTCACTTCAAGCAGGCTGCTTCTCCAAACGCCGGTCAGAGCAGTCAGGCTTCCTCCAACCCAGAGCGAGAAACGTCACCCACCACCTCTGTGTGTAACACGCGGGCTGGTGGCAAACCCGGTGGGGTCAGCGCTATTTATCCGGCCCCAGTCCCACCCCTAGCTGTGGCTTCTGTTCGGAGCTGGAGCTCCGCAGGGCTGCCTGGCCTCAGCAGTAGCCTTGCCGCCTCTGAAACCTTGTTCTCCCCAAAAGCGAGCGGTCTGCCTGCAGGCAACGTGGGACTTGTGTGCCACAGCCCCCAGAGGTGTAAATGGCCGCAGGGCCATGCGCGCTCCTCAGCGGCTGGGTGCAAGGTGGCCGGGACGGACTGGAGCTTGGTCACCCCTGCAAGAGGTCACTTCACCACGGCAAGAGCCGGCCAACGGCTTGGCTCTGCAACCTCCCTCCTGACGGACATTGGGGTGACGAATAGGAGCCTCCAGCCCTTCGGGGCCTAATAAATCCCCAGCTGCTGAATAATACAGCAAGTCGAATTGCTTTACAGATTTCAGTGCTTAAAGCTAAATGTTAGGTAACTAATTACAGGCGGCTGTTTTTGCCTCTGTGCCAGCCCTGCCTGAACAGCACAAGCAGGGGGGATAAAGCATCCCCCCCAGCCCTGCCAGGGGGTGCAGGGGAGAGGAGCATCCCTGTGCCACCTGCCCCAGGGAACCGAGCACAGCTGCAGGTCCCTCTTGGCAGGACAGGGAATGGGGCCCCAAGGATTCAGTCTATGGTACTGACAGGTAGGAGAAAATTAATTTCTCAGATCATTTTGCAAATTCCCTAGCAGAGCGGTGACAGGGACAAATTGCCCCATTGTGGGCATTTATTTCTCAACCAGCAGAAAAGCCTGTGCATTTTTCCTCCCTGAAATAATTGTTTTTGACCTCAAACCCAATGTGAACAAGACATGTGGAAGGAGGTTGTGTTTTGCGCACCCAGCCACCTTAGGGAATAGGCGGGCATTGCCACAACATTCAGCTGGTCCCCAGCCTCATCTGCCCCAGGGAGAGAGAACAGAGCGGGTCTGGTCTTCATCCTTGGGAAGAGGAGCAGCAGCGTGAGTGCTTGTGGTCAGTGAGCGCAGAGATGCTACTTAATAGCTTCAAGGGAGGAAATGCATATCCTGGGAAGGGCAGAAAGCTGGAGCCGAGGGGGACAGCTCTGAATGTGCTTTGGGAACCTGAACCAGAAAGTTCTCTGATAGCCCATTTGTACTGGCGCGTATCCTGCACTCCTCCTGTAGGCAGAGCCTGGCACTAAGTCCCCAGAGCCCGACCGGCCTCCAGCAGGTCCAGGAAGGCAGGGACACAGCTCTGGTCTGACCCCTGCTTGTGGCAGTGCGCAAGGGGAAGCCTGCCTGGCACCAGGGGTCCATGCGGTGACTTTGGGCACCCCTGGGACTTTACAATGTGTCTGAGAAGTTTGGGTAAGCTGAAAACTTCAAATCCTTGCAGGACAGGATTCCCATGTGACTACTGTCTTCCCAGATATGAGAGGTCTGCCCTCACCTCTCTTTTCTGTTCCATATCTGAGTCTGCGGAGACTTTGCCCTCTGCCAAAGAGCGTTTGCCCTCTGCTCCTGGCCACTGCTGAGACCTCTCTGTCCTTCTTCCCTCCAGTTTTTGCAGACACCCAGCCCAGCAGCTCAGCCCTCCCAGATCCTTCAGTGTTCCCCTGAGGACCCCAGAGAGCTGGCAGAGCTGAGGTCCTGCTTTTTGGACCAACTGCTATAGACTTACAAATATAAATAAACAATTTGGGAAAGGCTTCCTTGTACTATGGTGCGAGGAGGAGATGGGGTGGTAGAGGGCACAAGTGAATGGTGGAGCATGCTGGGGGGACAGGCCAAGGGACAGAAGAACCACTGCCACCAAACTTTCCCCTGGCAGGCAGAGCCTGCTCCCCCTGTGGGCTTGCAGCTACAGCTGAAACCCTCCTAAAACGGCTTTCAGCAATGGAGAATGTAATGATGATGGAGCCCAGCTGTTGCTGACATTGCCATCCAAGCTCTACTTGGGACATGGCTCTTTAAGGTTCATTTTTGGACTGTATTTTGCTATCTGCTTCCAGCATTTTTCCCTGGTATTCCAGTATTTTCATGCTCCTGGGCTCTCGGTAGCACAACCACGCTGCACCATGCATCTCAGCTCTTTCTGCGCTTTTCAACACTTGTTACAGACCTCTGCCAAGAAACCTGATAATTTTTTTCCCCATTTAAGGGAAAGGATTTTGGACTATAAAAGAAAATCTCCATTACATCCAACTTGTTTCTAGGCTGGAAAGAAAATCCCTGGAAACTAAGGGAATCCTTAAAGGGACATAATAGGAAACACACTGTAACCGAGACAGCTTATTGTGTGTGACTGTCTTTCCCGTTCACAAGTACAAGTACAGGGCCCCAGGGCTGCAAGAACAATATGGGTTATTGTTACATCTTCTAGCTCATTTTAGAACACGAAAGCCAGCATCCCCTCAGCATCAGGAACCAGCCAAAACTCGTGGGCCACCAAAGCTGCTGTGCCCATCTCTGCAGGAAACCCATTGTTCTAAATACCATTGCTGTGACGGGGCTGCGGGCTTGTTTATGTGTGCGGATCCTCTCTTCCTCCCAGCCATTTGTTTGCTGTGACCAGTAAAATGATATAAATCAGCCTCCCCTCTTGCTTCGCAGGATGGACAGAAGATGCCAGACTGTTGTACAGGCGTGGGTGTTTGTGAAGATGTGATACTTTTCCTTATGCAGGCAGAGGAGTCACTGCAGATCAGCAGAGGGATATTTCCACATCCAGGCTCAGCCTGTTACACTGTCACGTTGTAGCCCAACAAACGCTGCCTTCCACACCTTTTCTGGCTGGCACGTGAAATCCAGATCTGTGTATACCGCTGACTGCGAGCCCAGCAGAACACATTTATGCCATACTCTGTGCATTTCCTCTTAAGTACTTGAGGTTTAAGGTATTTCCTTGTCAATAACTGCTATAATATCTGGGAAGGAAGAGGGTTTGCAACAGACTGCATTCAGGCATTTGGCTGGCTCCATTGGCTGTGGAAATAACAAATCATAAATTAAGTATGCAGAAGCTCAGGGTACAAAGGCATCAATCAAAAGGAATATCCAAAGCAAGAGTTAGTTAGATAACCTTGGAGAAGAGAGAGCAGACTGCACATTTCTGCATCCTCAGGCCTGCACTGCCCCTTGCTGACTAACTCTCCAGCCGTGGAACAAGAAGTGCTGCACAGAATGGACATCCTGGGGGGGAACACCCTCTCCTCTCGCCCAGACCCTGGATCACCCCAGGCACAGCCAACAGGAGAGGCTGCAGGGCTCCCTCTTGCAGCTTCTCCCTGAGGCTCGAGTATGATTTTTCTGCCCTGGCAAGGAGGCGTGTGTGGAAGGGTGAACACACAGCAGCGCAGGAGCCTGCGCCTCCATGCTGCCCCTTCGTATTCCCCCCTCCATGGCTGGTTCTCCGGTCTCTTGCCAGATCATATGAATGACATGGTCAGTGTAGCAAGAGTGATGTGGAAAGATACAAATGCCCTGCTAATAAAACTGAGTTGCTTCTCTCCCGGTGATTTTACTGTATTGAATCTGATGCATGTCCCCGTATTATGCTACTTGTCATTTTCCCTCCCACCATTCTCTTTCCGCAGAAGAGTGGCCTGCATTTGTCACAACAGGAGATAATGTGTCCTGGATGCCAGTGCTAACAAACAAATAACCTGCTTTCATACAGCTCCTGCCAGCTGGAAGTTTCAAGGCTCTTTGTAATCATTAACAGATTTAGCTTCACAGCCCTGATCAGGAATTTTCATCTCTGTTGTGACAAGAGTAAAGTAGGGTCTGGATGTGAAGTGGTGGGAAAGCAAGAGGAGAACAGAAGTGTTCTGAATACTGACTGTAAGTTTTCATGACTTGGGGGAGCTACTTCAGTGGAAGGGCACTGGGCTGGGATTAAGCTGGTTGAGAAGTTTTATTGCCAACTTCTTCCCCACTGAGGGCTTTTCTATGCCTTTATTTCCCCATCTGCAGAAGGAAGGAAGTGACCCACCTCACCTTGTAAGAAATTCTGAAATAACTAGATGGATGATATGTACTGCTGTGGAAGGTACTGGAGAATAGGGCCCAGCCAGACAAACTTTGTTTGGGATTTCAGAAGGTCATCTCTGAAGAAGACATGGACATTCAAATACCAAAGATAGCAGCATAACATCGATATTGTGTATACTAGGAAATGGGAGCTGGGTAAGGGGAGAAGCACAGAAAGTGGGGAGGAGCAGCACTGGGAGTCTTTCCCAAGTTAATCACACAAAGCCAGACACCAAGATCCTGTTTTAGAAACCTTGAAGTAGGAATTGCCACTAAGGAGTCCAAGAGCCACGGTCAGTCAATGTAAAGAGGAGAAAGGGCTAACGAGCACAGCTGTGTACCTCTGCAACACCAGCCTGAGCAGGTGAGCTGCATTAAGGGGTGCTAATGTATCCATTAAACAGTGTTAATGGAGCTACAGGCTCCAGGTGAGGTCCATTTTCTCCTGTCAGGAGGGAGGGAGGAAAGTGGTAGAGGGATACTTTGAGTGCTGTGGTGTTGCCTTTTTGTTTTTGCTGTGTTTTCTGGTTAGTAGATGTTCTTTTTTATTACATATGGATCCCTAATCAGCAACAGAGATCCACTATTATTCCTCCCATCTGTACCTGCAAATATATGCAACAATTTTGAGAACAGGCTCTTGCCTTTGATGAGAGACTGCTGGGGTGAGGATGAGGACCCAGTTAACTCCCTGCACACACAGAGATGTGTGGCCTCATTGAGCTCAGCTGCTCCTGGCTCAGCAAGCAGGGCCTAGAAAGCAATAATGGCCCTGATGGACTTATCAGCACTCTCTGCTCATCGTTATTCTCCTGGCACCAATCCCTGCTCCTGCTTTCATGGATGATACCACCGGGAGCTGGAGGCTGGTGGGAATAACCCCATCCTGCTACGGAGGGATGCTGCGGTTCTCCCCTCAGTGCTGGGTGTGTTCCAGGCGCCTCCCCCGCTGTAAATCAGCTCCTGGGCGGCGGGACCAGGCCAGGAAAGCGTTAACCTTCCCTGCAATGCTGCATCCCAGCTCACGGTGGAGCTGCCTTCCTCTCTTCCACCCCCAACTTCCAATTCACTCCAAACAACTCCGGGACAGAATTGCAGGGAAAAGCCGGAGGTTCAGCCTAGACTTGTTGATCTCCGTTACGAGGCAGCAGAAGGAAGTACCGGAGCTTTCCTTTGTGTCTTCACGAAGAGAGAGGTGGGGGAAGGGGGCAGATGCGGCTTCAGCGTTGACGGTGGGCAGGAGCGAGGAGCCGCAGCCGAGGGAAGGCCTTGGAAAGCTTCCTGCCGAAGGATCCGATTTACCTCGTTTCCCTTCCCCTCCCCCCGGGCTCCGTGGACAGACGGGAGCGCGGCCGCCATCCCTCCGCTTCGAGGCTGCCCGCGGGGGGATGCGAGCGGGGCCGCCCCGGCTGCCCGCCCCGCCGCAGGATGTAGCCGCCCTCGGCCCCGCACAGCCCCGCGCCGCCTCGCTGGGAGCCCGCAGGAGGAGGTAGGTGCGGGCCGGGCTCGGCCCGAGGGAAGGGAGCCTTCCCCCGCGCGTGGCTCAGGCCGGGGAGCAGCGGCGGTGTTTCGCTGCCGGGGCGGGGGGGACCTAGATCGGTGGGGAGAGGGGCCGAGCCCCCGGCGCTGTGCGGCTGGGCAGGCAGCAGCAGCCGTTGCCTTCTGCGCCGAGGTTTCTCTTCGTGCCATCTTGTGTAAGCAACAGTGCTCGGGGCTGTTATAAGCCACCCGGCTTTGCAAGGAAGGCTCGGGGGTGGTTCTTATTCACATTTTCGTTGATTTCCCTGTTATGCAGAGGGCTGCGTGGGGTGTGGGGGGGCGTCCCTGGGTAGCCCAGAGAGGTAGAGTGCGTCGTTAGAGTAGCTGGAAATACTCCCCCGTTCCCTTCACCGGCGCTTTCCTCGGGGAAATTTGCAAGGCTGGACTTAAAAAAGCCTCCGCTTCTCCCTGCCGCCTACACGGCCGGGCAGGGCAGGGGGCACTGCTGGCTCGGAGGAGGGGAGTTGCCCCGGGTGGGTCGTAGGGGCACACGGGGTCCGGCGCCCGCGGCCCGGCAGGGCCCCTTTGCGAGAGGGAGAAGCGGCAGTGGCGGGGCAGGCGCGCTCCCGGCCGGTCGCTCCGGGATGGGGGACAACGTGCCAGTGCCCCCACGACTGTCGGCCCGGCGCCCTTTGGGGTGCGTTACCGAGAGGTGCTCGGGGGAGCTCTTTGCCCTCTCTTTAAGCCAGCAGTTCCCAGCCCTTTGCCAGAAGAGGCTGCCGGGGCCGTGCCCAGCCTCCTCAGC
>VXAA01003888.1:24560-184188 GCA_013399115.1 Anseranas semipalmata | reverse complement strand
GGCGGACAGCGCCGCCGCCGCCCCCTGAGCAGATTAGCGGGGCCGGGCGCTGCCCCGCGCGGGGATAAGGCCGGCGCCCAGGCGGCCCGCGGGCGCGGAGCTCAGCGGACGAGGACCCATGGTTGGCTTCTCTTACAGCTCTGGGGCATGGAGGGGAAGGAGAGGTGAGGAGAGCCGGCCCCCTACGCACCCTGCCCCACACCGCACCTTGGAACATCCAGCCTGAGGGGGACCAGCGATGCCTCTGGGGATGAATAAACATGGATCTCGCTCTACTACCTCTTTGCCTCCGGACCCCACGGAGATCGTCAGGAGCAAGGCCTGCTCCCGCAGGGTCAAGCTCAACGTGGGGGGGCTGGCCCACGAGGTTCTCTGGCGGACCTTGGACAGGTTGCCGCGGACCAGGCTGGGTAAGCTCAGAGACTGCAACACGCACGACTCCCTCATGGAGATCTGTGATGACTACAACCTGGAGGAGAATGAGTACTTCTTCGACAGGCACCCCGGGGCATTCACCTCAATCTTGAACTTCTACCGTACTGGCAAGCTGCACATGATGGAGGAGATGTGCGCCTTGTCCTTCAGCCAAGAGCTGGACTACTGGGGGGTGGACGAGATCTACCTGGAGTCCTGCTGCCAGGCCCGCTACCACCAGAAGAAGGAGCAGATGAATGAGGAGCTGAAGAGAGAAGCCGAGACACTGAGGGAAAGGGAAGGGGAGGAATTTGATAACACTTGCTGCGCTGACAAAAGGAAAAAGCTCTGGGACCTCCTGGAGAAGCCCAACTCCTCTGTAGCGGCCAAGGTAAGATCTTCAGGTCCTCTCAAGTCTTATGTATATTGGCTCATTGCTGCAGTGATGGTTATATGACGTGTTGCCCTGCTACCTTTGCTTTAGAGTCTGGGCAATTGTGGCTTGATGGATGTTGTGAGTGAAAGGGAGAAAGACCTCCCAGATGCGAATGAGGCTTAATACATCTTTTTGGGGTAGTTTGGAAGGTATCCAGTTTGTGCTTCCCTGAGGGCTGCCTAGGCTGGTCAGTGTGGGAGCAGCTCCACTGACCCCTGGGTCAGCATATGCTGATTGCTGGGGCTGGAGGTTAGAAGACTTGTTGACTTGTCTGTCTTGATGCATTGTGTAACAGAGATTTCTTTGGGCCCAAAACATGTGTGTATCCTACTACTTAGCTAAACTGTTTTTTAAAAGACTACTTGAACTGCTAGACCCAGATCCAGTTCAGAAATTCTGTGTCCCCTTTTAGGGTTACTTAAACATTTTGTGGCGAAATACATCTCCTAGGTATTTGTATCACGTACTCCTAGGCTGCAGGTCTGCTAAGGCTAACATTTGAATTTCATCCTTTACCTGATTCTGGACTATTTTAAGTCTCCCTGTGCAATGATGCTGCAGCTCTGTCTCTGTCAATAGTTGAAGCACTGCTTACTCTGAAGTTGGTGCCAGTGCAACAGATCTATTTGAAAGCATTTGGAAGATAAGATCCTTGTTAGGAGAAACCAATGTCAGAGTTGGCTCTGATAATTTAGCTGTCTCATGTTAGTCTCATATTCTTCAGTGAGGAAAGTCTCTGTGAACACAGTGATTCAGTAACCATGGGGACAAAAGTAAAGGGGGAGAGGTTGAAAACTGTGGGATGGATAACTGGAAAGCATGAGAGACCAAGCAGTAGGGACGAAAACTTGCATTTTCTATGTACCTGTATCCTCACAGTATGGCAAAGAAGTAGAAAGAGGCCTCAGCCACCTCTATAATGTACATACGTTTTGTACATACATTTGTAAATGCAAACCCTAGCTCCATCCCTCAGGAAGTCTGGCTTTGGAGGGCTACTTATGAAAACACTTTTTCTTTCCCTGTCTTCTCTCACTGAACTTTTGCATACCACAAATGATGAGCATGCGTGAAGTTTTGGGAAGGGATTTTAAGTGTGGAGCTAAATGGCTCGTTCTGGCAGGGGAAGGGAAAGGCATGGTCTGCTGCTGAACCGATTATCACTTTTTTTTTTAATGACAAACGGAGCCCCAGAATGTCTTTTTCTCTCCAATGGCATAGATGACACTGTGCTGAATGCATTAATCATTTATAAGGCTCCTTTGGCACAGTCCTGGAATCCTGAAACACAGGCCCCGGGCTTCGCTGTCTGTGGCACTGACTCAAAATCCATTAGAGACTGTTGATGTTCATGATTTATTGTATATGAGCAGGGGGTCATCCTTGCCAAATAAGTGTCTTTTGTGATTTATAAATGAAATACACTCTAGCTTCATTTTCTGAGAAAATTCTCGGAGTAAGTGCATTCGGCATTGCAGGCTCTGGATTAATTGAGAGTGAATCGTAATGCATTATTACCCTTCCCATTTAAAGCTACCATTCTATGACTTTGTTACTGCAATGAAAATGGTTGCTGTATGTTCTCGGACCTCAAATATTTCAGCAGTTCTCAAGCACCAATTTCTACTCATTTCAAGTGTAGCAAGGCAAATGGGCATGATGAATAATTAGCTTACCGGGCAGGGACAGAAGAGCTGGTAAGCTCTTCTCTCCTATTTTTTTTTATCCGTTTTTCTTCCTGCTGGTGGATAGCTTTTTCTCTCCTGCCAGAGTGTGCCCTTTGCTTTGATCACCTTCATGAGAATTCATTCCACATATTGAATAGGCTGGACCTGGTCTTCATCTTCTGATAGAAGGGCACAGGCAGAGGGACTTGGCAGCCTGACCTGTTATCTGACCTAACCAGCTGTGCCTCGGCTCCACTCTTAGGCTGCATTTTCTAAATCTGAGCCTCTACCTGATAGCTGAGAAAAGCCAGCCAGAAGCTGTCTGTTCAGTGGAGCACTTTTGCTGAGGCTATGGGTCTCCATGAACTTCTGTTGTCTTTCCTAAAGCCACATTCGACCTGCTTTGCCAGGTCTGGGCGCTCAAACTGTTCCCATAGAAAGGGAACAAAGTACACTATTCTGAGGTTTAATGACTGTCACTGAATGACCTAGTACAAATTTTCCCCCAAATTATTTTCCTTTCACTTATTCTTTTTCTTCAGACTTGTGCCATTCAATGCAAAAGTTTTTTTCCATTTAAAAGTAACTTGTACAGGCCCCCATTGTTCTCTTTAAGAAATCTAGAAAATGGCTACAAATGTATGTTCTCCCCTAAACCCAACACGGCATCCTAGTAAGCCATGCACAATCATCTAACTCCTGCTCAGGCAAGTTGGGTTTTCTTGCTGTCTTTCAGTGTTGTTTGTATATTAACACTTTCTGCACAACACCTAACCAGATTCCTCCATAATAGCTTACTCCAGAACTTCCTGTGATGATACTGGGACCCATTAAATCCTGAGAGGGTGGGTCTTTTGCTTGTTTGTTTTGAAAAGGAATTATAGGTGATGTACCTGAGGGTGGAAAACAGCAGTAAAATAAGGGAAGAAGAACCCCCCCAGCCCTTAATTTCTGTTGCTCCGTTATCCAGTGGGGATTTACCCATATCATTTGACTAATCTGTCTGGCTTTTAAACCAACCACCTCATGGCAAGCAATGACTTATTTATGTCCAATGCTACACCCTGTACGTGACCAGAAAGAGCACACTGTTAGATTCTATAATACCTGCTCTTTGAGAGACTCCAGACTTCTAAGACGAGGAGTCGGGCGGCTGCTGAAGCCCCAGGGTTACAGCCTTGTTACCCACCCAGTGCTAGCACAGGGGGGTGTTTGCTCCTTTCCTACAACGCTTCAGTCCCTCACGGCTGTAACTAAAGCTGCATCATCCTTGTGAGAGGAGCTGTAGGGCTGCGTGGCCCTACGTCCCGGCACGTGGAGTGCCCTTCTCCGGTGTCAGGCACTGCAACAGGCACAGGAACCACCTAACCCACCAGACTGCTTGACTTTGAGGCACTTGCTCTGCTGTACTGCTGGGCTCACTTCACCCAGTGGGAAAACTCATGTGCACAAAGCTCAGCACTAGGAGGGACTCTCCGTACCAAATGAAAAAATATTTAGTAGGCATTTATTTAATAAAACTTTTCATTTCTCTCTTTCTAACCTTACAAGATACTTTAAAGGATCAGTTTCTCCTGCTTCCTGTGACTTTACTTGTCTGTATATCCCTGAGAAGTACCCACTACAATCTTTGTGGATGTTTCCTTCTCTTCCTGTGATCACTGTCTTTGCATGTTCTTGCTTATTTTTATTGTCCTCTCAGTGTGCCTTTGTCTGTTTGTTTTTAATGGCATTTCTCCTGCAATTTGGTGTACTCACAAACTCCATTTTTAACCATGAAGAGCTCTCTGGTGCTCACTTCTGTCTAGATTTCTTCCAGATGAAGACGAGGTGCAGATATTTTCTGGGATAGTTATTACATTTTGTTGTATGGTAGTTTTCCTTTGTAGTTTCCTCAGGAAAGAAAAACAGCTCTCCAGAAGCCAAACTGCTGCTGCTTTTCCTCGGGACTTAGTGTAAGTGTTAGGGCAGCAGAAGCTAGCAGTTCTCCAGCACTCTGGCTTGCGGGTTTGTCTTAACCAGCCTTTCCCTCACCAAGGCTAAGCCTGGGCAGCTGGTTTCTGCCAGCTGCAACCCAGTTAGCAGCCCTGGATTTCCAGAGCAGAAGTCCCTCCCATAGCTGTTGTTTTTAGTAATGAAACTAGTTAGGATCCGTGGGTCTAACTGCCTGATGAAGCATTCGTGCCCCTTGGGACAGTCAGCCTAGCTGTAAATCCAAGTAGACTTCAGAGCTTCTTGAAAAATCACAGAGTCCAGTTGTTTCCTGCTTTCCAGTATAAACAAAAAACAAATCAGACCAACTCAGCACCTTAATTAGCTTATATGGTATTGGAAATCCTCTGATCACTTGGATCTTTCCAGCAGCTCTGCAAGAACATTACCTTTTTTGCCTCTTAGGAGGAAAAGAAATCCTGGCTTCTTCTAGTCCTTACAAATTATTTTCCTGATCAANTGTCTTACAGACTCCTATGCATGTGCTGGGTTCATCTATTTTTCTCTTGCTGTCCTGAAGGATGAGAAAAACATGATGACATCACCTACTTTGCAAAAAGCTGCTCTGCATATCTGCATGTCAAGTAGGATATGCACTTCCTCACTGCTCATGGAGGGCTGCTCCTCTTTGCTGCCTCCACTTCTCACTTGTTCCTGTCTTGTTGGGAGCTCAGCTGCAGCAATCCCTCAGTCCTGGCAGGCTATTTCTCATCTCTTGCCTTGTTCCTACTATGTCTTTGCCAGTGCAATAATATCACGTTTATCCTTGAAAACATGCAACTCCAATTCAGTAATCTTATTATGCATGCCTCTACATTTGTTGAACAGCTTTTCTCGAGCTGCCCACTGCTCTCTGCTGCTAATCTCAGGGTGCATTGCTTAGGGATTGAAGAGGTCGCTCTGTAAGCTCCTTCCTTATTATTGTTGATAGTAGGGACAAAATAAGAATGATAAAGCCTCTTGGAGATGCATTTGCTACATCTAGAGTGTTCTTCCCCCACATGGGCTTTCTATTCCTGGCCCTCCCTTATGGCATGCTGTTTTCATTCATCTCCAAGAACCTGCCTGAATTCAGCAGAGGAAAGCCCTCTCCCTAATTGTAGGGGTCACATCTTAGCCATGTCTTCTGTCTCTAAGGGTCCTATCGCAGGGCAAGTGTTGACTTTGACAGTCAAAGCTAGATTGCCCATATTTTGCTTTCAGCTGTAACTTTCATTTTTCTGATGCAGCTACTGCCTTGGCTTTTCTACTATATATAGGAGAATATTCCCCTTCATCCAAAGCGAACTTCTTCCTTTGCAGATCTTCAAAAGCAGAGCCTCATTCCAAAGCTTTTCCCGTGGGTTCAGGGATTTGCCACTTTGGTTTATAGCTTATCACTGGGTTTCTAGCACAGAACTGTCCTGTGGATACACAAACAATTGCTGTTCTGTATCAGTCTCATTTCATCCTGCAGCTCCTTTCTGGGTGCTTGTCCTTCCAGTGAGCTTCTTATATCTTTTGCCTGGGGAGCCCTAATTCCTGCGGTCAGTTCCCTGTGGTGTGTCCTCTGTGTCTGTCTCACTGATGACCTTTTCACAACGTATTGCTGTGCCACCGGTTCCCAGAACTCTGCACTACAGCCTCCCTGAGCCCCCAGTCTGGGGGGAAAAACAATAATACTGCCAGGTATTATTGTGTCTTGTGGTTCCTTGTTGGCTCTAAAGATTCTTGCTAGTGATCCCTGTAGCATAGGAGGCACCCTGGCCATGGCATCAGCTTCTCAGTCTCCCACATCCCTAATGCAACATCTCATGTTATTTTCTGGTATACATCTGCCAACAACAAGCTTATTGTAAGCTCTCCAGGTGGGATCCTCATTTATCAAAGGTGATCCTTTCTCCAGACCTATTACTGCAAGACTGAGCACCCCTTGGATCAGACAGACAGCTGCCTGGCATTTGCTGCCTTAATGTTTTGGGTCCAGCAACTTACAAGACAAACCTGCAGGTTTGCAGTCTCTGAGGTATTTTTTTTTTTTTTTTAAAAAGGGAAGTTAAAATTGTTATGCCTAGTAGTTCTTTTGATGTGCATACCATACAGTCCATGAAGTATAGCATACATAAACATATATGTAGGCATACCCCTGCATTTTTGACTTATCTGTAACTTTCTGCTAGGAGAGCCTGGACCAGGTTTGTGGTCCTCCCTGAGGCTAGGTATCCACATCTGTATGAGGATGCTTGCCTCAGGAGGGAAGTGACAAGCTACTGTGCTTGGGATGAATTCCTTAGAGGATGTGTGCTATAGAAGCACAGTCGATGCTATTTTTAAAGCACCAGCTCTCATTTGTACCTTTGAAAAATCTGTCTGAGATTCATTCCCCTTGCTGCTCAGTGTTCTCCCATCCTCTCAGTTGCTCAGCCTGTGAACAGATATGATTTAAGGTGCCAACATCACAAGTTGAAAATATAGGAAATCTTGCAAGAATGGAAAATCCCTGTTTTGTTCAGCTGGAACTACAGAGGCTTAGGAATAATGATTCAGAAGAAAAGTGCAGGGCCTGATCCATGCAGGAAATGCAGGTATGGGGTAATGCTCACAAAGTGTGAGTGCAGCTTCAGCTGGTGCATGTGCAAACAAAGCCCCAAGTCAGGCACGCCATCCCCACCCGGTGTGCACTGACTGCAGCAGCAGCCAGAGCTAGCTATGCAGAGGTGTTCCAGAGCTGTGTGAAAAATCAGTTCTTTCATTTTTTTTAACACTTTTTTTTTTTTTTTATTTAACTGTTTCTATACAGTGGGATAAGCGTCCTTGCCATCAGCTTGTGGGAGGGAACAGGGTGCTTAGCTCTTGGTTCCTCCTCCTGTCTGTTCCTCTTGATCCTGCAGTTCACAATTTCCTTCTGATTTCTTTCAACATGAAGCCCCCACGGAGAGAAATAATCCAATGCTACTTTTACAACATGAGCGTTGCTATTTTTCACTACTAAATGGCAAAATATTTATGTCAAAGAAAGTTCACAGCTGATCACTTTGTTCTTATAATAAACACAGTCAATATGATTTACTCCATGGAGATATCTGGCAGCAACAGAAAAGACTGTGGCCAGTGAATATGAGCAAGACACTAATGTTAGCTTGCTCTGGAGAAGCTATATGTTGTCACTGCTTCTACTACACTGAGGCAGACAAGGGTCAGAGAGATCGTGTTGTCATGAGTTGCTTGGTTTGTTTCCCACACCCAGCGGTTCAGCTCCAGCACAGGCTGGGTTGGCTTCCCATGAGCCCAGTGGCCCTGGGGGCGCCAGTACGGTGATGGCTGGCCTTAGGTATGGAGCTTGCTGTCCTGATGGGGCCAAACTGCTTCAAGGGCTGAGTGCATAAACCAGCTCCGCATTGCTCTGTGCCACACACCTACGGACTGGTAGGAATGCTGTGGGATGCCTGCCCCACGCCCTATCGCTTTGTGCTGTCGTACCTGAGCTGCTTTAGTTTTGGAACCCATTATCCTTAGCATGACCTTGCCTTAAGTTTTATCCCTGGGGCAATATCCTCACACTCACCTCCTGGCTCTCTGTTACTCAGTACAGCGGAAGCAAACCTTGTAGGTAAGCTCCCCCCCAGGTTTGACTGGTTTCTGATTTTTCTCTGCTGTCCTGACTCTTCTTGGCCTCTCCTGTCTCCTTTGCAATCTGGCACAAGCTGAACATGTTTACCAGCAGGAGTTGGTGAGGTCTCGTTCTGATTTTTAATGAAAAAATGCTACTCGTTCTACAGCAAGTCCGGAAGATTTTCAAGCATCTCTGTACAAGCACCGTGCCTTTATATCTGCTGTAGCCCCTACCAAAATGCTAGTGTTCAAGTATCCCAAGCACATTTATTTTCTAGGTCCAATGATAACACTAGCAGCCCCAGCCCTGCCTCTGTGGAGGGCAAAACTCCCATTGAATGTAATGGGAACAGACGAGTATTATAATGTCTGTACTCATCAAGCAAAGCTCTCAAAGTGCTTTGAAAAGATGGATTACTTAAGGCCAGGACAAACCTGTGATATATGTATTATCCCCATCTTAAAGTGAAGAGGTGATAATTGTCCAAGGTCAGTGAGGAAGGCCAGGGCAGAGCTTTGGGGGGACAACCCTGGCTTCCCAGCATCCCAAGTCACCAGTATGCTCCCATGCTAGAGGTGAGCTTCTAGCCGGCCCTCGCCTGCTCCCTCTGTAACCTCACACCACAGAGGGAAAGGTGTTGGCAGCCCTTCCACAGTTTATTGAAGTGGATGGGGTGAGAAATCGCCCCTCTGTGTACCAGCACAGGCATTCCTATTTAAATGAACCCAGTCTGCATAGGAAGATCCTAGAAAACTTTGTCATGTTAGAGGAATGAGTGGATACAGAAAAATGGAAAGGTTTTCTCTGTAAGATCTAAAACCACACAGTCTATACTGGGGCAATTTGATGCACTTCTGACTGTGGGGAGGGGTTTCTGTTAAACTCTACTGAAAAGCAAGAGAGTACAACTATTAGGCAATATGTATAATTATATTGTGAAATTATATCATCAAAATATCCACTACATTATAGATCTCCATGTATGCACATACATATATTTGAAATTTCCCCTCCATGTGGAAATTCCTTTGTACCAAAATTACCCTGTACAAGGAAGGTATTTGTTTTCAGTTAGAACTCCTCGTCCTAACAACCAGCTCCTCTCTTTAACAAACACAGCAAACATAGTGAACAACTCAAACATTACTCAACAGGAATAACGTCTCCTCAGACAAAGCAAGTGCTGCCTTTGATACTAACAATATTCACATGAACAAGAGGGACAGTAGCTGGTCAGAGGGTGGGCTTTTTGTTGCTTTGGGAACTCCCTTCAACATATTTTAGGCAGCAGCAGGAAAGCTCTTGTGTGGTTTGCAAGGACAGGGGCTCCAGGGGAGCAGCAACCCCTTTCCCCACTGAATCTTCCAATCCACCCCGAATTGCATCTTCCCAACGCAGGGCTCCAGCCCCTGCAGCTTCATGTGGGTTTTCAGAGAGGGGAGGCCCTGTGGTTTGCTTCTCTCTGGGAGCATGGGATTGCACCGCTGGCCCCTCCTTGCCCTGCGACCCGTCCCATGCCACCTCCAGGTGACACAATGGCAGCCAGCCCTTCCTTCGGCATTCAGCCTCTGCCTGGCCTCGAGGACCTACCAGCACCGTTCAGAATGTTGCCCCTTTCACAAGTCCCTCCCAGATATGTCATCATCTCTGTGAGCGTTTCTGCTATTTGCTGAAGTTTGCAGCCATTCTGGTCCAATGATGTCCCGGCTGTGACCGCTTGGTGACTCTTCCCTGGGGTGCTGGCACCGCAGCATGGGGAAGGTGGCCTTAACTCACCTCTCTGCCTCTTGACTGCGTCTGAAACCTGGGTTGGGATGTGAGATCAGTAATAAAGAATACAAAGCAGAGCACTTGTCTGTGCCTGAATCTCATGTTGACAAATCTCACGTGAAGCACAACATCCATTGAGCATCCATCTAATATGATTAGAAAGTTGTGTCAATAACAAAAGTAGGGTGAACAGTCACAAAAAAAAATGAAGGAAAAATTTATTTTAATGTTCATTTTTCTTGTGGTACACAATCAGTTCCAGTTATTATGAGTTCAACTTTTCAGACCTGTTTGGACTAGGATTCATGCAGAGTCTCTATCCAAAAGCTCAGATTAGTTTTAAGTCCATTTGCTCTTGCTCATTTTTGAACAAAATGAAGCTTTAAATCTCATTTGCATTACATAAACAGCATTAAAGCCAGAAATACTCTCTGATTGGTACTGAAGGACAAAATGTTTCTATGACATGATTAACCTTAACAAACTCTATTAGAGACTTATGATTCCTTGTGGGCATCTCTTAAAAAAAATATTCATTTTGTTAAAAGAATAAATTGAAGAAGTGAGCAAAGAGGTATGTCTCGCAGTCTCACCACTTAAAATCTTTTGTAGCATTAGCTATAGTAAACATTTTCCATGACACGTGAATTCTCCTCCACATGCCATGTATGCTTTCTTTGGCTGGTTTCAGTGATATCTGATGGTTTTCATTTTTTTTTTTTTCTTTTTTGAGCTTTTCCTGCTCTGGCTGTATTTAGCACACTCAGTTCTAGACAGGCTCTCACATTTTCTCTGCTAGCAATGCTGTGTTCCCCAAATCGCTGAGGAAGGGCCATAAGCACGACCAAGCCCCTTGTGCCCACCTACAGCCGCAGGCAGCCAGCGTGTTGCTGTTGCAGGGACCACAGCCGGCTGCTCCCGGGAAGTGCCGGCCCTGGCAGATTTACAGGGGAGGTGCTGGCCCACGTGCTCCGCATCCCGCTGGGTTTACTCTTGGGCTGTTGTTAGTGTAAACCCGGAATGGGAATGTGTTGTTGCACAAAGCACCGGGAGCAGCTCCTTGGCTCTCTGAGGAGCCTTGTTAATATGACTGTGTCCTTATCTCCAGCAATTCGTCGTCTGGCGGTCCCCAGCTTTCTCTGCCGTGGCATCTGAGTGCCTCGCAAGGTGTTTGTCCTCCTGGTTGTCTTGTGAAGGAGAGCAGTGCCATTATCCTGATTTACTTGGGGAGGGCACAGAGGGACTGGCTGGCTTATCAGGGTCTGTGATGCATCAAGGGCCGGAGTCCTAACCCAGCGCTAACCCCTGGACTGCTTTTTTCTCTGGTGAGGCTAGATCCCAGCCAGAAGCGTTCAAGAGGCTGCTATGGTACATAAGAGAGCTTAACAATTCTGTGAAAATGCCTAGGAACCCATCTCAGATTAGGGTTTTTTTTTCAGGTTTCTGGGAATCTCGTGTGTATCTGGCCCATTCTCAGATGTGAAAAACTTTGTTCATACAGCTGTAATTTTTCTATTTCAAAATGTCCATCTGTTGCTCTGCGTGCGTAATTCCTTTTGCATCACGTGCTTCTGCTAATCATAGTGATCATGCATTAAACTCTCTCCTGTTTCTCATCATTGGTGCATCTGAGCACTTCCACTGTCAGAAATTGCTGTAACATCTTTGTGCTTGTCCATATCTGGCCATTCTCAAAACTCTGGCTTCATCAGGTGTCTGGATGGAGAAGCAGTGTAACTCACTCTCTGAGGCAGTTTGCCCTCTGCTACCAGAACTCAGCCTTTGTGGTGGAATAGGGAGCTTTCACTCCTTGTTTACTTCTTTGTGATTTTTTTGGTAAATCTGTCATTTGTAGCATAGAAGTTGTCTTTTTAGAAAAGAAAAAAAAAGTGTTGTCTTCTCTCCTGTCAACGTGCCAGAAGTTTATTAATAATACATAATAATTATACTTTGCATTTCTTAGCTTCTTTCATCTGAGGATCTTAAAGTGCTTCACAAACATTAATTAAGTAATCCTCATGACTGCCTGGTGCAGTAACTATTATTATCAATCTACACTTAAATATAACAATGCAGAAGAAATAGTAAATAAGAAAATCCCCCAGATATAGTCAAGAGCAAACCTGGCCTAGAAAGGTAAAGCAAGCTGGAGCAGAGCTCATAATTTTGTAGCTCTGTTTTGTGTAAGTGAACCCACCAGTCAGCCTGTCAATAAATAGGTGCCATGATATTTGGGGCTGATTGGTGTTGGACACAGAGCAAAGTGGGTAGGCGATTTTCTAGAGCCATGTGGTATTATCTGTGCTGGCAAGAGGAAAGTTGAGGTTGGCAGCAGAACGCGCATCCCTGGTTGAAAGCAGCGAGCTGGTAGCGGAGAACTTTCTCTGAAACAACCTCAAAATTTACTGATCCTTGCTTCAAAAGAGCCTTTACTTATCATCATTTAGAAGGGTCCTGAAGGTGCAGCCCATGAAGTGTGCTTAGTGTCCCAGGAAGAGTCTTTCCAACCCTCCGCAGACCCAGCTGGCTGCCGAGGTCTCAAAGCGATGGGGTCTCGTCCAATGTCTGCACCAGGTGGGTGTAAGGGACCCAGCGCTGTCAGCACAGCATGGCCAGTCCCACCAGGGTGTCACCGTGTGGAGCGTGGGGACCTTCATACTTGAGCTTTTCTTCTCTGGTTGCTCCTCTGCTCTCCCACAGGAAGCCTCTGTGGACCTGCTCTCAGACTGTCCCTCTGCTTTTGCAGGGAAA
The DNA here is from genome assembly GCA_013399115.1 of Anseranas semipalmata. NCBI lineage: Eukaryota > Metazoa > Chordata > Aves > Anseriformes > Anseranatidae > Anseranas > Anseranas semipalmata. The sequence goes on along the minus strand of VXAA01003888.1, from coordinate 171,566 downwards.
GGGGACTTTGTGGTGTCCCCACTTAGTGTAACTCAAGCCCATCAAACTTCCCTCCCTGAGCAAAGCTTTAGGAAGTCCTGGGCAGGCTGGTAGCCTGCAAAGCTCACCTTAGTTCTTTCCTCTCAGCCATTGGACTAAGTGTTGCACGAGCCTCTGTGCCTTGTTATCTTGACTGGCATCACTTAGAAATGAGTTTGTTTTCAGAAAGAATAGCTTTTGTTAGGATAGAACGGAGAGTAAAAATAAATAAATACCAAAGTTGTGGCAGCAAATGCCCCCTGCCTTTACAGCTATACCTCACACTTGTTGTCAGTGAGCAGAATTAAACTTGGTTAGTCAACATGCAGTTATGCTTAGCCTCTAATCTTCCTCAGGTAAAAGTCTGATTGATCTCAGCAGGTTTTGCAACATTTAGCTGAGAAAAGCCAAGTCTTTTAAATGTGTTACCTGTTACTACGAGGAAGGAAGGCTCACACAGCAGCACTTTTGTTTTTTGGTGTTAAGCACCTGCCAGGTTTTGCAGTGTAGTAAGACAGATCATGTCTGTGTTGCAAGGTGCTACACAAAGGTGGTGTGGACCCAGTTTCCCAGCAATGCTGAAGACCCTCTGGTACCATGAGACCTCTCAGACAGGTCAACCCTAGATTTGCCTTTAGCAAGAGATGCCAAATGGCATGACTGGCACTTACTTTTGGTTTATTTTGGCAAAGTTGCGAGTTTGGTAGCTGACTCCAGGTGTGTCGGGTCCTATTTATTGCTATTTTGATTCTTCAAGCAAAATTTAAAGTAGATGAGGTGTAGCATGTTGGTTAATTCCCATTGCTCTGGGGCCTACCGGCCCTGCCTTGACTGAAGCAGATCTCATCAGTGGGAGCGTTTCAGGAAGGAGACCTTCATGCTACAAGGCATTAGCAGACCCGACACACTCTGCCTGTATTTTGACCCCTTCCTAACTGCTGTTCCTGTGTGTGGTTCAGCAGGACAGAACAGTGCGCTTTTCTGCTGTCCTGGTAAGGAGATATTTCCACCAAACACAAGCTGTTCTGCATTCTAGATCACGTTGGGAATCAGAGTTCATTTTGCTAATTGACATGTTAGTGCTCTGTCTGTGTTTACACACAATGTAATTCTATAGGGGTAACTTTAGAGCTCCAGCAATGCCAGGGAATGATCTCATTCAACACCTGCAGCCCTGGCCAAAGCCAGCTTCAGCATATGAAATCTGCCTACCGAAATACGAGACTTTCATCATGCCAGGCAAATAAGGTCTCACTAGAGTGATGCCTGGCCTCTCTTTTGTCTCTGCTGAACACTGGGGCAGGTGTAGTTCCATTATTTTTGCAAGTCCACTAAGCTAAAGAACAAATTTGTTAAAGTTTCTGGCTATGAATGGCCATGAATGAAGCCCTCTTGACTTAGTAGTTATTTTTAAAGATGCTCTTAAGAGCTTCTTGTAAAGTGGTTGTGAAATACTTCTCAGTTTGCACTGTCTTCTAGGAAACTCACTTCATGGTCCAGATAACTTGGGCATGGAGAATGCCGCTTCCAGGAGTTATAGGTGTAATTTATTGAATTCATAAACTCTTTGTAAGAAGTTTCATCTTTTTGTTGTGTGTTTATATGCCACTAAGTGCAATACTGTCCTGACTCACAGCTCATGCATGCTACCCCAAAACAAGCCATAAATATGTTTTACAGAGAACACAAAAACTGTTCTTGAAAGGTATGGGTTTTAGTTTCCGTAGCTGTTAATCACATAACCAGACTGGCCATTTTCTTGATGGGTCAGTGCAAATTAGTACAACCAAGTATCCCTCTGAGCAGAGTATCCTGTCTCTGACAGTAGGCAGTAATGGATGCTTAGGGAAAGAGTAAGAACCAGGACACGCATCATTCTCTCCCTTTGTCAACGACACATTGTTATTGCTTTGGGTCAACGGGATCCGCACTCCACAAAGATCTGCAACGCTCAGTCTAAGCACAAGCTGGGTTTAACTCCGGTCAGCAAACCGGAGTTAAACAAGCACAGCTGTGTGGGCACGCTGTGCCCTATGGATGTTGCTTTGAGTGCTCGGAGCGCGCTGCCTGGGCGGATGTCACCAACGAGGCACCTGCTTCGGGCGGGAAGCTGGACATCCTTGCGCACAGGGACAGCGTGCCTTCACCTGCTCCGCGGCTGTGCTGCTCGCCTCAGCACCACACACACGCTTAAACTGGGATCCCGATTTCTGGCAGGGCTCTGGGCTGTGCAGAGCAGCAGGGGATCTGATGACCTGTCTGCTCATCCTTGCGCAGGGGCGGTGATCTCCGAAACAGAAAGTGGAGCACACATGGAGAGAAAGTTGTTGCTTTGGCTGTCCCCGCTCGATTTACCTAAGCTGGTTGCATCATAGGTTTTGTTGCTATAAACTAATCCTAAAGTGACTCGGAAGCAATTGCCCGGGTGCTCTGTGCCAGTCTCAGTACGTGAGTTTGTTGCTGATACTTTCCACACAGACGGAATCCATGGTTTTGATTTGAGCAGACTGAAGCAAACGTGCACAAAGCGGGACGAACAGTTAGTTTGTGCACACATGTGCTGTGATTTAGCATGCAAATCAGGTAGCTGGAATACGCAAATGTATCTTGCAGTTGATACAAGCAATTACTCAATCTGCGTGTGGAAAAACAGGATAATCGCGTGCAAATTAGATGTATCATTGCACGTGGTGTGGCTGTGTATCTAAATGGTCAGCAGATCGGATTCTTTCTATCAGTAATTAATGACCTTATATCCTAAAGGAAATGAAATACTGAGTCTCTTCCTAATCTTATTCCTTTCTTTTTTTTCCCCTTTTCCACCAAGTCCTTAAACAGTTCTGCTCTACTTAAATCTCTGCTGTCATTTCATCCCTTGTTCCTCATGTTGTCACCTATCTGCTGGGATATTTCTCCTTAGCATTTTTGGGTGGAATAAGCCTTAATCATGGTTATGGGCTCCATCATCCTGCCCACAGAATGATTTTTTTGCATCAGAAGGACATTGCAAACCCCTCTTTAAAAGACTGTTTCTTTCAGTAAACATCCTTCACCACTGACCTCCCTGCTGCAGTCTTTCCCAAAGTGTTTCTGGTGAGTTCGATGAGCCAAAATTTAGCTTGATGTTCATGAATTCAGCCCCATGGCATTGTGCTGCTCTGCTGCGTGTGCTCCCACCCACACAGGCGGGATGAGCAGGAAACGCCGAGCTGAGAGCTGGTGCCCTGCTGGGCAGTGACACGGCTGACGTCGACACGTTGGGGCATGGCTTTGCCACGAGTTTTCTGTGCAGACTCACAAAGGTCATTTTTGCTGTTGTGCCTCTGACCCACGTCTGCAAAAGACAGAAATTCTTTCTTTGCTTTTCCCATGCTTGTCTTGGTAGGACATAAATCCTTTGGGCATCACTTTTTTGCTCTGTACTTGCACATCGCTGCCCTAATTCAAGGGGCAAAACAAACACAATCTGCCTTTTTACCGCTCTACTGGTATGCCATCGTTTGTGCTTGTGTTCTTCGGAAGGAATACAGATAAAGCTTAGTTTGGCCAGCTGTCTTCTTTTTGATTTAGTGTCTTAGGTGGTCAACAGCTAATGATTAATCTTAAATGTCACCTCTTTCCCTTTCAGACTGATGCCTTAAACTGTTGGGATGTTTCAATACATTTTAAGTAAAATAATGATGCACTGTGCCAAAGAACAGAGAGCAAATATGGCAAAGCTCCAGCCTTTGCACCTGTTCTGATTTGCTTTTTTTCTGAAGTGCTGTATAATTGTCTTCTTCATTAGCAGCCTGCTGAATTCTGACATGTGAGGGATTAAAAACTCTAATGAATATGGATTATTTCAAACATTTTCCTCTGGGACCAAGCAGAGAATGGAGAATTTTGGAGCTGTATGTTGGTACATTAACAAGGAAAGGGGGATGTCTTCCCTTGCCTTTTTTAAAATTTCTCTCTTAAGAGTGAGTATCAAACCAGACAGCTGATCCTCCCTCGCTGCCCAGGGCGTGCGTGATGCTCGCATCCAGCCAGGCCCTCCCGCTGGATCTGGCTAGAGGCAAGGTGAAAACCTTGCTAAGAGTGGAAAACTTCAGCACGTGCAGGCTTCCAGCATGTGAGTAGTCTCACTGGAGTCAACAAGTCTTAAGCATCTGCTTAACATTAAGCTTGTAGCAAAGAGGGAGTGAGTGGCTGTGCAATTAAAAGCCCCATTTCACTGAGAAGGCCAGGAGCACCTGCTAGCTAAGTTTCCATGAAAATAAGGACATTTTCCTCCTTCAGTTAGAATTCTTCAGTGCTTAAGGTTAATGTGTCATCTGCAGCATCCACGAGGCCTGGAGAGATTGTTTCTGTGGAACAGATGTTCAACAATCTGCATTTTATTTTATTGTTGGTTTGGATTCTTTCTTGCTTCTACTTGCAGGAACTGGATCCTTCAGATCCCTGTGAAAGCCAGCTCGCTGCCCCGATCAGGGTCTCTGTTGTGCTCCTCCTGAGGGCATCCCAGTGCACTCCGCAAGGTTCTCCTCAAACCCACCTTATGGACAGGGAAACTGAGGCACGCTGAGACACTGGCAGCTTTCCAGGCCAGGTTTGAAGCACAGGTGGCTGTTTCCGCACCAAGCCGGCCATGCAGGCAGTGCCCAGCTGAGCTGGTGCCCTTGGCCAGGGCTGGGCGAGCACCCCGCAGCCCCCCAGCAGCACCTCGGGCAGCCGGGACACGCGGGTGCTCTCCAGCCTGAGCGAGGCGTGCAGAGAACATCGAGGTCTTTTTCACCAGATAATAAATCTCCGTCGTTAACCGGCTGTACAGCGATACTATTCCTCTCCAGGTGAAGAATCACATGGCCATAAAATTCTGTAAGATAAACACGGCAGGCGTAGTCAGAATCCTATCTGGACAGATTTATGACTTGCCTATGGAGCAGCAACCTTGCCTGGGCTTTATGCCACCAGCAATTAATATGCATCCTGGGCTCTGTTTTCCTTCTGGACAGCGTACTCTTGCACGCTTATGTTTTAGGCTGTAAGCATGAAAGTCTGCCATCCTCTGAGGGAAGAGACTGTCCTGGGGAGGCTGTGCTGGAAAGCTAATGCCCTGCAGATTGCATGGAAGTCACAGTGAATGGCCAAATTTGGGAGAGCAGCACATCCCTAGTGCACTTAAAGCCTCCAGGTAGCTGGCGATGAATCTTTGTGCAGTGGTTATCACAAGGACAGTCGATGTTTGCCATAGCTTCTGCTTACCCTGAGATTATGAGGTTGCTGGAGAAACCACGTGTTGCCTGTTGATATTGGAAACTGCTCTCCAGTTCCCTGCCCTGTTGTGGGATTTTTAGGCACTACAGTTCTTTCCCTTAGGTACAAATACCTACACCAAATCTCTGAATGCAGTTTTTCTGCTAATTTATTCTAGTCTAATTCAGCAAAGCATTTAAATGTAGGCTTTACTTTCAGCATGTGCTTGCATAACTTGCTCGCATCCCACTAAAGCTGACTAAAGCAGATCAGTGCCATGGAAGAGCTGGGTGTCTGTTAAGGCAATCTGGAGTGCTGTGGTGACACAGAGGGGCAAGGACATAAAGAAGAGTTTTATTACCAGCAAAGCCTCCAGGGTGGGCAGCAGGGTCCCTTTGGCCCCTGCAGAGGCAAGGGACCAGATGAGGATAGATCCTGTTGCCTCTATTTACCTCCTGTCCTCAAGTGCTGGGTAAAGCCACCATTTTATTTCTTCCTCTTGATGACTTCCCTTGGAGCACCATGGGTGTCCTTCGTTGTCCTCCTCTGCTGGGTGTTCGCGCCCAGAGGTGACCGCAGGAGTTGCCACCCCTTGGAGCTGCTGCTGGCATGCCCAGACTTGGCCCTTTTCATCATTCACACTCAGGTCTTCTCTTTCTTGCAACATCTCTGCACTTTCTTTGCAACTCTGCGCTTGAAGAACTTTGAAAAATAACGAAGAAATTAAAGGGCAAAAACAGAGATGGGAGAGAAACTTATCTTCCATTGTTCTGGGGGCCACAATCCCAGCATTTGGTATGGGCACAGGCTTTCGACCTGGGCACCCCCCACCTGGGAAATCCCTGCTTAGCATCATCCAGCTCTAGCAAGAAACCACTCGCAGTAACACGTTTTTCCTTCTTCTGACATGACAGCTGTTCCCTCTTCACTATCCCTCCCATTCTTGTCGACATTCAGTCACAGTGTTCATGTACAGAGGAGTTTTGGTGTTGTGAGTCCCTCCCTCTGCTGTACATAAAGGTTGCATTATAAAAGATCTATCTAATTAATGACCAGTGACCTAGTGCCATCTGAAACTATCTGTCATCAAGGAGGAGGCGAGATACTGAGCACATTAAAATCTATCACTTTTAGGATTTGAATGTGAAGCAAGCACCGTTGCTTGGCTGAGTTATTTGTTATATTGTTAATGGGATTTCTCTGCACTTTTCTGTCTCTGTACCATTTGGAAAACACATTTTGGTAGCCCAGCAATCCTAGAAACATAGGCCTTAACAACAAAATCAATACGGTTTCATTAGGCTTAGTGCTTGGCATGCAATTACGTTATTTTCTCAACAGCAAGCGGCCGTATTAGCTCAGGCACAGAGAACAGCTGAGCTGGGAGCTTGCTGAGGCTTACCTGGGTGTAGATGCTGGGTTGCTGGAAGCCAGGACTTGAGTTTAACATATACCAGCTTTGCACTGACTCCCCATGGTGGTGTTTTCGTGGCCAGTATGTGTAAGAGAGTTTACTCCTTGATTGTGTGTTTGAAGCCAAGGAGGCTGCAGATGGCAAAGGCTACCTTATCTTTGTGATTAACGTTAGTCACTGATGGCTGAATAAAAGGATTTTGTAGCAAATGATTCCATCACAGGTGCTCTGTGACCCTCCTGCAAAATATCCAAAAATAACTTGGCTGTGTGGCAGTTTCACAGCATATGTATGGCCCAAATTATTTCTTTTTAAAGAAATAGATTAGGTAACAGTACCTGGTTTTCTGATTAATGCCCTCATCTGTATTGGTCAAATGACAATCAGTCAGAAAGGCTGGCTGCCATGACATTGTCTGATATCTCCAAAAAGGATTTTTGGGGGGTTCAGAAGTCAGCGATATACCAGCATTAAGGCTAAGGCACGTGGCTTGGTCTTGTTTATATTCTCCCTGCCATTTACAGAGCTCTCTGGTGGCTGTAAGATTTCATGCGAGATGGTAAGAGGCAAACGTGCATCGGGATGCTCCAGAGTGCAGTGCTGATGAAGTGTTCTACATTCTGGCAAAGGCCCGAGGAAGCTCTGCACTGATGGCTGTCTTTGTATCTTGTCCCCACAGAGCCCCTTCGCAGCACTGGCAGCATCTGATCAAAGTCTTTAAGTTGAGCTCTGTGCTGCAGGAAAAACAATGAGAGTAGGTGCTCTCCTTCCACTCGCGGGAGGGGGTTAGAGCTGCTTCTGGCCAAGCCGTGCCCATAGCTAGCTCTCCACACCAGCACTGGCAAAGCAGTCGAGGTTCATTTTAGGGTACCGTGCAGGCAGCCAGACTGTATGTGTATTTCTAAGCCTTTGGAAAGGTGCACAAAGTGTGGGCTGAGTGGCAGGTTATTTGTCATTTGAGGTGAATAGCACACGCTACACTCAAAATGACCTAACTCGTCTAATTATAGAGCTGACAGCTATGTTATAATTGAGATTTCCAGGTGAATGCTTCCCCCCACTGCTGAGGAGAGGGTATAAAAGTGCAGACATATCAAATTTGCTCTTTTTAAATTTGTTTAATGATAAAGGAAGATTTGTGTGGAATAAGGTGTTTGTATTAGCAGCGCTATGATTGGTGAAGCTTACAGGTAACCTGGATATGTTACTTATGAGACCATCTTAAATGTAGACCAACAGCCTCCTAAATCTCTTCTCACAGCCCCAGTGTCCCCTTCCCATTATTCACATTCAGGGAAGCTCCAGGGAAAGCAGCATTCTTAAAATTTCATGCTCATCTAGGTGCAGATCATTCCTGCTGCTCACACCATTAAAGAGATATTTGCAGTCATCAAGATGATGGATGGTAAAGGCTCCTGAGCTTTTCTGAACAGAGCTAGTCATTGACTGCAGAATAAGAGGGGATGCAGAAGGATTACCAGCAGATAAATCCATCACAGGAGTACTGAGATATTATCTCTTGTGTTTGGAATATCCTGAAATAGCTCAACATCCTGGCAATTTTGCATCCTTTATACTCTCAGCTGGGTAATATCACTTTCTAGAACTGTATCAGATAAACTGAGCTGTTTTAAGAGGGTCTGTCTCTATTATTCATAGATTTCTAAGCTTTGCATTCCAGCAGAAATAATAATTTTCCCCGGGGGCACCATTCATTTATACACCCAAAACACAGCCACAAATGCAAACACCAATAAAACTTAAAGTGTTCTTAATTAACAGCCTCAGAAGCACCACATCAGGCAGGTAGATACTATCACCACTTTAGAACAAAGTAAACTTAGAAACAGATGCAGCTATTTACCAAAAGGTTCCCGAAAGCCAGCAGTAAAAGTGTTTGTTTCTCCAGCATATGCCATGCACTCACCTCCATCTCTTTGGTTGGAGGGAACAATCAGGAGATGTTTAAAATACACAACTTAGACCATCAGAGCTGTAAAACAACACTAAAAAAGACAGTGATCCAAGGAAATCTTCCTTGTTTACAGCTGTATCCTACATGTGAGACAGAAGAGGTTATAGGGAAGGATCTTATTCGAGGGCGGGCAATGGGCAGTGTTGCACAAGGTTGGAATATATCTCTTCGCAGACAGGACACCAGCATGCAAGCCAGGTGGGAACACACCCAGGCAGCTCCTGGTGGAAGCTTGACCCTTTTTTTCCTCTTGTTGTACTTCTCTTACTGATCTTCAGCTCAAGACCTAGAAGGTGTCAGCATCACACAGACCCAGGTGCTTGCTGTGAGAACAGCCAGGGGTTTCCATCAGCTTCCATGAGCACGGCCTGAGGTCCTAACAAAGGAAACCTGCTCCTGGATAAGCAGGTGGCCAGGGAATGTCTGCCCAGTGCGGTGCTGAGATCTCTGAGCTAATGCTGTTTCAGGCTGATACATCCACACAGCCTCATGGAGCTGTATGGGCTGCAAGAGCTGCAGCCGGCCGGGTGGCAGCTGCCCTGGTGTGTGACAGCGATGGGTCTGGAGGTCCTGCAAAAACAACCAGGTGTCACCTCTTGTCCTCCGCGGGGTCTGAGGCTGCTCTGTTCGCCGCTGTGGCTCTTTGTTGCAGGATGGGAGCACTGAAATCTGTCCTCTGATAGGAGCTCAGCTTTTTGGAAACCAGCAAGGAGATTGTTTGTACTTTCCCTTCTGCAGTAACATGCAGTGCAGAAAAGAGAGCCAGTACGAGAGCAGGAAACAGAGCAGGAGAGAGACATTTGAGCTCAGGAAGAGATTTTTAACTTCTGAAAGCACTAGTACTGGATGCCAACACGAGGCAGGCAGGTGAAGCGGGTGGCTGGCGGGGGCATGGGGCACGCAGAACAGGCTGCAGAGAGCCTGGAGGCATCAGCCCCACCACTGGGGCCTGGGGAGCCCACTGGGCAGGATGGGGAAGGCTCGTTGGCTGTCTGGGGACCGGCTCTCACCTGCAGGGTTTTAGATGCTACCGAGACCCAGTCTGTCATTATGTACTAAACTGCAACTCCAAAGTGGCAGACCCAGGGACAATGGAAAAAAAATCACATTTTCTAAAATAATAGGCATGTCAAAACATAGATTTTATTTATTGACCTTTCCAAAACTCCATAGAAAATCCTTTACAGCTTGGCACTTGATTCTGGAGGCACAGGCAGTGTGGGGACACAGCATGGCCACTGCTGCTGTCACTGGGAGCTGGATGTGAGATCCTGGCCCTTGAGTGTGCATTCGTACATAATTCATTAGTGTTTTTAAGATGACACTTGCTCTGTCTTATGTCAGCCGCGCACTTCTGGCTGTTGAACTGCTTATTCTTTCACTTAAGCTCTGCCCTTGTTCTGACAAAGGATTTCTAGTAGTTTATTTTTGATTACTAACAGCCTGGTAGAAAGTTATACATGCAGATGTTATTTTCCTGGTAACACGGAATTCATCTGTGGTGGTTTTTTTTTCTTTCAGCCTGTCCATCAGATAAATAAAACAGGCTCTTTTCTCTTCCACTGTCAGATTTTTCAAAGGCTTCTTCAAAGCAGGTGCATAAATTATAGCAAAAGTGAAGTGAGAGAGAGGAAAACTCTTAAGTCTGAAACCTACTGAGAGGGATTATGGGGACTGGAAAGTATGAGTCATGACATGGCTCCTTCTTTTAGACACAGCTAATGCTGCTCCAGAGCAGGGGAGAGTCCTCTGGAGGGGCAGCATGTTCTCGCAGCTTTGAAACACATTTCCACGCTGGCAAATCTGATCANAAAAAAAAAAAGAGGAAACAAGTCCCTGGGATGTACTTATCCTCTGATCTTTCCCTAAAGTCCAGTTTCTTGGCTTGATTTCCAGTATTTTAGTATTAACAATTTGGCAGTGTTTAACTCTATTTTTGCAATTCAGCCACTGTGCCTAGTGATTTATCCTGCCTGCGTTCCCTTTATGCTGATGTACTTGTACATGGAGCCTGAATTAAATGCCTGGGACTGAAATTTTGCTTCCAGTGCCCTCAGCCTGTGTGCTTATGGGGGCAGCCCCCATGGGTGCCCTGCTGCACCTGGAGAAAGAGCTGCTCCCCTGGACCCCGCTCCCTCTGGACCTTGTGCTCGATGGTCCTCCCCTTGTGCAGCACTGCGTGCAAGTACCGAGCCATACCAATATTAAAGGAGAGGCTAGAGGAGCCGTGGGGTTTGGAGTCAGCTCCCATAAAGCTCCCAGAGTATGGAAGCATTGAGTCTGTGGTTGTGTTTGTCTTCTTCATATGCAGGGAAGTGTAGGGATGCCTGACACACCACACACAGGCACACACGCATATGATGAGCAATGAGGCTACAGCTGGGAAATCAGAAACACTCACTATGAACTTGGCCTCTCTCTTCTCTGCTCCCCTGCAATCCTATTCTTCAGTCTTTGTGAGTAAACAAACTGTTTTCCCATGGGGAACTTGTGGGATCCCAGCATACAAAGCCCTGGGTTTTGTAGCTTCTTTTCAATGGAAAGGGAGAACGTGACGACACTCACCCAGCACTGAGGGCGGTGGGGTTTGTTTGCCCGTTCAGTCTGAGCTTAAACTGGTTCCCCAGTGGAGAGCAGATTTGGTTCCTTGTGTGCAATGGCCAGAAGAGACCAACAGACCCTGGATGAATGTTAGAAGGCTGCTGAAGCGAACAGGATCTGCTGGAGTGCAAACCAAGTGCATTTGTCACTGAGGTCGTGAACCTCAGGTGAGCGGGGACTTGTGGCACCAGCTTGCTGGCATCACTCTGGACCTTGCACCCCTTCCAAGAGAGCTCTTTGAGGAGGCAGAGAATAAAAATCACAGACAGACCGTACTTCTGAAAGTTTCTAAGGAAGTGAGGTTAACGAGGGCTGTCTTATTTTCAGCTTTCATAAAGGCAAGTTACCTGGAAATGAGAAAACGAGGCTTGTAGGGTTTGTTATTTTTTCCCCCCAGGCAAACACAGGAGATGGATCAAACTGCAGAATGCCTTGTTCTTCAGTTTATTCTCAAAATATAACACGTATCCAGAGGGATATAATTTTTCTGTTAAGTTTGCGACACTATCTTTGTTAGATTAATTCCCGATGATTCACTTGTCACAATAAGAACCTCAGCAGAGAAACAAACCGCAACGGCTTCTCCCCGGTGCTTCACTCTGCCTCGCGCAGGCACGGCCCCGCTGGGTTTCCCAGCAGAAGTTTCTGCAATGGCAGTTGCGAATCCAGCGTAACATGGGCAAATGCTGCCGGTGCGTGCGCAGGGTGTGCTCGTGTGGTCCGTAACCCTCCGGGGACCCCTCGCTGCGGAGGTGATCCCCTTCGGGTCACTGTTTGAATCCCTTCGGATGACAGCGATGACAGTTCTGGTGTCTCCCTTGCATTTCCGTTGACAACTCCTCTATCTGTGCCTTCTCTCACCTATTTTCCCTTAGCTCTCCTCTCCACCCTCCCACTCTGGTATCTCCTTCATCTGAGTGTGCCCAAGCCCAGGCCACAGCCACCTCCCCCTGGTGAGGGGTCTCTCCCGGCTCACACGTCGGCTGCTCTCGCGTAACCCCATCTGCTCCCACCTCCTCTCAATGACACCCTCACGGGGCTGTTCAAAATAGCATTGCTAAAACTGTGCTGTGCTTTCCCCAATTACATGCTCCTACCCCCCCACCCCCCCCTTCCTTTCCTATTGATATATATAGTAAGGAGAAATGCATATATTTCTTTCCTTTCCTTCTTGCCGTATAAAATGTAGGCAACGCAAATTTACACAGAGATTCCCTCCCCTCTTCCACTTGTGAGACCTGGGTAAGGGGGGGACCTCCTCTACTGCCTTGTGCTGAGCTGGTTGGTTTTTGGGGGGGATATTCCTGCAGATCTTTTAAGGACATAAATACAGGTGGATTGTGTTCAAGGTTGAGGTGGATCGATGTAAGGTGAGAGAAGCCTGAACAAAGCACTTTGCACCATTCAGGCTGCAAGATGAGAGTTGTTTCTTTTTCATGCTGCAAGTTGAGCTTTCTGTCCTGGGTTTAATTTCTCCCTGTTTTTGCTCCTCTGCCCTCAAGACGCCCATCACCAGCAGCGTGGGCCCCTAGCTCCTGCACCCCAGGGCTGCCCGGCAGCCTGCAGGAGCAGCAAACCCCAGCATGCCTCCCGCACGAGGGTGGATCTCTGCGAAGGACAGTCTGCAGTGATCCGGCTGCCTTTGGTTTCGCGAGAGCGAGGAACCCAGTGGGATTTCAGTACTTTCGACTGAAAGCAATGAGGACGTGGATTTTGAGGAATGCAAGGAGCGTGGTACCAGAGGAGACCCGGGGATATTTCTGACGTTGGCTAGGAGCGGGTGTTTCGAGGAAAGCTGCCCTACAGACATTTGCAGCATCCCAAGCCCTATCTGAGCACGGAGACAGGAGGGAGGGTCTGTGAAGAGGGCAAGACCCGTACTTTCTAGATTTGCGCTCCTGCGGAGGTGCCCCACAGACAGCTCTTCTCCATATGTTTCCTGGGACTAAACTTTGCCATCCTTAGCAGAGCTCACGCGGCTGCTGATGTTGCGATGGCGGGGCTAGGCTGAGAGCAGAGCGCCGTGTGGCCGGCCTGCCACGGCTCATCAGCCCCCGGCTGCGCGGGCAGAGGCTGGCCCCAGCCACCACTGTGCTTGTACCCCAATAACCACGGGGCTGGGGTGGGCAAGCAGACCCCGCCTGCAGCGTCTGCCTGGTCCTCCAGCTCTGCCACCACCCAGGTCCCTGCGCACTGGGCACAGTGGTGGGGGAGCCCCGGCTCGCCCCATGCTTCCTCTGCCCCCTTTGTCGCCTCCATCCCCACGACACGACCCATCTTTTGTGGTGATGCCGCAGTCATCACCCCATTCATGGAGAGAGCTGTGGTGCCTGCGCAGGAGGAGCTCAGTTGTTGTCCCCAGCTGCTGCAAGCTTTCCCTGTTCCCCTCGGGGCAATGGGCAGCACGGGCCACTAGTCGCCGACAGGCTGGGGATCACTGTGTTCATGTGCTTATATTATAGATATTAACAGCACTATGTAACATGCTATCCGTGGTTTTAACCAAAATCTGTAGGCTACCGCAAAAGACATGAGTACTTTATCACTTCTTCTAATTCTGGCCTACGAGGTGTTAGAGACGTTGATGTTTAACCCTGCTTGGCTCGTTATTCACCTGCTGCGCAGCTTCCCAGCGGATGTAGGTTGTTGCAGCCCTGTTGCGCTGGGTGGGTTTGTGCTGACACTTGGGTAGCTGAAAACAAATGTTCTTTGGTATCGTTTTCAATGAGAAGGTCAAACAGTTCAAGACTATGATGAAAATAATTTTCTGCCAACGCTTAGATGTGCTGTACTGAATTCACATGTTGGAGCAAGTGAAATGATTTCCTTCGTTCTGACTAATACGGCCATGCAGACTGTGGCTGGTTACACCTCTTCAGGGCTTTACTCACCAGCTTCGCTCGGAGGATCAGTTGCCAAACTTAAAGTCTGAGCTTATGAATCTCATTTATTTACATCACGGCACTGCTTGGGAGGTCTTGTTCTGTGCCAGGAGCCGCTGTGCTGGGTGCTACGCAGACATCCTGGCCCAAGGACTTTCCTATTGCTTTTGAGACAAAGAGAAGGGAAGGGGGGTGAAGGCAGGGGCCATAACCAGCGACTGGAGAACACTAGTGCTCTTGCTCTTGCCAAGTCTTCATAGAAGATGTTGGAAAGGAGAGAAAGGTTTTGCCTTTCCTGGGTAGGGGAGTGGGCTACAGCACTCTGCTGCACAGAAAGCATTGCCTCTCGAGGCCGGTGCTAAAACCAGCTGTTAGTGTGGGATGGGCAACTGGTCCTGTTTTTATTGGCATAGAGTAAAACTTTAATAGCAAAAATTCTTTGTGAGGAAAAGATAAATGCTCTCAGCATTGGCAAATTAGTGCATTATCCCCTAGATTAATTACTGTAAGTGAAATAAGGTGCTCATTATTTATTCAAAGTTTCACTAGAAATCCTTGGTGGATACCGAGCTCGGAGGCCTGCCTGGATAGAGGAAATGACAAAGCACGTAAATAGCCACGCTCGCCTCTGCGTCAGTGAGGAGCTCGAGGGAAAGGGAAAGCAGCAGCTTCCCCGCGTGGCGGGAGGGTCGGACGCGGGACAGACAGACACCTCGCAGTGTGGGAAGTGCCTGGTCTTGCTCTCGCACAGGGAATCACTGCAGATTCCTGTGCTCCAACTGCTGACATTACTTTTACACTTGTCATTCTAGTGACATCTACGTAAGTTGCAGGCAACTCTTGTTCTTTTCCCCTTCGTGGCAGTGAAAACGGCTTGCTTGTTAACCGGTTACCGGGCCGGATCCCTGCTGACCTGCAGCTGTGTTTCACCAGTGCGCTACGAGGCTGCCCAGCCATGCAGTGCTGGATAACCAACCCATTTACATGAAAAAGCATGTACAGAAGTCAAAACACATCACACGTGCAAAGGCAGTGACTTCAGCGGTGCCATAGCAGGGGGGGGACTCGACCGAGGCTTTTGCTTCTGTGGCTCACCCGGCCCCTTGCACAAAATCAGCTGGGTGATTGACAGGTTTGGGTGTCTGCTGCCTCCTTGTTTGCTTTTCCCTTCCATGCCCGATCGTGGCTTTGAAATGCTAATTGCAAACTTCACGTGGTCCGTCAAAGGCGGCTTGAGTTATTTTGATGTATTTTTGATGCGCTCTTTAACTTCGCAATACAACTTTGAGGCTTGCATAGGAAGGTAGGAAACGCTCTGTCGGAGATGACAGACGGGGCAGAGCAGGAAGCAGGCTGGCAGGATCTGCAGCAGAGGCCAACAGCCGAGCGGGGAGCAGCTGCCTCCAGGACAGGCAGGAGCATTGGGATCGGCATGCGGAGGCTGGAGAGAAGGTCTCTGTCCCCAGGCAGGTGGGGTGTCGTGCTGGCAATGCCCTTCTCTGCTGGTATTTGTGTGCAAGGGAGCCAAAATTGTGGTCCTGCGGTCACATGGGGGAACCGGCTGCTGTTCCTTCCTGCCCCCCCTCCAGGGGGACATCTCCCCCTTCTCCCCTGTGCCCGCTGCCTGGGGGTCTGGTTAAGCCCCACGTTACGGTGGGCAGAGCTCGGCCGTGCTCGGCGGTGAGCACGCAGGCAGCCCTTGGGCTCTGTGGAGTATTTTAGGCGCTGGTGTAAGACAAATGAGAAGTGCTGTTCCTTCAGTGGGCTAAGGAAACTGGGTTGTATTGAAAAGAAATGTTATATAAGGGGCTAAAATTAGCAGGGTGGAAAAAGAAGTCTGCTAAATAATCCCGTCTCTCTGTTGACACAAGCAGACTTCCACCAGAAGGGAAGGGCTCCTTAATTATACTTCTGTGACGGGTTCCAGAAACGTGTGACAGAGCTGGGTGCTCATGGCAGGGTGACCTGGGCAGCACTGGCCGAATCCCCCTCCCCACGTAGGGTCGGACCCCCCCCCGAACAATGGCAGGGGAGCGGATCCTGCCCCATCTCCGCGCGGCTGAAGCCCTGCCGCTACGACAGCAGGTGTCCAACAGGCAAAAGCAGCCAGTATGGGCGGAGGCAGATTTTTGGAGATAGCAGGGTGGGAGCTTAACGTCCATGAGGCCTGTGGGGTGGCCCCTGGGGGAGCATCCCGGTGGGAGGGAAGGGCAGCCCGCGGCTGTCCCAACCCCAGCCACCTGAGCAAACTGACCTTCCTTCTGAGCACTCCCCTGTTGGTTCTGAGCCCATTTTATGCTACAGCCAAGGTTTGTTCTCCCTGCTTTTGGCTCTGCCCACTCTGCTGATGGGCTTTGGTTTATGTACTTTTCATCATTTATCCCGTAAACCGTAACCTTAGGGACCTGCCTTGCCCTGTCAGTACTGGTTGTCTGTTTGCTATTCACCAAGAAAAATGGCCCGGGGAGCCCGGCTGGGTGCTGGGGGGCTGCGTGTGTTTCTGGGGGGCTGCTACATGCACTGCGCTGCTTGGGGAGCCCCGGGGCTGTGCCACCCGCGGGTGCGGTGTGAGTTTGGTCATTTCATTGCGCTGCGAGCACAGCCCCTGCCTCTCTGGGTGAAGGAGGGGATTAGAACAGTGAAAGGGCAGCGGAAGGTAAATCCTCTCCCAGGGGAAGCACTGATCGGGAGATGCACCTTGTGTGGCTGGTGCGGGGCCGCAGCGCTGGGCGGGAGGCGGGTGCTCCCCCGGTGCTGTCATCCCCGAGAGCAAGCAGGCATTTCGCCAGCACCCCTGCGCTCGGCAAAACGGGATGCGGGAGCCTTTATATATGTGGGTGGGAAGCACGCGCCGAGCCGCCCCGGAGCAGAGGGGATGCCTCGCAGCGGGAGGAACCACGGGTTCATCGCTCCAGCTCCCAAAATCGGGGCAAAGGAAGGTGTCACTGGTGGGTGAGAGGGACAGCCTGGGGCTGTGGGAAGCCTGTGCAAACAGCCCCGGGGGCTGCGCTGCTTCCTCTAGCCTGAAAGAGAGCAGGACCCCGCATGCGGGAGCCCCCCTGCACGAGCCAGTCCTGCGCTCTCCTCTCCCAGGGCCCCACAGAAGCACCGCGGCTGCAGCTACAGCGAGAGCTGCTGGAAACATTTCCAGCAAAGCCGTGTTCTAACTGGAAAGTGGGTTTCAGCAAAATGAATTTTTCTTCTGCTGTCAGCATTTGGTTTTGATTTTCCCACAGACAAGTTGGATTTTTTTCTTTTTTTTCTGAAATGATTTGGAAATGTTTTTGCAGAGATTCTTGGGAGTTGTGGTCTAGTGCCTCACACCCCTGCTCTTCCCTCTGCTCTGGGCTCCCAGGACAGAAAATCCCCCTGTGAAGCCCCATGTGGGTTTATCAGGACAGGAAACCATGCAGGAGGTATTGGTGACAGACCCAGCAGTAGCTGGTGTTAGATGTGACAGCTTGAGACAACAACAATCCTAGAGCTAAAACTATCAATTGTTATAACTGGAACAAAAACTTGTTCAAGTTTCCTGAGGGAGCCTGTGACGGAGCCTGGCTGGGTGCACAGGGCGTCCCACAGCATCGGTGCCTTGCCAGGGCAGAGCTGTAATGCCAAGGTGCTCATTATTCACAAGTGTAAGGGCTTACACTGGTTTACTCCATGCTAGCCACAGATTTCAATTCCTGTGCCCTCTTTCACCCATTGCTTTGCTGGGATACTGCTGCCCAGCAAAAGGGGAGATTCACTGACAAGAGCGGGCTGAGCTATTTTTAGCAGAGCCGATCCTGAGACACATAAATCACCTAATAACTGAAATTTTTGTTTTGAGCTTTAAATTCAGACAATGGAAAATAGGATTCCCAGATCAAGTAAACATTCTCTTTCCATTGATGGAAAAATAAACACAAGCTGCTTAAATATCTGTAGTGCATAATTTATTGATCACATGAGGATGAGAAATGCAAGCCCACTGTGATCTCGATAGAAGTATGACTCTTGGGAGTGCACAAAAGGCTGGGAGAGGTCAAGACCATTCAAGCTGGAAAACAAAGCAGTTGTGGTTTCCAGTTAGGACATGGCACATCCAAGTTTTAATGTCTCCAGACAGCACCGGATAAGACAGAGTGGGGATGCAAACCACACCCGTGTGCTCAGCAAGATTTCCAAATTCCCATTCATGCACCAAAATGGACAGCTGTAGCTGAGGCTCTATTTTCTTATCATTGAGCTGAGCCAGCAGCCAGGGTGGCAGCCCTGGTCCGAAGCTGCCCGGAGGTGGCAGGGCAGGCTCTTGAGGCAGCCACGTGTGCTGTATGGCTGGCACCGGGCACCTCCGGGGTTCCCAGCCGCCTCCAGAAGAGCTCATACAGGGAAGCGCTGCACCCTTTGGGACAGCATGGGTAGCACGCAGTGTGTTAGGATGAGTAGGATGCTCTGGCTGGGAGTGGCTGGTCTTGCTGTCCCATGCCCTCAACGATTCATCTGCTCTTGGTCACCTGGGTGACTGCAAACCCCTCTCCTCTAGGTCCACCTGGGGCTCCAGGCTACGAAGATCATGAATGCAGAAGAAAATGTTTACATGTTCCCTTTCATGCAATTCAACTGTTCTTGAAATTCTATTCATTTGAATTTGGGTGTGTTGGTCATCTTCTAAGCTTCTTATGAAGTGGCTTTTTTTTTTTGAGGTGGTTCTTAATGTAGGAACAAAATAGCACATATAGCGCATGCATATATAATATCTATATTCATAGGCACCAAATGCCTGCTGACCAGTCGTAGCATATGGGCTCTCTTCACCCCCTAAATATACCTGGTAGTTGTAAGCTGTTCCTACAGTGCATGCATAGAGCTACTTGGAGCTGCAAGTGCAGATTTATGTGTATGTGAATATTTGACCAGACATAGGTGAAAGCGGGGTCCAAAATTGCAGATGGTTCTTGGCAAGAGAATACAGCACTATTTCCAGTTTGGAATCATTTTACTTTCTCCTGAAAACATGCAACACCTCTGAGAGACTTCATGGCTCCAAAACTTTTAATTATCACTCTCATTCAGCCTCTAATGGCTGGGAATCTGTCACTGGGTCGGTCTTTTCTGCCTTTGACTGATGTGCGTGGAGTTACAGCCCTGCGCTGCGAGGACTGATCCTGTCCTTCCCAATGAAAATCGACACAGACTGTGTGATGGGAACCACACACTTGTAAAAGCAGAGCAAATAAGTGCCAAAGCAAAGGTGGTGGTTTTGGAGGTGCCCCAGGGCTCGGCCGGCAGCACCACAGGAGCACGCTGCCCCTGGATGGAGGTGTCCACGAGGGCTGGGAACCCTGTCTGTGCACTGAACAGGCTGCTTGCTTTATGCCAGCTGTCAAGAGGTTTTTTTTCTGCATCATGGAAAAACAGAACAGAAAAGGTATTTTATCCACAGAGCAGACTCAAAGAAGTGACTAAACCATGGTCAGCTGAGCACATGATCACGAGCATATGAATACATGAAGGAAAGAGCTTAAGAAAAAATATAGGTTCTTACAAACCGGACTTTTCTGCTTCCTGTGGTATTGGCTTCAATCAATTTCTGTTGTATTGCACCAGGTGAAAAATATCACACAATCCCAGAGAAAACAAAAGCAGAATTAAGCCCCAAGTACTGTGCTTTTGCTCTTCAGCAAACTCTGCAGACAGAGCTTTCTTTTGGCTTCAGAGAGAAGCACTTTAGAAAATAGTTGGGAGGTGGTTTCAAGTGGCCATAAATCTCAAGAGTTTTGACGGTTTTGTTTTTTTTTCTGTTACAATATAAGCCTTCGCTTTGTTGTGCTTACAAGCAAGATTTGAATTTCAAAGCTCTCTCCAGGCACCTTCTCATGCTGACACTTCTTCAGGTGCAGTGTCTTCAAACAAAACGGCTTAAACTTTTTTTTAACTTTCCTGCCATGTGACTTCTCCAACTTTGCTCCCTCCCATCACGGTGATGCCAGCTTTGTAGATATGGCACTTCTACACACACCTTCAAAAGCCTCTTGCATCAAACAGGATCCGAGACCCGGTTTGGAGCTGTCAGCAAAGGACCTGACAGGGCAGTGCTCGGCGCCACGAGAGAACCGGGGCAGGCGCAGGGCTTTTACCCAGTGCTTGGATGCCAGCACCATGCCCGCCCCCAGGCAGCCAGGTCTCCTGATGGCACCACTGCCAGACACCCCGCGTCCCTACACAGGCACAGGAGGAGGACGCAGCATGCAGGGATGCTGTGGCTTCCCCAGGCTCGGGGGAAACGTGGGCTCACAACAACGGTGTGTCCCTAGCTGGCCACTAATCCTTGGCTGCTCGGAAATACCTCCGAGGGCTGTGCCACATCCCAGCCACACCACAGCCACAGCCCTAACAGCAATGGCAGCAGCCAGCTCCCGTGTCATTGAGAGGAACCTAGAAAATATGCTCTGGTACTTAGGAAAATGCAGTGTTTAAATCCTCCCTCATCAAAAGATGGAGGTTGATTTTTTTTTCTGAAACTAGAAGAGACCATGAAATCCTCCGGCTGTCTCTGAGGTTTGCTCTTGCTGGGAGGGAGCATTGACCTTTCCGCGCTGCCCAACTCTGTGTTCTTTCACAGAGAGCTTCTGCTTTTCTTCAGACTCCAGCATCTTCCCCAGCCCTCCTTTGCCCTCCCACTATCAGCAGGAGTCACATGCACATACTGTCCTGCTTCATCTTGTAAGCAATTTCAGATGCAGAATTTTGGAGAAAAAAAAATTGTGCTCTCAAAGCTGGACATCTATGTGACCTCAACTTAGTTTAAATAAACAATTGGCTTTTAAAGTCTTACCAACAAAAAAACTTGTCTTTCTCTCTGCCAATGCGATTCTTATTCCCAATGGTTTTGCTTCCAAAAGTTGACAGGCAGAAAAAACAAGCTCCTTCCTCCCCTCCTCCTTCCCCTCTTCTAAAGCTCACACAGCGGCAGGATGGCTGGCTTCACCCTGCAACCGCTTCCAGCACAACAGGGGCAGCGGGCAAAGGCAACCAGGGATGCTCCTGGGAGATGTTAGGTTTGGAGAGCAACGCAGAGCTCCTCAGCACAGCTGGGAATGATGTGTGCTCACACGGGGCTCTGCACGCTGCCCACCCCGACCAAACCTGCTCGGGCATCGTGGGAGTGTGGCTGGCTCCAGCGCTAAGCGAGTCGTTTCTTTACAAAGGCTGTGATTTCCATCCAAGCCAGGGCAAAATTTTCTTGAAGGCTTTGTCATGGCCTTGTTTTAGAAATGGGGCAATGCAATTCACAGAGAACAAACGACAGCCCCGGCTGTGCCAGCGGCAGCCACAGGGTCAGCAGGAGCCGACCCCTCTGTTTTCTGCCTCCGAAACATGCTCTTTTTTTCCTGTATGCCTCGTGCTCTTTCTCTGCTACAGCCTGGGGAAAGGACCTCCAGGCAGCCCTGTCCATCTGTCTGTGCAAGAGGAGAGTAAAGACTGGAGAAACAGGGTTGGGGAGGAGAGCAGGGAGGGTGTCCTGGCCCAGGACAGTGGGGGGGTCCCAGAGGAGTGCAAATGGGCAGCTGGCGTTAAATCCTGGCCGATGCATGCTGGGAGCTGTACAAAAGGAAACTTCAGTCCTGTTTCTTTTCAGGGAACCAGGGCTGTTCGTTATGCATGAGTAAGTAGGGTTTTATCAGAGAAATGCCCAAGTCCTTTGTCAATTTTTCCTATTGAGTGGGTTGTCAATTTTTCCTATTGAGTGGGTTATGCAGCGGTGCCCCAAACTTTGATCCAGATCAAGCAGGGACAAGTCGGGATATCAGGAGCAGGATCCAGTTTCAGAGGACCAACCTCTGGGCTGGTATCACTGCTGAGTCCAACGGAGAAAACAACCGAGCCATGCACCCAGCCCAGGACCTTAGGCCAAAAGACTTTAAATGAAGGCTTAAAACAAGAGGTGGAGATCTTGCAAAAGGAATTAAAGCAGTGCTAAAGCTGCTAGAGATTTTGCAAAAGGAATTAAAATAAGATTAAAGCAAATTCTAATAAAGGGCCATAGGCTTCCAAAAAACTGAGCAGCGTGTGGCCGTGCCAGCGCTGCCTGCAAGGGGCCTGGGCAGGAGAGGGGGCCGGGAGGCCCTGGGCTGCTGCAGCGCGAGGCTAAGGGGCTGAAAAACCACCTCCGAAAGAGAAACAAGGCAGGCAAACAGAGATCAGTCCCTGGCTGAAACCGAGCCTGGAAGAGCTCCAGGCTGGGAATTTGTTGCAGTTTTCTTTCTGCCAAGCCACGGAGGCCTTGAGAGCAAGGTCAGGCTATCTCCACTCGAGCAGCCCTTGACTGCAGAGCTGCAGTGAGCGGGTCACAGAGGTGGGATTTAACACGAAGGTTTGAAGGTTAGAAAGGGGGTGAAAAGAAAGCCCACCTGAACTCCTGACTTTTTCAGGTGCCTGCAGGCTCCTTCCCAAGTGACGTGGGCCAGAGGATGCTTGCTGGGTCTGGGTTTCTAGTTGAGAGGCCAGCAGGATTTGCAGCAGAGCCGGACTCTCCTGCTCCAGGCAGGGGCCAGAGCTGGGCCCCAGGGCCTGCCGGGGACACTGCTGCCGGCACTTCCCTTTGCTTTGGGAAAAACTGCATGGAAAAGCGGTAGAGCTTAAGAAGTGCATGAATGTGCTCTGTTCTGAGAAAGCACTGAGAGCTTTTGGGTTGAGAGCTGGCTGCGGGAGGTGGGAGGGACGATGCTGTTGATTGCTTTTCTCAGGTACAGGATGGGAAATGTCTCCTTGCAGCTGAGCTGATTTCCAGGATGTGCAGACTTGGGCTGTGATGTGGTAATTCGGTGAAATGCCAGGGAGCACTGGGGCAATAAGCCCTGATTATTCTGTATGTCAAACTGTATTTTGATAAAGATATTAGCAATTTTTTCTTCTTCCTTTTTTTTTTTTGGCTGGTAATTAGATGCCAGTCTTACACACAGTCTCTCTTTCTGTACAGTGAAATTAAGTGATGTGATCTTAAACAAGGCACCATCTCTGACTGGCAGCACCAGGGTTTTGCAGCAAGAAAAACTAGTAGGAGTTTGGCAATTAAAGCCTATAAATGGCATCGCACTTGAATGCCAGATAACGGGAAGTGATTAAAGATGGATTAGCCAAGCACAGCAAGTGAACAAGGCGCTGGATGGCAAGGGTGTACCCAGGGCTGATGCGTTACTGCTGCAGGATGCTGTCCTGTGGTGGTTGGGGTGAGGCAGTGTTTGAACACCAGCCTGCAGCCCTCCTGGGGTGATGGGATGAACGGAAATGGAGAAGGCTGAGGGGCTCTGTGACCCCTTAGCTACATGCTGAAGTTGGGTGGATGATCTGACCTCAGACATGTCTGGCCCTCTCCTCTCCTTTCCAGCCCTCTCGGCTCTGTCTATGATGCACTCAGGCAAGGCTTAAGTGTTCTTTGGTCACAGTCTTGTCTAGCCGGCTCATGAAACCCTCCCTCCGCTCATCAAGGAAGCAGGTCCGTCAAACGACCTGAGTACCACGCAAAGGAAACCTAAGGCTAAGCCAGGCAATGACTTGTACAGGGTCTTGTAGCCACTACTCCTTCCGCACCTATGTCCCCGTTTTTGCTGTCTGGGCATTTCCTAGTTGTGGCATGCTGTCGTCTGGGAGAGTCCTGCTGCTCTGGAGGCTTTTTTCCCAGGGACTGGTGCTGTTGCTTAATCTTTAATGTCTGATAACTCTCATTGCAAGAATTGCATTTAGTTGCTTCTCTGTTTGTCAAAATTTGCCTTAATGGCTGTTTCAGTTAACTTGCACAGGTCTTATCTATGTTCTTCCTTCTTGCCCCTGTGAAACTTATTAAAACAGCAAATGTCAGGATGGGAAATTCAACTTAGGAGTCAGCGTGGCTGGTGTAAGAACACAGCTCTGATGGCGGGTACTCCATCGGCAGACTTCTGGGATGAGGGAAAGGTTTGGGTGTTTGCATTTCTGGGTCTCCTTGTCCCCTTCCCACCCCTGGAGGGAGCATTTTGTGCCTAAAGCAGGAGATGGGCAGCCAGGACAGCTGCTCTGCCACCGGCAGCCTCCTGTCACTCTGAGCCCCTGACCAGAGTCCAACGGCTTCTGGGTACCAAAGGATGTGCATTTAATGGTGGCTTTGCTTCCAGCATCAGGGTTAAATAAATTATTTTTCTTAAATAACATTTACAGGCCAGTCGATTTCAAGCTGCATCATTAACACCTAAATTTTCAGCGAGTCGGGGTAGTGTGTGGGGTTTCTGTTGCTCTCATGTTCCGGGATGCTCACAAACTCTTTCAAGCCCACGCTGCCACCAGCACCAAAGAAGCTGTAGGCTCTGCGGGCTCCTGCCTCCCACTGCCTCGCTGCAGCTCAGCAGCTCTGAGCACACTTTCATGCCTCCGTCCGCCTCACCCAGCTGAGCTTCTTGTGGGTTATTGGAGGTGCAATGCCCTAATGAAAGAGAAGCGTGGGTGGGAGACGGTCTGAATCGTGGTCTACCTGCCAGAGATGGAAATATTTCTTTTTCCTTGCAAGTCTCACAGCGCCAGGAAATACCCTTTGTGGCGGCGGATGTCATTGAAAGGATCTCGTTAGCACAGGACGAGGCTGAAATGTAGTGGCATATTTCCGGATTTCTTTGAATTTCTGGCTGATGATCCTTTTGTGCCCAGCCTCATTTGCAGTGCATTTCCTCCACAACAGGTTTCCAAACCATTTATCTTAACATTACAGGTGCATAGAGGATCCCGCAAGGGCTAGCAGGGGCAATTTCGGCGTTGTGCTTCTTGGGGAAGGAATGCTCTTCAGCTGTGCTTTAGGCAGTCGCTGTTAGAAAAGGGCATTGCAAGGTTTCCATGGCAGCTGATTCCCACTGCTGGAGCTGCAAGCTGCACCCGGGGACACTTTAAAAGCAGGAGAAGGAAAGCCCGGACACCCCTCTCCCTTGTGGCCTGCAGGTCCTGCGGGGCAGTTAGTGGGCCCTGCTCTGTGGCTGTCAGCTTCAGCCTCGGGAGCTGCCGGCGGAGCAGGAAGGCCGGCGACAGGGGCATCGTGCGGGCAGCGCGGGGCCGGTGCTCCCCTGGGGGATGCTGGGGGAAGCCCTGGCTGTCTGGAGTGGAAAGGGGCCGTGAGCATCCCTCCCGCCCAGTGTCTCTCTGTTATTCACCAGCCATCGCACAGGCAGCACAGAGTCACGTGCGATTTGCACGGAAAGCAAAGCAGTTTGTCAGTGCCACTGGCATCCAGCGAGAGCAGAGATTGCGATGAAAAAAGGAAGCGCTGAGCATGAAACAGATTTACTGGGTTTGCTGGAGCCTTTTTATCCACTCATTATTTATTAAACTGGGCCCTCCAGCAAATATTTTTCCATCCACAGTGACTAAACTTCAGATTTTTTCCTCTTTGCAGCTTCATGGTGGCTGGATAGGCAGAAGCTCAGCGCAAGCGGCAGGAATTGGCACCTCACCACGTGCTGCCAGGCAGGGGGTGGGAAAAGCCCTCTCAAGGCCTTTTACCTAGAACAGGTCACATTTTTATTACTGGAACTACCTTTTGGGCACCTGTCAGTACACACAGTGCTGCTTGACCAAACAAACTGAATCCTCCTCTTCCCGGTGCGTCCGTGTTCCCTCGCAGCAAGGTGGCTGCGCTTGTGCAAGCCCAGTGGCTGGAGTGGGTTGTATTTACAAGCTCGTACGAGTAGCAGCACGGGGATGTATTTAGCAGCATTGCATAAGCGTGGTATTTGCAGACACAGGCGAGTTCTTGTGCTGATGTCAAAGAGCAAAGCTCAGCTGGAGTCGGTGCAAATCTCCACCTACTAAGAGTTGGCCTCTGGTGCCAAAACTCTGGAGTGTTTTGTTTTCAGGGCACCAGGAGCATATTTCAGCTTTTTTATTTTATTATTTTTTTTAATTTCAGTTGGAGAGATGAAGTAAATACCGGCATAAAGCAGCTGTCTCAGTGCTGAGGACTGTTCAGGACAGGCTTTTTGTCAGCTGATGAAATCCTGAAGTTTTTCAAGGGGGCAGGGTATTTCTCGTTATGAGATGGGCTGGCAGGCCAGACTTATAGACCCTGTTCAGATATTTAGCTTGAGACGTTTCTGACGCAGGATGAGGCCTAATACCAGTGCTGGTTTCCACAGGCTCCCTGATGGTGAGCACAGCCCCGCCGGGCAGAGGAACCCCAGTGTGGGGAGAGGGCCTCCTGCCAAACCTGTCCTCTGCCCGGGCCTCTGCTCCTCCTCAGGTCGGACACACCATCCTGAGCCCTGCTTACACAGAGCGGTTCTGTCCAGCCTGCAGGTCTCCTCACAGGGGGTGGTGTCAGCAGCCTTGGAAAGGGGGAATGCATCTCCCGAACACTCAAGAGCCTGGCAGCACTTCTGAATATCACTGTGAAACTCAGCCCTGTCATAATGTGTATGAGAAATGGTTATTTCCTTAATAAGTGAATCTTAATAATAAAGCTACCCGTGATCTGTAGCCTGTTGGCTGGCAGCAGCAGTGGCGAAGCCGAGGACTGAGTGGATGGCAGCATCCCGGTACCTAACACCTGCTGGAAGGGGAATTTGCGCTTTCCCAGCGCAGAGCCCCCTTGAGCAGCCGAGGAGCGATGTGGCACCTTGGCCTCCTGGGCAGAGCGCAGGAGACAAGCAAGCAGCTCAGGGGCTCCTGTCCTGCCCTGCAGGATGCCGCTCCACTCAGGACCACCATGTCCTCACCTGGGTTTTCTCTAAGGAATTAATGGGTCAGATTGTCTATTTTATGCACATGCTTGGCTCTCAGAAAAAGGCTGAGCAGAAGCAGGACCTTGCTGCCCAGCGCCGTGCACTTGGCTGCTCATGCGTCCACAGCGGGGAGCAATGGCAGGACTGCTGGTACGGGGGGAACCAGAGGGCTGAGCCCCCAGCTCTCTGCTGCCCAGAGAGCACCATGGGCTGCCCTGGGCTCCGGCAGCCTCCGTGGAAACAGCCTGGCGGCAGGCCTGAGGGCACAGTTACCCCAAAACCCGAGCTGGGAGCTCTTCAGGGCTGGGAGCATTTGCCATTTGGTGCTTGCAGAGTGCTTGGATCAGTGCTCTGCAATAATTAGTGTTAAAAACACGTCCTGCCTCGCACCCTGAGGGCTGCCACCAGATCCCTGTTTTCCTCTCCTTCCCTTCACCCTTGGAAGGGGGGAGAGCCCCCCGTGTTCGGGGAGGGGGAGGCGGGGTGCCGTGGGTGTCCCGCAGTGGGGGATGCATCCCAGCCCCTCGCCTGCCGGCGCAGGCGCGTCCCAGCCCGCGGTGCGCTGCTGGCAGGGCTTGGCGCTGCATCCCCTTGACCAGCTTCTAAAAAGGAATTATTTATGTCTCGTGCATATTTCTGGGCTCGACTGCCAAAAATGGCAAGCAGCGCCGGGGCGCTGATAGCGCGGTCCACGGAGGAGCAGCAACTGCCGGTGCTGGGCACACCAGCAGCCCTGGGCAGTCCTGGGCAGCCCTGCTGAGCAGGGAAGGGGCTGGGGGCGGCGGGGGGCTGAGCCGCTAGGAATTACTGCAGGATTCAGGGCAGATTCTCCGTTTCCCTGAAGTACTTCTTGAGAAAAAAAAAAACACATCTTTTTTTAAATCTCTGTAACAGATAAAAATAGCTAATATGTTATAAGAGAGACAGAGCCGTGCCTGCCCAAAGAATTGGTGTCCTGGTTTGTATCCTGCGACGTCTGATCGCAGCGACTCTGTCAGACGGCTGCTGAGGGGAGGAAGATTCGGCTTTTTAAAGGAGGGTTTCAAAACATGGAAGCGATTAGTGGTCCCAGCCCCTTGAGAAGAGAGCAGAAGAGATTCAGAAGAGAAACTGGATAATGTTTGCTTAAAGATGGTGGTTTGCTGAATGTTTGCAAGCTCAACGAGCACACAGGAGGCTGCGGGGCAGCAAAATGGCAGCAGGGTCCATGCTCCCACCAGCCGGGAACAGCCCTGGGCTTCGGAGATGTTTGGATCTCATCAGGGTTTTCGCTAGGGCAGGACTGTGCCCCAGGAAAAAGGGTTTTACCATCAGAACCACTTCACAAAGCTAAAAACTTTGGTTTTGTTCAGCAATCTCCCAGCAGAACCACAACATTTCAGTCGTGTTTGAATTAAAATGCTTTGTGGGCAGTGTTAATTTTGTCTGAATTCACCATTGGAACAGCCCAAATGAACCCATGGTCTTGTTTTGTTTAACTTTGTTAAATATAGATATTATATTTAACTATAATTTCTCTATTATAGTTAATATTCATATCAAGCATATTGATCTTGTTAAAGCACAGCATTTTAGTGAGTCAACATTTTCTTGAATTTCATTCTGTAGGAAATTTCAAGATTTGAGGCTTTTTTCTTCCAAGGCAGAAGGATTGTGTTGCATAAACCTATAATAACCAGGATTCCCTGCAGATGGAAATTCTGGTTCCTGCCCACATGGCTCAGTAGTTCCCCAGAGCAGCCGTGCCCCCGGTGCTATTTCTGTGGCCGCGGTACTGTTGGAGCCACCGGAGCAGCAGAGCAAGGCAAATAGGACCCAATCCTGCGTGTGCAGGGCTCGTGCCCTACCACGTGTCATTTTCTACAGTCAGAGGCATTATCACTTGTGGCTCGGTGGGTTCACATAGAGCTGTGCATGCTGTGTAGATGCGGTAGGAGTTTATTTCCTGAAACAGGTACACACATGATTCAGTCCCACCCCCAGACTAGGGACGTACCTGTTGATAGAGCCATGCCATCGGGTGCCCATGAAACCTAGACTCAAGGACCGTGTGAAAAACGCGTGGAAGAACGCTTCCCTGCCACAACCGTGGGTTGCGTTTGTGGTCATGAACTTTATCTTTTCCTTTTTCCCATAAATTCAAGTAGTAAATACAGTCCCCTGAAATACTCCTGAGTGTCAGGATGTCGTGCATGGTAGAGCCCTGTGAGTGGAATTACTAATAACTTCCTAATGAGGGAAAATGACATTAGACAGTGTTTGGCTGGTGCTTCCTTTGGATAATATAATCCAACTGTGCAGCCTGTCAGCCTGCAGTCTGACCCCACTGCCACAATAGAGAGATTCATCTGACATATTGGCATTTATCTCATAATAAAATGTGTCAACATCCACAGTTTCTAAGGGCTCGCACTGCAGAGCTGAAACCTGCGTGGCGCAGGGGATGTTAACCCCGCGGCAGGAGCAGCAGGCACGGCACTGATCCTGCACCTGCGCAGGGGACACCCCACCAGGGATGCTTCTGCTTCTGTTCAGTCTAAAATAAGAAAAAATACTGTTAATTTCCAGAGCCCCAGAGTACGGACAAACGCAAATGCTTCTAAAGTGCTACCATAAGTGTACTGATAATAGTAATGAAGGAGAAGATATCCAAAGCAAGGCCAGTGGGAAGCCAAGCAGCCCAGCCACCGTTCTTTGCTGCTGGAGGTGTGTGAGCATCCCTGGTGTATGCCCGGGATGTTGTTGCTCCGAGGAAAGCAAAAGATCTCTAATCCATAAATACATGCATGCACACCTGCGCTTTTGCACATATATGGGCACCCAGGCTTTTGTGCACATCAGCGTATCAGCGTGTATATATGTGTCTACATACATGCACCCAATCCTTCACTTGGCAACTCTTTGGTTAACTTTGCAAGGGGATTTCTATGTTTATTTAAGTATTGTTTTGATGGTAGTGATTTATCTGACGATCAATTTTAGCTTGCAGTCTGTTACTTTGTATTGTAAATTTCTGCCACTTTCATTTATTGGGATTATGTTTCCTGTTAACGTGCTACTGCAACACATCTTTCATTGTCAGAACTCAGTCCTGGAGCTGTTACCTTTAGTACAAAATTCTGCAGATTTATCCCTCCTTGCTAGAGTGACTGAAAATAGCCCCATCTTGTTAAGTGACAAGGGAGTGGTAGAATTCGTTTGGAATCGGGATGTTTGTTTGGTTCTGTGGAACACATTTAACCATTACTTGAACTGTTCAGTCTGGATCCTCTCCATCTGCGACTCTTGCTCTCTTCCTGGAGCTGCGTGCAGTTACGTGGCCAGTGTTCAGCGGCACATGCTTGAACTCTTTCTTTCTCCCATAAGCTGTCCAGATCTGTTTTGCTTGAAAAATGAGATAAGACTATACAAATTGCTGCTCCCTGATGAGGAGGAAGATGCAGAATGGCTTCAATGTGATCCTGCTCCTGCAGCCATGTCAGGAGCAAGTGCCACATGCTCAGGATGGAGTCTTTCATTCTTTGATGGCAACTTCTGCTCCGAATCAAGGCTGAGCAGCCCCAAAGAAAAACAGTGGGATCTTGCATGGCAGTGCAAAGGAAAACATGGCCAGAAGTCATTGCATGGCCCCAGCATGAGCTGGGCATGACCAGCTGGAGCACAGTGCTCACTGGCCTTTTGCTGGGACACCAGGAGAACAGGAATGGCAGGGCTAAGGGATGGCTGTTTTTTCAGGCTCTTTCCACATCAGCTGCTGCACACGGATACTACCAAATCAGCTTCATGGCTAATAGGCATGTGGGGTGGTTTTACCCTGCTGGGCAGCTGACCTCCACCACAGCCGCTCTCTCACTCCCCCTCCTCAAAAGAAGAGGAGGAGAAGAAAGTATGATGGGAAGAAAAAAGGTTCGTGGGTTGAGATAAGGATAATTTAATTAAAGAAAAAAAAGGGAAAAAAAAAAAAAAACAAGCAAAGGCCATGCGGAAGCACAGAGGGGAAAAAAAGGAAAAAAAAAAAATCACTACTTCCCCATCAACGAGCGACGTTCGGCCACGTCCTGGGAAGCAGGGCCTCAATATGCGTAGCAGTTGTTCAGGAGGACAGACGTCTTCATAACGAGAGCCCCCCCCTCTCCTTCCCTTTTCCAGCTTTTATTGCTGAGTGTGACATCACATGGTATGGAATATCCCTTTGGTTGGTTTAGGTCAGCTGCTCTGGTGATGTCCCCTCCTCATTTCTTGCCCACCCTCACCTACTGGCTTTGGGGGGTCTGGAGAGAGTCTTGGTGCTGTGCATATGAACTTGTTTTGGCTTGGCTGATCCCTGCTCATTCCCCACCAAACCAGTAAAGGCCGACGTGGGGAAGTGCTGAGCACCACCATGCCCTTGGTGCTGCTCATGGCCCAGTGGGAATGGGACCTGAATCTCCACTCCGGTGGCATCCCGCATCCCCCATGATGCTGCTGACCGAGGAGGCTCCGGCTGGAGCTCCTGGAGGCCTGAGCCCTCCCAACATATGGACTCCGAAACTCAGCAAGCAAGCAGCAGATGTAAATAGGAAAGACAGAAATCCCATCAAAACAGAACAATGACAGACAAGCCAGGAGCAGCAACGAGGCTTTATTTACATGCTAATCAAATCAGTCCTGCTTTGTCAGCCACGTTATCTGCATTGAAAGGGGCTATAAATACACAGGAGAAGGAAGAAGCCACAGAGAAGAACACATCTAATTCTGGTGCGTTATTGCTGTTAATAGAAGGATATGCACTCTATACATGACCTGATTAAGAGTTTTTGCCCCTGCAAAGCATAAACAGCTATGCCTCCAAACCTCAGTCTGGACATCTGTAAAGCGTCTCTTGTTATTTCCTTTCCCCAGCTTTTTGATATAGCACTCTTGTGACAACCTGTGTCATCTTATGTCAGATACAACAGCTTGCTTTGTCTTATTGCTTCTCGTTGTGGGAGTTTATCGCTTGGTATAACATGGCGTGACTCCGTGAAGCAGTTTATCACTTGGTATAACATGGTGTGACTCTGTGCAGCAGTCCAAGTGAATGGGAGCACTTGGCTTTGTTGGAAATGGAAATGCATTTCCCCTAATTTCCCTCCTCCTCCCTGTAAGTATTTCTGTCGTGAGTCAGAGAAAAATTCAAAACTACAAATCATTAGTGGAAATGGGGTTTTCTAGAAAACTTGCTTTATGAAAAAAATGCAAATAGATCTGGGGGCATGAGAGGTAACCAGCTGCAACCATAAAATGGACAGGAGCTTTTTTCAGTTGCCAATGTTTGGATAAAATTTTAACTGCCTGGATTTTTATTTATTTATTTATTTTTAATTTGAAAAGGAGTATTTCCCATCAGGATATTTCTTGGCATAAAAGATCTTCCTTCCTCTTGTATTGTATCTGCTCCTATCACATTGGCAGAGTAAGTAAAAAGGATGTAATGCCAATCTTTGAAACAGGAATTTTGTCTTGTCTTTAATGGGATTAAGATCATCTTTGATCTTGAGGAAAGCCAAGCTAAAAGGCATCAGTGGATGCTGGTGAATAACAGGGCAATTTTAACATATTTTACAAATGTTCATTTAGATTCTACATTAGTCTGAGTAACAGGAGAAAGGGAGAAAATTGCCGCTTTCTTTGAGAACATATACTGTGATTCATTGTGTAGATGTCCTTTAGGGACAGAACAGTATGTGGTTGTTTAAGATCATAAAACTTAGAAACATGCATAGATAGGCCCGGCAGATAACTCCAGAATATATTTCAGCTCTCTTCTCTCTGCATATCGGCAGCAAGAAGGTGGGTACTTTACAGCTCAGGAACAATCCGACAAACTATAGCAAACCAAACACATCACATTATAGTGGCTGTGTATAAATGGACTGAGGACTTCAGTGCATGTTGTCCGGTGGCTTGGTCGTGCTCTTGTTAAAGCCTCCCCTGATAAAACTGGGAGTATATAGAGGTCTCAGCTTTGTTTAAAAGAAAAGAAGGTCTGAAGTCCTCAGGAATGCAGAAAAAAGCCTAAAGATAAAAAATCTAAAGGTTAAAAGAACAGACAGCAAATAAAAAGCCTGAAACAACTGTATTCATGCCAGTCTCATGATCTGAATGTTTGATGTTAGCAGCATCTCCCTCTGTCTCTGATTCACCTGGATTTGGCGTGCGTGCAGCTGCCCGCAGCACCCGGCGCACACACGTCCCTCTTGCCCACTGACCCGCAGGGTATGACGGGAGCTGGTGCTGCTCATCCCCAGCAGGGATGCTGAGGCCCTGGCTGGAAGGAGATGGGGCCATGGCCCCCCAGAGCGCAACCTGGGGAGGCTGGGGGACTGTGCACGAGTCACAGGCATGAGGCTCTGCGTTTGCTTCACCAGCAGCTCCCTGGCTTGTTCAAGAAATGGTTTACACCATGTTTTCTACCAAGGAGGCAGCCCCTCTTGGAATATTTTTGTGCATGCGCTGTAGGACTTGCAGACCCATGAGACCTCGCTTTCCCTCATGGGCCCATGGACCAGAGAGCCGCAAGCCACTCACTGAAATTTTACTGAATCAAGACCACAGGTAGGAAGGCAATGAAATTCTCCAATGCCGATTTTACTCACTTAGGTGAGTAAATATTTCCATACCCATGTTTGTGCAATTAGATCCTCAAGTGCCCATCCTCATCCTCCTGAGAATGAAGGCCATCTCTGTCCCTCAGGCTTAGACTGGCCATTGTTTTCCTTGCAACTCTTCTTCAAAAGGCTCAGCTCCATGTAGCTCCAGTAGACATCCATAAAGCCCCTCCTCCTCCAGCTCATCTGCAGACACTTTTTCTCTGCTTGCCCTAAATAAAAATAGGTCAGTTGTAGGTAATTTATTATGCAATGATTTTAGTATATTTTGCCAGACAAAAATCATACAGTTGTAGCAAATTCTAGTTTTGGACAACTAATGGTTCCTCTCCAGCTGTTACAGCTCTTCAGATAAGTTGCTCTTGAACACTTTTCAGAAATCTCAAATATTGTTCTTTCTGCAATGAATGAGCAAGTCAGTGAAGTGGCTCTTTTTCTTTAGAAGAACCGAAAAGACTGCGTATGACAAAAGTATTAAGTGGTAATGGAGATTTACATCCTAAAACTGTCTTCCACTTAAAAACCAATCAAACCCGCAACTTCCATTTGGGTTAGGTGAATTACCTTGAAAATGAAGTTTTAAGAACTGCAGGTTTGAGATACATATAATACCAGATTTCTTAAATACCAGATTTTCTGAGGACTTAGGGCTGCAGCTGGACAGTAAATTGCGTGGTGTTGGTGGCCTGCATTTCAGCCCTCCATCCTCACCCTTCCCAGCCCCTCTGGCCAAGGTCCTGTGGTGACAATCTGTGCTGTGGTGTTGCTGGTTCAGGGATCAGAGAGGACGGGAGGTAAAGCCTCCTCCTCCTCCACCTGTGTACAGATAGCACATCACCTCTGGCTCTGTGCTCACTTTCTCCAGGACCCAGTGCCAGAATAAAAGGTAAAGGATAGCAGTCACCCGGTAAGCGAGAAGTCCGACCAAGTCTTGTTTGTGAGTGCGTGGGAAACCTCAGCAGAGTTCTTCTCTGTTTTCTTCACATGTATAGAATATAAGTGCAAACAAAAGGGTTTGTTTTCAAATTTTCTTCTAGCTATTTTCCCATTAGCCTCTAGATTTCAAACACTGGTTGATGCAATTTGGAAAATCCCATAGGCTTCATTTGCAATGTGCCTGTAAGAATCTGTGTGCAAGTGCCTGCTCTTTTCTCTGATGGTGTGACATGGTGGGACAGGTTAGGTGACATTTCTGCTGTATCCTTTTGTATGAATTTGTATCACTGTCACTCCCAGGCTCCATTCTCTGTTCTGAGTACAAGTCATGCACTCTGTGAATAGGATCAGAGTTTCCTTACTGGACTGATTAATGAACATGGGCAGATGAGACAGCCTCAAATCCAGCCCCGGGAACCAAAATGTGTCTGTCTTTTCTCTCCTCATCTTTTGCTTCACTTGTATGAACCACCTCCGCACCCAGAAACATATTTGCAAAATCTATTTTCAGCCTCAAAAGGCAACATGATACATATCAGCTAACATTTGTCAACTGAAAAGATGCTGATTGGATAAAAATTACAGACCAATCCTTACTGGAAGTAAACTGTGATAGCTTTATAGCCATTCATTTATGCCATCTACAGATCTGATACTATTTTTACCACTAAATATTAAGATGCTCTTTATCACATAGATTATGCTAATGTTCAAATGCAATTACTCTGCACAGGCAAAGGCTATTTTGTTCTGCAATTGCAGTAATTAAATGTGCATAAATTAGGTACATTTTTGTGAAACAAGAGTATTTGAAATGGAAGTTTTTCACCTCTTTATTAGTAAAAGTTCAGGTGGCTTATTAGGGCTGGACAACAGATGTGAGAGAAATTCATTTTTACCATGGGCCTCAGGGGAAAAAAGTGGTTGGTTTTGGTTCCACAAATTTCTGTTGTCTTTCAATGCTGCAGATGAACATTCTAATTTACGAACTTGGTGAGGATCCCCTTAGGGCTGCTCACCTGTCACCCCGTGGCCATTACATATGCCAAGAGATCTGGTTCCACCTTGCCCCACAAGACTCGAGGGTAATTATGGAGACTGACCTCTTGGTGGGGCTGAAGGATATCCTGGGTGGGACGGGAAGGGGAGGAGGAGGGCAGCAGTGCTCCTGGTGTGCCAGGGGCTTTCTCAGCTGGGTAAGAGCAGCGGGTGTGACTGTTTGTGGGTCTGCCATCGTACACGGCAGTCAGTGGAGAACTGGTGTTTTGCAGAGGATGCATCCCATTTTCCCTGGAAAGTGAGTTTTCTGTTCCCTCAGACACTATACATT
The DNA here is from genome assembly GCA_013399115.1 of Anseranas semipalmata. Lineage (NCBI taxonomy): Eukaryota > Metazoa > Chordata > Aves > Anseriformes > Anseranatidae > Anseranas > Anseranas semipalmata. The sequence goes on along the minus strand of VXAA01003888.1, from coordinate 135,821 downwards.
CAAGCAGCAGATTGTCAGGCACTCATTAAGTATTTATGTCTCATTTACGTTGTTTAGCAAAGATGACTGGCAAAAGAGGTCGTAGTCTTTGTTGGTCCAGCAGTAAATTCTTTAATCTGCCTTAAACATTTTGTTCCATGTACCTCTCTCTGGAGGACTTGGGTGCCTTCTGGTTAGCTGGTGACTTGCTGGAAAACAGAATTGCTCTTTTCATACATAGGCAATAATGCTTCAGGGTATAAATTATAGTCAATAAAGAAGTGGCTGTAAAATATGCATCATGCTCATCCAGAGTTTGAGGAGTGCTGTTGTATGCCTTAATGTTATGGACAAGATTGCTAAAATTACAGCTGACTTTTTATCTCTTGCTCTTATCCTGTAACATACACTCTTGTAATATCATCTATTTTTAATGTAACATTTTATGGTTGGTTGTTGTAGACAGTCCTACCAAATTCAGATCCTTGGAGCACTAAAAATCAGTTTTGTTTTATTTATTGTTTTGCGTGTTATTCCCTACTTATTCTTAATATAACAAATGGAGTCCTGGGGACAATATAGCAAATACATCCACTGTCATTGAACAGGTTGTGCAGTACAAACCGATGGTCCATCTGCTTGCTCACATGCGACAGGCTGGCCAGCTGTTTGGGGACACAGGCTGCTCAGCTCTAGCAGACAGATGTATCAGACACAATTTGGGTTTAATGGGAGGGTAATGGAGCAGGAGAAATTAAGGCTGCAGTGTCAAAGAGCCTTTGCTTTGATGTACTTCACGGCAGCTTGTTTGCGCCTGGCGGTCAGGTCTGTCCCATCCAATGCTGTGGCCGTGAGGTTGGAGGATGCTTGTGCCTCCCCTCGTCAGCACCGCTGCTTTCGGTGTCTGCAGCCTGCAGTTCCCTTGCACTATTATGGCTGCTGGCAGCAATGGAAATCACCCCTGTGTGCCCTGGTTGTTGGCTTGCCTCTATGAACACGTAGAGGTTTCCTGGTGTTCCTCGGTTGAATTACGATCTTTTGCCTTGCTCAAAGTTGAATAAATAAATCTAGGTGGAGATATTGTGCAAGGAATGGGAAAAGTCAAGGAAGATGTCATCTAAGATGTTGGTCTAAGAACTTAGACCACAAACAATTTATGTAATTTTGCACAAAAGCTTCTTTGCCCTGTGCATCAATTCCTTTATCTGTAAAACTCAAACACTGGCACTGTGTTACTGCCTAACCTGAAAGGTTCCCATTCACTTGAATGGAGCTTGGACCCCATCCATAGATTATGCACAGTGAAAGGACAGCCCAAGATGAGCAGAGACCTGGCCTGTTCCTCTGGGTTTGCCTTTTGTTCCTCACGGACCAGGGCAATGTATTTAAAGAAAATCAACATTAGAATATATGTAAAAAGGAAAAGGGGAGCAGTGAAGCTGTTCAGACAGCAAAATGTGCTTGGTACACCTTGTAATTTGGGAAGGACAGCTGAGCTGTGCTTGGGGTGCTGCTGGACAAGAAGAAAACTTGGAAGAAACAAGAAGAAAACAGTTCAGGAAACTTTGCTGATATGAAACATTTTAGTTCTTCATCCAAGTAAAATCCTGCTAGGTGTGAATAGGGTCTTCCTCCCAATTGTATACGATTGGAAAGGGTTGGGGCATTTTTCAGTGTGCCCTTGCAAGAATCTGTGGGCCTGTGCCTTCTCAGAAGGGAAATTGTCCACGGAGTTCCAATTTGTGTTTCCTCAAGGCAAAACAGGAAAATGATACACATAATTTTTTGGAGGGGCTCTTGACATAGGCAGGAGTAACTGTTAGAGGACTCCAAAGGAGAGATAATTCTGGAGAAACAGAAAAGTGAGATTCACCTCCAAGAGATTTTGGGCTGTTAATCAGGTTCTTTCTGGAACTCTCTGAATCATTATGATAATAATATAGTAATAATAGCAATAAACTGTGACCATCAGGAGGGGAACATTAACCATTTGTCCAATGCCTATATTAGTTCAGTTATGAATTCATCCTTGTGGCAAGAATAGTTGAAAAAATTCTCAGGTCATATTGAGATCGTCATTTACTGCTGTATTTTCTTTAAGGCAGGAGATTTTTGCCCAAAGTGATTTTCGGTGTGTGTTTTCCCATGAATTTTCAAAGTTGTTAATGCCCAAGGGATAAGGCAGTGATGTAGAAAATAGCCAGTTCCCATGTGATTTGTTCTCATTCTGATGCCACATACTTCCTGGTTCATTAAGGATAAAACAAAATTCATTTAAGTCCTGTTTCAAAAAGCTGTAAGGCTCCTAATGTGTATGCAAATGTCTAACAGCCCATATCTATTTGTCCAACTGGGAATTACTAATCTAAATATTTTGTTGTTTCTTGGCCTACCTATTTGATTTTGGCTGCCGGCAGGCTAGAGCAGAGGATGGTGAGGAGGGACCAGGGCACCTTAATTCTGGCAGAGACAGCAACTCGTGTGGCATTTTCTTTCTATGGAAAACTTCATAAGCTTTAGAAAGATGAAAACGTACAAGGCAGGATCTGGCTGTCTGACCTCCAGTTATTTCAGCTGCTGTCTCTGAGGACTAACCCCTGTATTTCACTTTGGCTGTGCTGAGGCTGCTGTGAAAAGCTGGAGCCTGGCTGAAGTCAGGAGTCATTTGCAAAGAGGCCGTGCTGCTGAAACAGGGCATCCCGAAAGCCCCTTGGATGCTGTGATTTCCATCTCCTCTCCCTCTCCCCAGCCTTTTTTCTTCTGCAAGGAAGGAACGAGGTCAGAAGGACCCTGTATGTTTCCATTTTTTAGCAGGTCAAGAGGTCATTGCCCTTTCCATGCAAAGAAGGTTATGGGAGTTACAGGCACAAAGTTATTTTGTGAAGATTTTGACTAGAAGTAGAAAACTCACATAGACCTGTTCTGACCCTGGTCTTAGCATACGCACAAAACCACTCAGGTTTCCATTTCTAGCCCACAAGACGATGATAGGACTTTTCCTTTCTTTGTAAAAAGGCCTCTAACTCAGAGTTTGTCTAGAAACTGTGCTAAACAAAGTCACTCTTTGGAGGTTAGAAGTTTCTGTTTGAGTTTGGTTGGAGGATAGATCCAGGAATTGTGTGTGTCTTCTGAGCAGGCATTTTAGAACTCAAGTGAGGGAACACGCGACATCCTTGGCACTGAAGTTTTCCCTTTGAGTCTCCTGTCATGGTCTTATTATCAATGTCACTGCTTAAAGAATAGCTAATGGCTCAGAGAAGACATTCCGGCAGCTGGGAAGACTTTGGAGAGAAGCCTTAGGGATTGAGTCCCCGTCCTGCTCTTGGTGTGACCTTCCAGTGGCTGATGAGCAGGGCCCCTGTGCTGCTGTGCTTGCACCCCTCAGTGGGCGTGGTGTGGCTGTGGGCGGAGGGGTGCAGCTCCCTCCAGTGCAACCCTGAGATCCTGAATCTTCCAAAGCAGAAGGAAAGAAAAAAGGCTTTCCTTAATGCAAGGAAAAAAAAAAAAAAAAGGAAACTTCTAGTACATAATTGCTGCTCTATTTGTGTTGTTTGCTTTAGGCATTTAAAGCTTGCTAAATTCCCAGGAGAGGAATGTGATCAGTGACTTTGCCATCTTGTAATATTTTGGCTGTCCCAAGAGCCACAAAAGAAATGAACTGCAAGCTAACAATGAGATCCTACCAAGTTTCTGATGGTTTCAATGTCCCCTTCTGCTGCCACAGCAGAGAGCACACAGCCACTGCTTTGGGAACAACAACCAGTATTTCGGTCGCAGCCTGGTCAGCCTGGTTTCCTCTGCTGATGTCCTGGGTCTGAGTGCAAAAGGTATCCTGTCCTGTAAGCCCCAGGACTCTTAACCACGTATGGTATAGATCTGCTCTAATTGCATATTTCTGTGGCAGCTTGTATATATAGCTTGTGGCATCTCATGAGCAAAACCGATTGTAGATAGTCACAGAAGTGGCAGAGGGAAGAAGAAATTTATCTTATCACTCCTCAGGGCATGCTTTGTGTCAACAGAGAAAAAATATGGGTCAATGGAGAAGGAAAATCTACTGCTTTCATTTTTAGAAGAGCAGGTTAGAGAGACCATATAGACCATAGAGAGGTCTGGCTCACAAGTGTGGAACAAATGACAGTGTGGGAGCCAGGGGTTTCAGACGCATGTGCTAGGAGGCCCAGAGAGGAAGCTCTGCTCTACTGAGATGTAATTTTAAAATGGGCAGAAATGGCAAAGAGCTTCCAGTTCCAGCTGTACTGGTGTTGGTTCCTTCCATTTTCAGTTCCCATCTTGGAGAACCTCCCATAGTGCAGATGTGAAGTGGGAAGCGGGGCTAGCTGGAAGTGGCAGGGTTCCCAGCAGCCCTGAGGATGCTGCACACTTGTTGGCCATGCCCATTGGCAAAGGTGGAGGCTGAGGTTTCCCAAGGGACTTGTGTTTGCCTGGGGAGTCTTAGAAGCAGCTTAGAAGCAGGATCGGCAGTAATTGCTACAGCCAAAGGTGCAGATACAGCCAGCCTTGCATGTGTGTGTCTGCAGGTCTGATGGGTAGACTTCAATGACATTAAAAGGCTGTCAAGGCCAAAGGCAGAACATTTTCTCCTCCTGAATACATCGCAGCAAGTCTGAGGGTGTCCTCAGGGAAATGATTCACCCCTGCTTGCAAACATTTTATCATCCCAAATGCCAGCCCTGGAAATGCCACTGCTGGCCTCCAAGCACCAAGACCAAGGAGACAAAGCGTGACTTCATGTCTCTAAATGATCTCTTTGTGGCACATCATGGGATAGCAGGGTAGGGACTTGCTAAAGACAAGCAGGTTTCCTCCTTTCCATCCCCTGTGGGAAAAGGAGGTAAAATCCCACGCCAGCCACAGGCTAAGCCCTCCTGGGCACGTATCCTGCTGCAAGTCCCTCTGCTCCAGGGGCCCCTAAGGGGAGCCCTTTCCTTAGGACCTTTGCAGGAGAAAGGGCTTTCAGATACCTTGATTAATAATCAACCAAAGCTCTTTGGACCTGTTTCCATGGGGACCGCAGCATGGCTTAGGCTTATCTCCGATGTAGTTAGTGCAGATAATAAAAGCAATGAAGATACTGCAGAGCAGACTTCCAACGAATCCAAACCTGTGCCTCCGTGGGCGGGTGCACCGTGTCAGGGCTGTTTCCCTCCCTGCTGCTATCACTTATGTGTAGGGTAAGTCTGGAGCTGGAGAGGGATGCCTGGCAGCAGGCTCTGGGGCTGTACTTCCAAAGCCACAGCAGGCCAGCACAGTAACAATGATGGAAGAGTGGTCATTCAAAGGATACAATGAATAGACAGAAATGGCAAAAGGTCACAGGGGAGTGAAGTTTTTCAGCTGCTGATGCTGTACTGTGATTGCTTTCACCACTAATCTGAACCAAGAGGCTCCAGGCTCTGTCGTAACACTCCAGATGTTTTTGAGATGCATTAGCCTAGGTGTTTTAGGGCTGCAATGGTTAGCCAGCTCATGATAAAAAATTAGGAGAACAGACAGATAGTCAAGAAGTCTCACTTAAAACCTCTGCTAAGACCCTATATCCTACTTAATGCCTTAAATTGTGTTCTGAAATTAAGAGGTCTGGTGCAGCTGAAAAGCCACCAAATGAGCAGAAACATCCTTCTGTAGAGGTGAGTAGGGATGAGCACAATTAACAGTGGTCACTACTGATGCTCTTGGTTCTAATGCTTGATCTGTGTGTTCCAGGTGTGTTGTGTCCACAGAACGAGAAATTCAGGCTTCACCTCCTTCACCTGTTTGTCTATTGTCTATACATTAGCTTCCATTCATTTCTAAGAACAATTCAGGGTGTAGCATCTGGCTTGCAACTGGTTTTTGATCTTATAGTACCTCTTCTAGTCTGAACAGTGGTGAGCTGAAATAGTTGAGAATTAGTCCCCTTGTTTCATTCCCTGCTTGAAGAGATGAGCTGGTGCTACAGAACAGATTTCCTTTCCTAGTCCTGCCCATGATCTTTTGAATATCCAGTTGATGTTGCATGTGAAAAGTGTTGTTCATGTGCCCAGGAGACTACCTCCAGGCATTTTGAAGTGAGACAAATAAATCAAAAATGAAAAAAATCTTGCTTTTCAAATTTCTAAATGGCAATCTGCATGATGAACACATGTGGAAAGTGCATTAAGCAGCAGGTGTGAGAGACATCCTGTGTTCTGCAAAAGAACATCACTGCAGTAGAGAGAGGCAGGCAGACTGAAAGGATGCCAGCATGTTCCTCTCCTTCTTTTGATTAATTTAGTTTCTCATCATCCAGGGCAAATGCTGCTGGAGCTCTGCAAGCCTCCCAAACCACATGTGCTCTGGGTATAGAACGGGGAGTGTTTCACACTGACCGGTCGTACAGCACAGGCGAGCACCCACCTAGCTGCAGTCTGGCACATTTTTGGGGTTTTGCTCAGGCACCATGCTCATTTTCCATTCCCGCCTCAGCAGAGCTTTTGGTGCCGCTTCGTTAGGTCCACCCTTCACAACTGTCACAACCAATTGCCCTCCCTGGTCATGTTGCCTGTGTGGCGTGAGAGGATACCACAGTCACTTCTCAGAGAGCTCATGTGACAACCAGCCTGACTACGTCCTGTCACCCAGCAGCATGTTCAATGAGGGCCTTCAATAAAAAACAAAATGTCCACAAATAGATTGAGGGCCATTCAACAGGTCTCCAAAGCCCGCAAGAAGCAAAGCCCCATCTGATGTCTCCTCAGGGTGGAGGCACTCCAGGACTTCCCCTGCATTTCTCCAGAAGTTGCCTCTTCCTCCTACTCCAGCCTGTCTTGCTCGGAGCCTGGAGGCTGTTTTCGTGCAGCAGCGCTGGAGCTTAGCTCAGCTCACAGCTTCCAGTTTCTAATCCTGTTATCCAGGACCCTGTTGTTTTGTGAATAGTGGTCATGTGTGAAAAGCAGGCAAAGCTTAGCAGATGAAAAAAAAAAAGTTGTGGAAAGGAGTTTGCATTGTAGAGTTATGTATTGTCCATTCTCCACATCGTATTATTTCCACATCTCTTTTGCAAGGTGCATGAAATATTTAGATGTTGTATACAACATACGTTGAACTGAAGATCTTTGGATAAGACCCAAACCTTCTTCTAAAGAGGTAAATCTCATTGTCTCACCTTCTGTCTTGAGGGTCAATTGATCATGCCAACGGCTAACAAGATAATAAGAAGCATCCTATTTCAGGCAGTGGGGCTCTTCATCATCCTTTCCAAGATCAAGTCGTTCCTCAAGGTCTGAATAGCATCACACAAAGTATTCATGCCCCTGGCTTCACAGGAGCTCCCACATAAATGGAATGAACAAGAGAGAAAACAAAACAGGCTTGTTTCGAGAATGCTGCAAGGATTACATGTAGTACAGCTCCCAGCACAACTGGAGCACATATTTGATTGAGGGGCTAGGAGAGTTATGGAAACAGACAACAAGACAGCAATAAATTCCTTCGTACATGCCCCAAGCTTACATCTCTACAAGCTCTTCCTGCTTTCTCCAATGTATGAGGGGAGACCCAAAGCTGGAAGAAACAGTGTGTTTCCTTTGAAAAGGGATGCTAAGGAGGAAGAGCAGCTAGCTTTGGCATTCAAGATAATAATAAGTTCAAGTGCTAGATTATTTACAGCATTTGGCTCTGAAACAATGATGAATACAATGTGAATACTTAGGGTAGGCTCTGCTGAAGCACTGGCACTGTCTGCTTCTTGTTAGGAGAGGAGCAACACGTAAACAAGGAAAATCACTATACTGCATAGGATAAAATGTTCTCATCCTACTCTAGGGATCCAAGCAGAATAAGTGTCTTTTTCTGCTTAGGATTAATGGCATTATTTAGGCTAATTATTCTGGATATTTCCCTCTTCTTTTTTTAGCTTTCTCAAAGAAAGGAAAGGAATCTTTATCTGTGTGAAATGTTTTCATTTGAATTTCGGCTTTTTCAGATATTCATTTTCTACTCCCACACCTCCATAATTCATGTGTCATTAAATGAAATAACAAAGCCAGCATGGCTTGTTATCTAACGATGATTTAAGGTCTGACTCTGACCTCACTGTTACATCCGTTTTGCTGTACCCTTTTCCTGTTAACTGCAGTATAGTCAGTCCCACTTAGTTTCATGGAAATGATAAGAAAATCACTTCAGACCTCATCCCAAGCTGATATTAAGTTACTTTCAGCTACCCTGAATGGCCAAGCCCTCAGTCAGTTCCCACATCCAAATGTTGCTTTTAGAAAGTTGTCCAATGGATCACTACATTTCTTTTGTAGACCTGTCCAAAACAATCTCTCCAAATTTGGAATATGATTTTTTCCATAAGACTTCCAGCATTCCTGTTTTTCAAACATGGTTCTGAAAAGCTTTGAGAACATCTATTAACTGTGATGATTCAACTCAGATCAGCCAGATCTACAGGACAAAGACATTTAAAATATAACAGTCACGCCCCACCCCTCCTCTGTGAACTTTTTCCAAACATTAGCAAGCTTTTGACTGAGTTAGGAGGGACCAATTTATTGCTTGGTTTATTACTTGATCCATGGACAAGGAATATGGGACAGTGCCAAAGGCCTAGGATTTAAGATGTGAAAGTTGTTTTTTTTCCTATGTCCAGATTACTGTGTAACTGTACTACAGGAGGATAAAGTTCTCTTTTTGTCAAACTGGAATTTTGCTAGTCCTTTTTTTTCTGCAGTGTTTTGGGGTCAGAAATGAAAAATGCTGAATAAGCCATTGGTTGTTGTCTAGCTAGGAGCATGGTGACAGCTTGTGCTTCCAACTTTGATGAATGAGTATGGGGGAGAGGACTGAGGATCCCAAAGAGCTAAATCAGTCGGTGTTGTTAGTTCAGCACATGTGGCCTCTAGGAAATCCCATCAGGCTCTCAGACAGGATGACTATTGAAATGTTGTGTAGATATGAAAAAATAAAGGCTTGAAAAATATGTGTATGATAAGTGACACTGTACCCATGAATATATTCACAACGCAAGTCATGCTCTCTGAGAAAGAAGTCAGAAACATCACTGTTCAGTCAACTTCCTTGGCAGGAGAGCAAGTCTGATGGGAGAAATCACCATACCATGAAGGTCCCCTAGCATGCCTAACCCCGACAAACCCAAGCAGCATTTTATCTGCAGTCTCGCGGATATCTGCTGCTAAGACAAGTCACAAATGTGACAGGTTTCCTTGAGCTGTTTAGCTGAGGGAAGAGAATTGCCTGGGCATCTTTCACCCGCAGGTGTAACTGGAGTGGAACACAGAAAAAAGCATAAGGAAGGATGGGACCCTCTTCGGTTCCTTCCAGGGGCTGTCTCAGAGCTCAAAATGATGCCCTAGGGAAGGGATTAGCTCCAGATGTGTTTTATGTTTGTAGGATCTTTTTCCATGAGTGTGTTTCCAGTTGTATAACTCAACCCTTTGCTCTTAGTTTATCCTGCAAAATGTTTGAAGTAAAAACTCAAATGAATCTGCCAGACACAAAACGCTCTGCTTTCTTTAAAGCAGTAAGTGTAGATAAAACTGAGTTGCAACCCATTGAGGTGCTTGCAAAACAAGTCAGACCTCAGGATCTCACAGGGTGAGAGGCATCTCATTATAAAAACTGAGTGGGGACAGCTAATATAAAGGGTCAGGTTTTGGTAGGAGTAAAGAGGTGTAAATAACTATTGCTAAATAGTGAGATTTGGGACCCTCTGGCAAGGAGTTGGCAGTGAGGCAGCAATCTGACCAAGCGTGATAGAAATGAGTGCACAGGAGGTACAAAGCTGGAGGTTGTTCCTTTGAGTCTGAATGCTGAATAGATCTGTGTTGTAAATATTTGGTACATCTGGGTCAGGTCTCCTCACCACAGTCTGTCAGGTGGAGTTATATGGAGACTGCTGATGAAGTTTTGTCTCTCACTCAACTTTTTAAGTGAACTCGATGAATGATACTTTTCTACGGAGAAAAGCCTGTGTGGCTCCTTCTCCTCCTTGAACTCAGCTCCTGGTGTGTCCAGTTTAACATGGGGGTGATAGACAGAATGTCTTTTCAGAAGACTGATGGCATGTGGGAAAGGCCAATGAAGTGCAAAAGTTTCTCTTGTACTTAAGAAACTCAGCGTGGGTGGTTTGTCCTGTACTCCTCCGGCAGCTGAGACTTTCTGTGCAGTAACTGCACATCTGTCGGAAAAAACAATCCTACCTTTCAAAGCTTTGCTTGTTTTCATAAAGTTCTTCTATTTCATTTTCAGGCATTGTTTTGTCATACGTTTTCACAGCTTCAGGTTAGCACCTCTTACCAGCTACTCTTAGCTCCAATAATCATATTGTCTCATTTATCATCAAATAAACAGTGTTGTAATATTGATGTATCATTACCATGTCAATGCAGTACTCTGAAAACTAATTTTTTTAGTGAACAATGGGACAGGTACTTTTTTTAACATATGGCTGCTTCGGCGTTGTCCAAGGTTTCATTAGACCTCTTTGAAACTGCTGGAATGAGAGGAACATTCCTCCCTGCCTCTTCTCTACTTCTGCCCATGAAGCCCACGGTACATGAGCACAGGACCTGGCACTGGAGTATTTGCCTGCTCACGTCAGGAATTCACTTTGGTATGGGTCTTTTCAGAGTTTATTCCTGCCTGGGTGTAAAACCCACCTTAGCACAAACATGCAGCTCTGATTCAGGCAGGTGGAGGCTCCTCCGACTGCCTGGAGTGAGGCACCCAACTTTCCTGGCCTTTCTGCATCAGACCTAACCAGCCTCATTTAAAAAGCACCCAAATTTTCCTTTCTCATTCCATCACTGCTTCACTTCCCATGCCGCTAAAGTTGCTGTCCCTGGTTTCTGACTGTTGCTACATAAACAAGCTCTCTGCAAGTGGTTTGTCCAACAGTTAAGGCCCTGTGGTTTTAGCCTATTTAATTGCTCTAAGGTCAGTGAGAACGAGAGCTCTGATAAACCTGGTAGCTGTCGGCCAAGTTCACAAAGGCTGCACACTCAGCTGGGTGACGTTTCTGGGTCTGTCTGCTTCTATGTATGGAACAAGATAAATTTTTGATGCTGTTTCCTGTCCAAGGAGAGGATGAAGATAGGCAATCTTGTCATCTGTGAGGAGGAGAGTGGCGGCCTCCCTCACTCGGCCTCGGTGCGCAGCAGGAATGGAAATTGGAAGGTGGTGGGTTGGGGTCAAAGAGAGGAGAGACAGAGGTTCCTCCAGGAGCATCTCCCCACCCCAGGAGGGAAGGATGGAAAGGAAGAAAGAAACAATGGGAACCATGTTGGGAGGAGGATGGTGGGGAAGCCCGGGCATGGGAGGAGAGAAGGGAAAGGCAAAAGCATGCAGACAGACACAAGGGTATTTGCTCCTGCGGCGAGATGCTGTGGGTGAGGGACGTGCTGTTGTTAGCCTCAGAGCCAACTTTTGGGATGCTTGGTCCAAGGTGAGCCCAAACACTCAGACCCTGATGCTTCCCACCAGGATGCACAGGTTGTTACAGACTGTCATTGCGGTGTTTTGTGGTCACTGGTGTTGTTCTCGAGCACCAGGCACGGTCACAGCTGGACTGTGCACTGGCTCCATCCAGGCGCCTTCGGCTGCATAAAAGGATTGCCCTTAAATGAGTTTTCCTCTCCTCTCCTGTGGGTGAATTGGCTGGAGGGGACACAGCAAATTACTTTTGGCTAGGCTGTTTCTCTAGCAGCTGGATAGTGAGAGAAACAGCCCCAGAGCAAAAGGGAGATGTCTTGGGTTGCAAAGGTACAGAAGCAGCTTAACTGAGTCACGGATGATGTCTCTGTTTCGATATTTAAATAATTGGCTGGCTCAGATACTGCTCCATAAACAGGTGGTAAATGTGTTCCCTAAAGTCAAAACACAAAAATCAGGGTTTAAGATTTCTCCTCCCTAGAATATTAAAGGGCAGACCTAGAAATATCAAATGTTTTGGAGTAAAATCACATTCTAAGTGACCTTTATAATTATTTTCTCTTTTTATTCCACCTGTACTGGGAAAGCCATGCACTGAATGATGTTCTGGATATTCCACTATGGACTATATTATCTTGTTTTCTAGTGTTCTTTATTAAGATATTTCTTAGGTACTGAATGAATCAGAATATGGAGTTCTTGCTTCTTTTCTTAACAGTCTCTCATAAAAACCCTCAAAGGATTTTACAAAGGATAATATTCTTTCTTAAACCAGAATATAAGATGATATAGATGAAGTATAATTCTCAATCGAATCCTATAAGTTCCTGCATAAAATTATCCACAAACTTTTTATTAATGCCTGCAGGTTCTTAAGATAACGTCTGTAAAAACTGAATTGACTTCTGCCTGCTTTGTCTCTATGAATTTCTAAGAAACTTTTGTAGAGGGAGGGGTGGGGCAGAGTGTCACAGGAATGGATTCACATGAAATTGGAAAGTGCTGAGGCTCGTGCTCCTCTTAAATGACTGTTTGCACCAGCAGAAATTAAGGAGATGTGCACAGAGACATTCTGCTCCTCTAGGAGCTTGTGAGCCGACCACCAGAGTGGTGTGGTCTCCTGCCTCCCAAACACCAGGCACCTCAGGTCCGTGGGATTCCACACACAGAGAACTAAAGCACCTCTGGAGGAATGACAGACAGCCCTATATGGCCTCCAGGATCAGGCCTGGCTGGGAAACCAGAGTTGTTTTTCACCAGCATAACAATTTTCTAAAAAGTTGGTGCGAACCCAGCACCCTGGGAAGGGAGCAAGAAGCAAGAGGGCTGGTGCTGGCGGAATGCGATGTCGCAGGGCCTCCCCAAATCCTTCTCATATGAGAAATGTTTCACAGAACTGTGTCAGTTCCAATGAAGTGTTTCATGGGAAATGTCAAATCATTTTGACTTTCTTGTTTAGTTTCAATAACATCAAAGGTGTTTCATTTCACTAAGGTAAAAATGTTTCCCTTTGATTTGATAATTTCAATTTGTGTCATTTAGGCTTTCAGTCAGATGGCAATACTTTGAAATTTGAATTTATAAGAGTATAAGGTACATGTGCTGTTTGGTATTTTATAGTGGATTATGACTTTGCAGTTTTAGCAAAGTTTGATCATAACTCACCAAAGTGAAACAATTCCACATTATCAAAGCATGTTATCTCATGCTCCCTTTTCTGTTACTCCAAAGAAAACACAAAAATGATGGTTCTAGATTACCAAACTTTCCACAAAACAGATTTTTCTAATTAGCTTTGCTAAAGTAGAGATAAATCTGACATCATACCTGGTGAGTCTGGAGAGCTGCAAGCTCTCTGTTGTGCATGAAATCAGAGATTCAGAAGTATCAGTGGGGTAAATTTGCAGACTGTTGTCATTTGTTCCTCCTTCCCCATCAGAAGAGCAGGTGTGCCCTTTGGGGGAAGTGCTGGTGAGGCTCACCAGCACGTACCAGGGTCTTTCTTTTACTGTGCATAGAAAAACTGAATGATCTTGGACATGTATTTTAAATCCTGCCATTGGCTGGCTCTTGGTTCAAGTTGAACTCATATGCGCTATTATTTCCACTTCACATGCCCCACGGTTCTCTGCTAATAGCTTCTCCAACTACTGCCTTCTTATAGCTCTGTTGCCATTGTGTAGCTTTACATCTCCCAGTTGCATTGCCTGGGGACAGCCTGACTCGCAGGACAAAGGGCCATCCCACAATGACTGCTCCATCCAACTGCAATTTGGGAAGAAATGGGAATATTCAATTCCATGTGTTGCGTTTTATTGCAGCCAGGGATGGCACAGCACCTGCCATGCCAGGCAGACTTTGCTCTCGCAGCTTCCTCCACCACCTGGCCATCCTTGAAGTCAGTATTGTGTGTATCTTAGGGAGGGAATAGGTTTTATGGCATCATACAAATGCCATGTAGGAAAATGGCTGCTGCTCCTGTGGAGTTCTGCAGCTGTGCCATAAATGGAGGTCCCTGCAGGAGCTTTCAAACAAAAATTGCAAAAAGTAGCAGAAACAGTGGCCACTTTTTATCTTACACTACCAGGATGGGACTCTGACTGCAGCAAGTTTTCCCCAGATTTTGCCTCTCTGTGAGAGACAGGAGTTCTCCAGTGAAAATCAGGATTTCTGGAGGTTCCTGGAATATACAAACTCAAAGCTGGAAGTGGGACGGTCTGAGCGCAAATGGTGCTGAGGGCCTGTACATCTTCTTCTCACAGACATACAGAACATTGTTAACGAAGGCAGAGTAAATTTACTTGTTCATATGATTAACAATTAATAATTAGATATCCCGCCCAGCTGCAGCTGTAATGTAATCATTGTGTGTGTTTACCACTTGGTTTCAGCTCATTGTTAACTGATGATTCTCAGGTTAATTCTTCAGTGTAACAACCTTATCTTCTGCCTGAAGGAAATTATTAATAAATTCTTGTATATCTCGGGGAAGCCATGCCAGATTTGCAGTTTTTTAGAGTGTACGTATTCTTTCATTCTCCCCTCAAGGTCTTCCAGTCTTATCTAAACACAGCTTCCCTGTTGTCATACCAACCATGTAAATTTGTGTTCGGATATCTTTCTGGTTTTCTTCTTACTTTGTAACACAACTTGTATCACTTCAGAACATAAATTCCCACAAATTAGGACAATGTTATCCTGCCACCTATCAAAATGGTTCCTTTTATAAGTTGGTTTTTGAGGAAATGGATAATTCTCTAGCTGCCAGGGCTCAAGCTGTTGAAGGCTTAGAAAAGTTGTGAGAGTTTTGACTTTTGGTGACAATGAGGACCAGGTGGGAGGCCTCTGCACTGTTTTCCTCCCAAGAAGCTTCGGGCTCTGGTCAGCCATTCCCAATGGGTCCATAGGAGAAATGAGTTGCACAGAATGTTTGCAAAAAAAACATCTTAAAAAGCACACACCAGTGCATGTTGCATACACAGCCCAGAAACAAATAAAATAAGAGGGATTAAAACAAACAAACAAACAAACAAGTGAGCATTTGGGATTTAGCTATGATTGTTTTTTGCAGCCACCAATGCAGACCACTAAGGCAACACAATATAAGGATATTGTTGATATCATTGATTTTTTCTATTAAATTATGTGATGCCTGCTCTAATGGGAGGCCAGGGGCTCCTCCGGGCTTGACCAGACAGCTGAGCATTGAGGACATGGGGACTCTGCTCTCAGCCAAGGTGGAAATACAGGTTTCAGGGTACCCAAAAGGAAGCAGTCAATCAGGAGTAATGGTTCCTTTATTAATAGGACATCGATAAAGTCATTTAACCCCTGGAAGACACAGTGCCATCAACAGAACTGGGGCAATGGCCAATTTATCTCTGCCACAGATGCCACTTGGTGATGCAAAATGTGAGAGGATGAAAGGTAGGGCATGGACATGGGGCATTAACAGGGTGGCAGCTTCCAGAGGAAAACTCACCTCTTCAAAACAGTGTTATCAGAATGGCATCTCCAGTTTGCTTATCTGAACAGGATGAAATTCAGTATTAGGGCTATGTTTTCAGAAAACGTATTTTTAACCTCCGCTGTGTGGCTTGCCTGCTTGCATACTGCAGATTCACCAATGGCACAAATACAAAAAGAACACAGCACTGAAAATAGCATCACAGGTCCCAATCCTGCATCACAATGTGCTTTGCTAAGTCTCCTTAAAGTCAGTAAGATCTTGTTTTATCGGTGATATTAGCTGTACTAGCCAACCTTATGGCAGACTGAGGCTTCTGAAAGTATATGTTTGTCTTTCCCTCTACAAGTCTCTGTTCATTCTACCATATGTTAGAGATTCATTGATCATATTCCTATTATTCCATATTGCCAGTGGTGTGACACTACCCCTGCAGAAAAGGACTGACATTGTAGGGGGAGGACAGTGAAGTTTTGTTGCTCTATGTGAGTTTACGTTTCCTGGCCTGCTTCATTCAGCAAGATTTATTTTTGCTTCCAAGAACTCCGTGAAATGGTTCTTGGCAGATGTTGGTAAAAGAAAATGTGTCCTTTTGGACATGACTGCCATTGCACGTTTGCAGGGTGCTAATTACAGGCAGTGCTTTGCAGATCCTGTTGCTAATTAGAGCAATTTCGGTGTATCTGTTGGTCATTAGCATAACCAAGCCCAGCTGACAGGCATAGTCCAGCTGAGGCTGCAGGGACTTGTGCAGAGAGAACATGGACAAAAAACAGGCTACAGTGAAATAGAGAAGGGTGCAACTTCTTTGCAAGCCAGACTTCTTGAGTTATCTGCAGAAGGGGGTGACCGAGTTTTTACCAATAGAACATGGGCAACAGCAGAGAGATGCGGATACTCAAGAATTACTGGAGGGAGAGCAGCCGGGGGGAGGAGGAGCACACAGCTGTCCAGCATGTGGAAAGGAGCCTCTGCAACGTGTCTGGAGGCTGCAGGTTCCTCAGCCAGCACACAGTATGGGAGGGTCCAGCCACATCAGCTTGGTCCCATGTTGCTGCTCTTGGACACCAAGATATAGATGGGTCCAACATGAGGGCTGTATTAAGGGAGGGGCTGAGCTGGACAGTCACAGCATGGTTTTCTAGGTGGTGTCCTCTTCATTCAATATGAAAGCATGAAGCTCTTACCTGGACACACACATGGATCGTGGGTCTTTGCCACTCTGCTCTATCACCCACTTGTCTTCGGTAGCGGAGACTGCTTGAGTGGCCCAGCTGGACCAGAATTGTCTTGTGTGGTGGCAGGATGTTGAGAGTCAGCATATCTGGGCTCTAACCCTGGCCTTGCCACATCACTTCAATTACGTCCAGACTATGTCATTCGTAAGAGGGATGGAAAAGCTAGACATCTTGGTTCTGCCATTGTCCAAGCCTAGAGCATGGCCAGAGTACACTATCACCCCCCTTATGACCTGCATGACTGAGTTTCCATTCTTCCAAAACCAGAATATACATACATATGTGTATATAAATGTCTTCCAGCCTTCCTCAAACATGAACTTTTGCAACTACTCATATAATACAGTAATGTTAAATATTGCAGAGCCACTTGGAAGGGTCCGACCCTGAGTTTTACATATTAGCAACCAAGCAAGCATCACTCAGGTTGGCCTGAAAATTTGCATTGTCTCCCCTCACTAGATGGACGCTGCAAGTCTAGGCATTTCTGAGAACTAACCAGGAGCCATTCTCTGGGTTAGTTGCCATGGGTAGTCATGGGATGGATGGATTTGCACCTCCCAGTAAATCTCAGAATACCAGTTTCTGCCATTTTACATTCTTCAGATTACAGTTGGCCTCTCTGTGGTACCGCTGGATAACCATCTCCATAACCACGATGGAGTAGAAGTGTTAGTAACTGCCCATAGAGTTTCCTAACTTTGAGTACTCGTAGTCCATGCAGCCATCCGGGCCCAGCAGGCTCTGTCACCTGTGCCAGGCTTGGCACCAGAATTTGTACATAACTTGAATCCTAGCCAGTGACAGAACACCTTGGAAAACAATGAAAAAGTCTGCTATTGATTTACAATTAAGGTTGATCCAGAAGAAAATTAGATTTTGTTCACATTTGTTCCTCAAGGCTGTACCGTCTGGTCGTGGCCGAGGCAGAGGCACTGCTGTTGACAACCTGGGCTGGCTCATGAGCTCTGGGGCTGTTCCAAGACACAACACTTTTGGCTGGAAGTTAGTAGGAGGATTAATATGATAACGGATGTGTCCTTAAATTTACTTCCCCAAACTGGGTGTGAGTGTGTGTTCGGATATATCCCAGCATCCTGGAAATTCTCCAAGTAGCAGAAGGACTGGTCCTCCTGAGCACTGCTGGTAGCCAACTGACCTGTGGCTGCTGGGTGGGAGAGGAGGTGGCCTCCAGGACAGGGGCTGGGCACAGCAGCTGGGCTGACCTAGCAGCATGCGCGATGTTGAAGTTTTGGAGAGGAAAAACAGAGAAAAATGGATAAATATTTGGTTTTAATTTTTTTAGAAGACTGAAAAATCTCAGGTTGGCAGAAACTGTTTCTCTTCCTACCTCTTCCTTATCCAATTTTCTCCCTCTCTTTTCTTCTCTTTGCTGTTTTTTATCCTTTCATCCCTTTTGCCTTTGTTTTCTCCTTATTTTTTATGGGGAAATATAAGAGATATGTTCAGTGAAATTAGAAAACATATCAGCAACTGCATGTGCTTTATAGATGTTATCATAAAGGCACTACCGTTGCGACAGTGTGCTGGAGAGATGAAAACATGAGTGCCATTTCAGCATCTTCCATAGCATGAGTCAGAGAGATTGATAGTTATCCTCTTGCAATTAGAATTTTTATTAGCACTGCCGGTGGCCCTTGGCGTGCTGTGAATGGATGCCATTTTCTTGGAGTGTTTAGTCTTTCATAGTGCTTTAGAGAAAATAAAGATGGGCTGGATTCACTCACCACATAATGCTGAGGGGAAAATCACATTTTATGCTGCCTGAGGCTGGGTTTTCAAGCTCCAGACACAAAACACGTTAGGTATCCGCCCGGAGCAAAGCTCAGCAGAGCTCACGTCCCCAGCACTCCCTAACATCAGAAGCGGGCTGCGGCTTAGCAGTGGGGCCAGGCACTCCGGCTTCACTGCTCTCCCCGTTGCTGATCATTCCTGCTCTCTGTTCATGGGAGGCACCTCCAATGCAGCCCACTGATGCCCAGCCTTCTGTGTCAAAACAGCCATTTCATTCCCTGAGGGAATTTGCCCTTCTCTGCTTTTTCTTTCATTGAGGCAGACACAGAAGCCAGATTGACCTGATGAGAGTTAAACAAGCCATGGCACTCTTTTATTAGGATGCTATTTTTAGTCAACTTCATGAAAATCCTGCTATCATAAAAAACAACTCTTTTTTTTTTTCCTTTCCATAGTAGTCATATAACTGAAACAAGGAGAGTCTAAAACCTGTGCTAGAGCCAAAGGGCAAACTGGAATATATGTTCTCCTTTGAGACTTTCAGCAAAGCTTTATGGTCTTCAAAATTCAACTCCCGAGTAAGGCAGGTGAGAGGCTGCTCAGTGCAACCTCTCTTCATTTCTTTGAGGCAGGCGCAGTGGTTTTGCAAAAAACATCCTCCCAGAGCTCACGTTGGCCTAGGGAGCACCACAGGCCATTCTCCAAGCCTGCCGAAAAATGTGTCCTGGGGATGAAGCCCTCTTGGTGAGGCAGGTGTTTCCTGCTCTCTCCCCAAATGCTGCAGGCTCTGGAGCACCCGCTGGAAGCAGCTCCGAGCACATCATGAGCATTTCATCCGCTTCCAAATTCCCGGCAGGCAGACATGCTGCACCCACGGTGAGCTCTGCGCTGCAGCTTCCTCAGCACCCTCAGGGTGGGCTTCAGATCTGTTCGCCGGCTGGGCTGCTTGTAGCCATACAAAGATCTGCCCTGCGGTGCCTACGCCTGTTTTGAGAGTGGGATGCAGGCTTCTAAATCAAGCAGGAGCTTGTGAGCATCGCAGCCGACCGCACGCCCGTGCGTGCACCCGTGGGCCGCGGCGTGGGTGCAACCTGCGGCCGCTCGGGTGCCCACAAGGCGAGCACAGCACCGTGGGGCCACAGCCCTCTGGGCCTGTGCCACCATGGAGGGGACGGATCCTGCATGGAGGGGACGGGTCACCTCCCCGGGCAATGACACCACTGAAGGTCTTGCGGTATGCCCACCAAACAAGCCTGAGTGGAGCATGCAGACAAGCCTCTTGTAATTCAAAACAGGCCCAATTTTTCCTTTAAAAACCCATAATATGCGGGTTTATTTTCTGCAACTCTTCCAGGCCGGTTACCCCAACTGTTGGCAAATGGCTGGGTTGGGGTTGCCATGGATACGCTCCGCACTGATTCACATGAAATACATCATTGCATTATCCCCAGAGTGGTGAAAGCCTTTCACAGCTGATAATTTTTAAGAGAATGATTCATCGTTAAATATATCATGGCAGCTCGGCATTGTTTGCTCTTCCTTGGAAGCATAATCTGGAAATAGGCAGCTCTTGGGATGCTCCTGAAGTTGAGAGCAAGACTGTGAGCAAGACGCCTGCAGCAGTGCGCTGTGGTGCTTAGATTTCCTCCTTCCTCCCTCCTGGGGAAGCAAGCTTTGTGGTTGAGTGCCACGTCCTCCCTCTGGCTTCGTGCCCCCCCTCCTCATCATGTTTGCTCCTACGTGTGCCCTGCCCAGCACCCACCCGTCCCACCCAGCAAAGGAAGGGACCTCTTCTCCGACCACATTCCAAAAATTAACATTTAGCGCAGCCAGGGCTTAGCCAGGCACGGCTTTGGGGCACAAACTGTGCTTTGGGGTTTGAGCAGCTCATGGCTGCGTGGGGAGAGAGGTTCAGAATAAGCAAAAATTTGGGGGGGGGGGAAATTAACATGAACCAAGGAGTTACCAGAAGCCCTTTTTTTATCCCTTTATGAGTAATGAGGAGGGAAGCACAGACCTGGGACACACAGACAGAGCTGGCATGGGTGATCCGGGGCAGAGAGAGAAGCACTGAGCCCTTGGTGTGTATTAACTGGTCAAGAAGAGATAATACAGCTCTCACTGAGGGATGTGCATATCCCTATGAATTGTGGTGGCAGGTCAGACCCCAGCCTTGCCACCACCTGGCCCAAGTCCTGCTGCCCTCCAGACCAGCACATGGATGGGTGAGGAGAAAGGGGGTGGACAGCAGCGGGTGGGAGAGGCGAGAGCACAGAGGAGAAGGGAGAGGAGGATGAGGGGAGCACGGACACGTCCAGCTCAGCTGGGCTCTCTATAGCCAAGGAAGGGCTGCAAGCTGCTCCACGCTGGGCGGCTGTTTAAAGAACACTTAGATGCCTAGGTGGGAGGATTCATAGCTGGATTTTCAGGTGTAGAGGGGTGGACCACAGCTCAGGACTGGTTGTGTGTCCTCTGGAGTCCCCCGAGAGCCACGGGACAGCAGTGCTGGGGCTGCGGGGAGGCATTGCGCACACTGCTCTGGCTGTGAAATGGTGCATTTGAGAGAGTTTGCCGAGAACACAAAAACTTTCTTTTCTGTATGAAATGGGCCCTCGTCAAACAGCTGCCTGCACTTAGAAAGTAACCCAAAACCAACTGAAAAGAACAAAAAATGGGCTGTGTGTTCTTGACTCCAGGCCAAAATAATTCTCACTTATTCCCAAGACAAAGCTGTTTCCTCTGTCCCTAAAAGCCAAAGACGTACATTTCATGCATAATTAAAGTGAGATTTTAGCATACATCAGAGCCTAGGGTTGTGCAAGGCACAAATGGGGCTTTCCAAACAAGGCTTTTGATTGCCAGTCATTTTAAGTGAAGGAAATAATGGCACTGTAGAGCTCTCCAAGCCCTCAGAGAGGAATTTCTGCCATGACTGATGGTTCCCAGTGCATTATGGCTTCAGCCAGTTTAGCAGCCTGGATGGGAACACTGGGAGAGACCAAAATCCTATCAGACCCTGACCCTGGGAATGGAGACCCCCGCCAGGCTCTGTGCTGCCCTATGCCGACCGCTCTCACCTAGCCTCCAGCAAACCAGCACACACAATGAGTATTTTTGTAGCTTTAATACCCAGTGAGTTTTCAATCCTTTAATCCCCCTTTCCATGCTTCTTTGAGAGCAGCCACTAATGGGTAAGGGACGAGGACAGCAGTTCCCATTTGTGCCCCACTAACACTGCTGCTAAACCTCTCTTCCTTGGGTCAGACACAGCACAGCTTTTCCCAGGAGACTTTGAAAGGGCAAGCTCTGCTCTTATGGAGCTTAGTAACAACTGCTGGTATTACAGTGACAAACCTCACCCCTGTGTCTTCTCCTAGGGTGGGTTTGGTCCAGGGTCTGGTATCTTGCAGGGTGGCCTGCAAATGTCCCATGTCCCTGCTCCCATCTAGACAGTGTTTGTAAGAGAAACACTTGGCTAATGGAGGTGTCTTCTGAGACACAGAAGCCCGTGTATTTCATGGGCTCTCTTGCAGAGCAGAGGACACCAAATTGTCCTCTGACTTTGCTTCCTTTGGAGGTACTGAAGAGAGGTCTGCCTTTGGTCAATAGAAAGAAAAAAAAAAAAAGATTTTTTGTCTTTTTCCCTGAAATCTCAGAGCCACAAGGACTCAAAAAACAAGAGGACCAGCAGGGGTGAGAACTGAGGGTCCTGGCAAGGAGAGAAGGGAGGTGTCAGGCGAGTGCAGCTGCTTCTTGCCCTTGTCGTTGGCTTTTGGGTTCATTGGAACTCTTTCCTGCCCTCTCCCAGCCCCGCTTGCCCATGGAAGGAATGACTCCTGGCAGTACTTGTCATTAGCCAACTGAATTACCCACCCTTTCCTACATGGCCAAGAGGCAGCGATCAGCATTCCCTGCCCCGGCTGCACGCACGTGTGAGCAGGAGGCGATGGGCTGTGTGTCAGCACTGCCCTGGCGAGGTGAGCCCCGCGCCCCACGCGGCTCAGCCCTTCCCCGGCAGCCCCCAGCTGCCCCCGGCTTCTCACCGTATCGCAGCAGCCCTCCTTCTATCCAGGCTCATCCCAATCCTTATTAAGGGTTTGCTTCGGATAAGAGCATTGAGAAAACATGATCTCCTTTCCCCTTTCTTGCTCCCTCTCAATGACACAGTCCCCTTCCCAGCGAGAACAGGCTGCCTGCAAATCCAAACCCATCGCCTGCGCTTGGCTGTCCTTCCCCAGCCCCGGCACTGTGCTGAGCGCACACTGCCCCTTTCCTCCCTGCCCTGCAGCTATGGCACAGGCCCCTGGCCCCCTCCAGCCCCCTCAGGATGCGGCCAGACTTGGGGGGCACCTCGCGGAGCCGAGCACGTGGGGGGCTCTGCTGGGGTGGAATGGGGGGGTTCCCATCTCAACTCAGCGAGGTGGCAAAGTGCCAGGGTGTGTTAGGCCTCATCAGCCCTGCGTTAGTAATTGATTTATGGAAGGGGATTTTGACACACGTAATTCTGAGAATAAAAGTCATCCTTAGGGCACGGGAAGAGCGGAACAATTTAGAGAAAGATGTGTTTCCTTCTCCTGCACGGAGCCATTTAGCATAGCAGATTTCAAAGGCCTTTCGAAAACTTCCATAAGCCAGTAACTAAAAAGTAGGTCACAATTAAGCTCTCGGTTTCAAAAGGAATCTGCGTGGAATGATACGTGATGTATGTAATTATACCAAGGATCACCTGAGCTACAGAGCTATTCAGCGGCAAACATGCAGAAGGGCTCGTTTGTGTTGTGGGGCTGTGCCTGCCGCGTGGTGCACAGCGCAGCCGCTGGGACCGGGGCAGCTCCCTCAGCCCTTCTGCGTTGGCACCTCCAGTTCCCGCCGGGCAGGAGGCAGCGGGGCTGAGCACCGAGCTCAAACCACCCAGCCCCAGCCTCCCTGCAGGCTACAGCCTCGTGGGACCTGGTTAGAGCCACGGCACCTGAAAGCGGCCGAGTATTTCTGAGCCAACAGCCGCCTGTGTGACCCGTGTGTGCTCTGGTTCTGCTGTGGTGGTCCCATGAGCCTCAGAAACGAGACCCGCTGGGTCTCAAGTGCTCAGAGCTTCCTGTGCAACCTTCGTGTGTGCGGCAAGTGGGAAGCGCAGAGGAATATGCTCCTTCTCTGCTTCTGAAGGTGCAGCTTTGCACATAGGTACCTGTTCCTACATGAGCCAGGGTGCATTTTTAAGTGGTTGCATGTTAAATAGTTATCACCCTACTTGTAAATTAGGCTGTTCACTGAGTACCTGCATTGCTCTTTATGTCTGCACTCGCCTGGATGTGGGTGAGCAGTGGATTTTCAGGGGTCAGGATGGGTGTGCAGTGAGGAGCACGGTACTTACATTCATTATAACCAAAACCAATTCTGTGGTTCTTCTACCTCATTTAAGGGACCTGAGGGAATCCCTCAATTAGGACAATTGCTGATACACTTATAATACCCCAGGTTCTCATTTTACAGCCCATAACTTGACATTTGCAAGTGTTCACAAAATCAGACCATGGGTCAGTTAACTTTCACTTGAGGCCTGAGATGCGTTATCTATTGAATTCTTTAATGCCATACTGTCTTTCCATTGGCAGATTCAGTAAATGGCATTTTGACCTGTTTGCTAATGCATCTTACTGCAGACTAAAAATGTTACTGGATGATACAAGCACATCTCTGAAGTACTCTTAAGCCGGCAGTATAACACACTTCAGAGGCAGAGGTGAAATGCAGTAGCTGTTGGCTCCACCTCTGTTTTGGGTGAAGGAGTTACACAACTCTGGAAACCTCTGCTCAGTCCTGTTGAGTTCATGTTAAAAGCAAGGTTTGCACTGCTTTTCTGAAGCCTTGTGGTTCCCCATGTGGGGGGCAGTTTGGGCTGCTGTTGCTCACGAAGAAGCAGGTATCAGGTCTGTGTCGAGCCTGAGCTGAACCTGAATCCGCAGAGCCGTGGCTTTGCTCTCACTGCCTCTCTGTGCTCGGCATGCCGCAAATCACACCCGAGACAGCAGTTCCTCGGGACCCCTGCAGTGGGACTGCATGGAGAAAGGTGGGTTTAGTCTTGCTGACTGCTACCCACCAGGAAATTAGCAGCTCTAGGACAGTACCTAATGTCTCAGAGTTGCCCAGGCAGTTTCCAGTAAAGCACTTTGCCTCCAGAAGCTCATGTTTTGTTAAAATACTTGGTCTGCATGTGTGCTGTCTGTGTGCTACCCTGCTTAAGTTTGGTTAGCTCTGCTGGGGAGCAGGGGCTTGCGTGAAAGGACAGCCCACACCAGGGTCTGCTCCCTGCACAAGCACCGAGACTAAGTGGAGGTGTTTCACCTGCCTGTTCCGGAGGCAGATATCAGTGGAGATGTGTGTTTTGAGAAGAAAACAGGAAGGGAGATACTGTGTTTGATGAAGTTGAGATAGGACAATTTTGATTCAGTTTTGGAATGGATTTTCTTTCCAAGATGCATCATATTTTCTATCACCCATGGTAACACAGCATTTCTTAAGGTTATGGTTGGAACAAAAATTTTCAGGATTCTCAAAATGTTTTTATTTACCTGAAACATATTATATTTTCAGAAATGTTGTTATGCAGTAAATGTCAAAATGTCCTTATTTCCTACGGGAAATGAAAAAATCTGCCTCTTGACAAGCTCTAGTCTTAGCGTGGGGTTGCTTGGTTAATGGCAAAGCCCTGACGTGGCATACTGGAAACCTTCAGCTCTCTTCATTGCACACCAGAAAATTATATATACTTACATAGCGCTATTGTATGGAGTGACCCTTATTCATATTGTCTAAGCTGCTTATCACAACAGAAATAAGATGTATATGGTAATCTTCTTATACTTACTGACAAACCTGAACAAGGCCAGCACTGTGGTGGGGTCACTTATCTCTGCCTGTAATAAGGTTACTATACAAGGAGATATTAACGTTGTAAAAGGCATCCTGGAGATTTCACATTTAAGTCAGTGTAATTATTTCTGTCTTAAATAGGCAAACGTACATTTCTGTAGTGGTTCATGAGTGAGTATCCACCCTACAGAAAGGCAAAGGAATGAGTAGGACATCCCCATGGGACACACCGGTCTGCGTGCCTTGTACAATCAGGTGATACTGTTCTCTCTGTATTCCCTAAGCAAGTCTTGTAAAACCAAGCGTTCACAGTAGCAATAAAGATCATGCTGCTCAACACAGAGGTGTGTGTGACACGTCTCAGTATTGGAGTAATGGCAAATGGTGATTTTCAGTAAAATTAAGAGCAAAGGTACAAGCTAGGAATCACAGGCTGACTTTACATCTGTATCCCCCTTCCTTTCCAAAAATGGCCAAAAAGGCCAGCAAAGGCCTCAGCGTGCTCCTGCTCTCTCTATGAGCTCCCCACCGAGGCTCCCTCTTGCACATCTCCCCAGCCTCTCCACGCGCCGAGCACAGGGTCTGTGCCGGGCTGGTAGGCTGAGCAGGGGGAGCCACATCCAGCTGTGGCTCTCAAGGCATGCTGGGAGGGCAACTCTGAATCCAGATGGTTTTTAGCCAAGGGTTGCCTTTCTTACAGTGTCTGGGTTGTTAAGAAACAGTTGGAAAAATAAGAAGAGCCATGGAGCAGTTGATGGCATAAAAGAAAGATTCACACCTTGTGTCTGAAACTCAAGTAGCAAAGCATTTTTACGTAAGGAGAAAAAATGGTTTAACAAGAAAGCCTTTGTTTCTTCCCTGGGGAGAATATATCCTAGTTACTGCAGTAATTCCCAAAGTGGGATCTACTGAGGGTCTCTGCTCTGTGGAACATTTTTGGAGTTGCTTCTTGGAGGGCAGAAGTGGTCAGCGAGGGAAATTTTCTCTTACAGTACTCTGCATGGAAAACTTGGAGTCTTGGAGTCATTAGTTCACAAAAGAGGGGTCACTTTCAGGGCTCAGCTGACATGTACGTCGCCCGCCAGCAAAGGCATTTCACAGACACAGTAGTGCCAGTGAAATGAGTGAGGGAAGGGGTTGGGGCTCTTCTTCAACCCAGACTGAGGGCAGGAACGACCTATTGGCCTCTCTCTCCCATCTGGCACCAGCAGAGATTTACACTGGCACCAGTGATCGTGCAGTGCAAAATGGTTTTTAAAAATAAATTTGGAACCAGTCACTGGCCAAGTTTGCAAGTGCTTGACATGATGGTCATGGAAACAGTCACAGGAACGGAGAGCAGCGATGCAGTGAAGGAACATTACAGAGATCCCGTTAGTGCAGAAATCATTTTCCAGAAGCACAAAACCGAGATTGAGCAATGCATATTTGGGATAAAACCAAGGCCATTAATCTTAGTTGCACTGAGTATTTGTGGCTCCTATTCAAAAAATGTTTTGAAGAAAAAGTCCCTGAAACAATGCTTCAAAGATGAGGGGCAGCCTCTGGTGTGTTTTCTTCCTTGCTTGCTTACATATGATATATGGGAAAGATTTCTCCCTGATGTTGGTTGATAACAGGGCTGTTGCTGCCAGCATTGAATAGCTGATCAGCCCTGATGTAATCAGGGCCATTAAGCTTATTAGGTGTGTGTCTGGAGACGGGGGCTGTGTAAGGAAGGCAAGGGAAACACAGCCCCAGAGATATCTGTGTTTGGGTGCTGAATAGTCACCTGAGCTGACAGAGGACCTCCACTTGCTGGAAAGGACTTGTAGAACTAAATCCAAAATTGTTGCTCCTTAGACTTCGAAAACACAGGAATACCAAGGCAAAGACAGCATCCAGGCCTCGGGATTAAGCAGTGCTATGCACCGGGCAGAGCAATATTTCTGAGCTTTCCTGTTCTGATTTGCTTTTTGAAGGTGTAGGGTTTGATAAAGAACAGACATACGCAAAAAAACCTACCCCCAACATCCATTTTGCAATTCCTTTACCTCTTGAAGATGAATAAATAAGGATGTAAAAGGCCAATTCTCCCACCACAAAGTGTCAACAACCCCCTGACTTCTTGCAGCCCTTCTTTTCTGTCTTTCCACGGGATCCTGAAAAGCAAAAGGCAGCTAACTGCAAACAAAAGACAGAAATTTAGAGGCCTCATCTGGTTATGTGTTTTCCTGATTGCTCTAGGAGATGATGATGAATGCAACCTCTCGGTTGATCCATTGTGTAACCAATCTCTGTTGGCATGGACCAAACCTGACCCGTGGGAAAGGGGAATGTCTGTGCCCGTGTCCGTGCTTACAGTTTGGCTCTCGCTCTGTGGTAGATGAGTCATTGTTCACCGTTCATTCATGAAAGTCAAAAATGACACTTGGGAACCATCCAAATCTTTTAGGAAAATTAGGCCCTAGACTACTGACTGGTTTTTGCATACGGTATGCGCTGCAGTGAGCTGTGGATAGTCAAAGAGCTGCAATGGATGATACGGTGCTGCCTCTATTCTGTCACTGGTGTGTGTGCCTTGCATGCTCTCCAGTGGAGCTTACACCTCTGAAGTTGGTTTCTTCCCAAAGGCATGGTGCTGAAATATCTATTGTGATTAGAATTTTTTTTTTAAAAGAAAACACATGTATCCAGCCCTTTGCCCTTTGGCAGATGACTTGAGCTCTTCTGCACCTGGTTAACCCAGGAGATTCATTTTGTGAGCAGGGTGTCACTTCTCATTTACCTAAAAGCTCACAATACTCTTAGTGCTTGCAGATACTGCTGCTGTCATGGCAACAAGGTTATTGATGCATAATAGATATGTGGTTTTTTTTTCAATGTTGCTAAGTGGAGATAGGGTCAGAGGGGCCATAAAATGGAGTGGGAAACTCCCAGACCCATACACATGTTAATAAGCCTTTGAGACCTCTTTCCTCTTCTCTGCTACCTTGCTGACCTGGTTCAAGTCCCCATAACTGCCCTCAGACCAGCCCTTCGTCTGGCAGGAACGAGTGACAGCAGAAGGGTGTGTGGAAATACAACCAGAAGATGCCAGCGTCCCTTTCAATGCAGGCTGAGTTATGCCAATCTCCATGCAGAGACCCTGCCACTAACCAAAATGACATTTGCCAAGCTGCCTTCATTCATCTGATCCTTTACTTAAGTCAGTTTTTGTAATGTATGCTTTATCGATACCACTGTTCAATTATTTAAAAGTGAGGCCAGCAAAGAAAAGTCAGCATCCCTATTGTCAAAGCCAGGCTGAAGAACAGGTTCTATGGCTAAAATTTCAGTTTAGTTAAGTTCTCCTTTAAATGCTTTCTGGGTTTCATCTGCCCATTTTCCATGGCAACCAGCAAGGACCAGAGGGCAGAGAGAGAAGGTGAGGAAGTCATTTCAGTTAAATTAGATGGGGTTCTATTAGCCACCGGAATGCTTTGCATGTGAAGGATTTTCCATGGAAAGGGCCCCTTGCTCAAGGACAAATGTTGCATGTGCCCTGGCAAACCTCCCTCTGCAGAGCTTTGTTGTTCTCCTTCACTGGAGAAGTGTCTTCTTGGGAGCTAAATCAATTCTATTTACATATAGTATTGAGTCCAAAGAACAGAAAAACCCTCCACAGAAAGACGAGAGTAAGTGGCTGCCTGGAATTCGTTGTCAGATAATGATCCAATCTCCCAGCAAATAAAAAGCTTCTCTTTACAGCTCATGCACTCCACTTAACTTGGCCTTGCAGATGCTTACAGCAGCCTGCCTTGAATAAAATCTTCTGTTTGCCAGGGCTCGAATACCCAAGATGCGAAGAGTGACACCAGGAGTGTCCATGTGCCCAGCACTATACATGTGCAGTGTCCTGGGCATTGCGGCAAGAAGTGGTGAAGGAAGAGGGTGAGGGGAGAACAGCTCTGTGAAATCAAGTTAATCCTTCCCATGTCAGTGCTTGAGGCCATTTCCCCATCGCAGGTCCCCTCCCCGAGCCCCGGTGAGCAGAAGGTGAAATATCTGCCCAGAACCGCAGCGCTGAGCACCCGGGAGCAAGGAGCACCGTCCCGGGGAAAGCAGGGCACGTGAAGGAGTAACAATACTTTGCTCTTATGTAACTCTTGCCTAAAATACTTCAAAGTGGGCTCACAGATAAATAATTAAAGATAATATGGAATTAGCTGTCATTTTGTATGTCAGAAAGTAAAATTCTCCATCACTTCTGTGGTGGTTAGGTATTGAAATCCTCCTCTTTGTGGACTGAAATGAGGCCATGTGGCTCCTGAAGCTGACCAACAGAGCACAAAATGTCCTCACATAGGTTACACCTAGCCAATTTTGGGGTCAAAAATTATTTACTGACAATAGTTCATGAATAGTTCTGCATAATGAACAATTGAGAAATTTCTGATTTGCCCACAGGCTGTTTGCAAGGGTGGGGAGGGAAGAGAGGGGAAGCAACATTTGTCATATAAATTATTTGTGAATTAATCACTCTGATGCTCTCTGAAGTCGATGGGGTACTTGCACAAATAAGAGTATTCAAGAAGAAGACCAAGTCTTTAATGGTACTTTGAGAATGGGAAACTCATTAGCTGAAAGCACTGATTATGAATCAAAAGGATAGGGAGGGGAGAAAATCAAGTCATAATTAGTCACTTAAATTGTATCAAGTAGAAAGCAACTGATTTTAAACAAGTCCAAACAAAGGGGCAATGATTCGTTCTGATTAAGTCAGTCTCTCTTGCCCTTTTAAAGATTTATGAATTAAAGTCAATAAATTATGGCTCTTGGGACTCAACCTATAAAAACTGCATAGAAATGCAACATCAGAGAAGTGAATTAGACACAGTGGAAAAGAAATTAAATGCGTGTTTATTAAGGAGGTATATAATGAGTCTCATGTCACCCAAATATTGACCAACTGTCTCTAGTCTCAACTCTCTCTCCTCTTTGCTCCTGTTGTTACTGATTCTCTCTCTGGCTGCTCTTCTAATGCTGAAGTCAGACCCAATTTGATCACTGATAAGCTTAATTACGCTGCTGAAGGACTTCTAGTAAAACTAAGTGATCTGAATTAATTATGGTGCTGGTGAATTATGTAGCCTGCACATACAGACCTATTTGGAGTTTCCCCTTTCCCATTGCAGCACGTGACCTGGATTTCCTAGAACACACTTTTCAGCTGCCCTCAAAGGATGCTGCAGGGAAAGGGAAAGGCCGTGGCTGCGGGGTCTCTTTTTCCAAAGCAGTGGGTTGAAAGGAAGGTCTAGGGAAAGCAAACAGTGCTTGCTACAAAACAGCAAGCACAGGCATGCTGCTTCTGGTGCCAGAGTGATGGTGGTGGAATTATTATCATTGTTGTCGTTATTACTCTGAAGGAAACATCAATAACGCGCTCAGTGCCCTCCCTAACAGATGTGTTCATCAAATCTGTATCATGGTGGGCTTCTGGCTGGGACAAAAATGAGACTCAGAAAAGGACTGATTATGTTTAAACTAGAAAGTACTAAACCTGCTCTGGCTTTGATCCAGAGCTAGCGGAGTTAATAATGCCTCATGCTAAGACTGACTTTTGTCCAGGGTTTCCCAGCATTTTGCGTTAAAGAAGAAATTTTCTTTTGTGTGTCTGGGTACCATGAGCGGATAAACCCAGTTCAGCAAAGCACTTGAACAAGTGCTTCAGTGTGGGTCCACACAAATCCTGCCGAAATCTGTGAGACTTAAACACATTCCTGAGCTATTTGTCAGAGACTGATGGGACTGCTCAACACCCAGCACGTGCTCCAGGGTTTCCTACAGCTGGCAACCTCACCCCTGGATACTATACATTAAAACTGGGTGAGGTTTACGAGCGGGTAGCGGCGTGGTGGTGCTAGCAAAGCAGGAGCAGCCCTTCAGCAGGGACCTGCCCTGGCTGCCAGGACGGCTGAGCTTCTGATTGTCTCTGCTAGGAAATGTGCTGAGGTTTTTGCCTGCTCATCTTTCCTCCGCTCATCAAACACCCTCAGAGAGGAGCGGCCGGCTGGATTGGCACCTGCGTTCTGGATGCAAAAGGCTCTGCTTTACTGAACTAATCCAGTCACCCAGTCCTGCCCTGGCCTATTTTGGGTACCCATAAATCTCCTGTAGACATCACCTCTGTCACAGCCTGTTCCCCAGCCCCTAACTCTGTAGACTCTTCTCTGTTCCAAATGTAATTGCTCTTCATCCTTTTTTCCCTTTTTCCTGCTGTCTAGAACCATAGCTCATCGTCCTGCACTTCTCATTATCTTAATTAAACCAGGGCAAACCAACGGCCTCTTTTATAACCTGACATTACCCTGTACAGTTTTTTAGCTCAAAAGATGTGAATTAGCGCTGAGATATCTCCTTGGAGGAAGCTGGCACCTCGCTTCCCTCAGCTCTCAGTAACGTGGTTGTCTGAGGAGAACTGAGTTCCAAACTGAGCAGAACACTCAGGTGTGCCCCATCGCACCAGATGAAACCCGTCTTCTCCACAGGAGCCCGGTTCCTTCCCAGTATTTCTGGTGCTCCTGTGTGGCTGCTTTGGGTAATTGTGTTGCAAACTATCAGATCTATCTCCCGGTCTGCTCACTGCTCACTGGACTGGCTAAGGGTCATTTTGTTAGCTTTAACCGCATTTCTACATCCTAAGCTGCCACTGGCCAAGTGAACCACAGCACCCAGGAGCTGGGTGGGAAAGCTGGGACCGTCCCCGGCGAGCAGCAGGCGGTGCAGCAGGCTGCCGGCACCACTCCAGCCTTTGCTACAACAGCGGTGTTGGACAACGCGCTGGGCACAGCTCGTGCCCTGCTCAGGTGCTTCCTAGAGTCTAGCTTCTGGGAGGATCAGAAGGGAAAAAAAGCGGAGAAAAGATTTCAAAGAAACAATTTTGTATACAATTCTTTTATTCCACTAGGAATAAGAGCATTTGGATCACTTACTTAGGTGTCTCATCTTGTCACAGAGAAAGTCCTCGGGTAATGCTTCAGATTTCAGAATGGAGAAACGAGATGAAGAGCACACAGGGCTGTGTGCGACCTGGAAGGGGTGCTGGGAGTGAGATGCTGTCCCCACCATTCCCACAGATCGGGGACACCTTATTTACAGGCGCAGCCCCATGCAAATATGGGGCAGCCATTACCTCCCAGCTCTGCGTGTGTACCTGTTGATGGTAATAGCACTGTTCAGTTCTTTCAGGAGAATTACCTGCTGTTTAATTAAGCAGTGTTTGTGCAATATCTAGAAAGGCTCTGCTGCAAACATATGGCGAGCAGCCCCAAGCTGCATCGGTGGGGCAGCTGCTGTTTACTTTGTACAACAGCAACTGATCGCACGTAGTGCTCTGCCTGTGCCTGTTTCGAGACGAGTTATGGAAGAAAGGGGGTAGTATCATTAGCACATCTGTTTTTCACAAAAAACATTTTTGGATTTACCCAGCCCCGGAGAGCCCCTGTGGGCCACCCCAAGAAGGAGCCTTGCGTCTTGTGCCATCTCAGCCCCTACTTCATTCCTCTACGTAATGAATGGTGGCATTTTGTGGTGACAGGATGGCTGAGGGGAGCCTCGAGAACACGTTACTCGGACAGGTCACAGCCCTGCTTCTCTCAGCCTGGCTGTTTTTGTGCTCCAGGCTCAGGGCTTGTTCTGGAGCCAGCTGGCTGCCTTGCCAGTGCCGCTCTGGCTCTGGGCGACGCGGGGCTGCGCTGCAGGTTCGCACACACCGGGGATCAGAGGAAACGTCTCCTCTCTCCATCACCCACTCGCTCCCCACTCTCTTGTGCACACACCCCCACACTCTCTCCATTTTAGCACCTTTTCCTTTCTTTACCTGAAATAAACCTACTCCTGGAGCAACGCAGATGACATCAACAGAAATCGGGGTCTGAAGGGGAACTCCAGCCAGGCAGAGGGCTGGGAGCCGTACCTGTGGGTCTGCAGGAACATTAGTGTGGAATTAGACATGAGTCACCAAACACCTTTCCCTAATGAGCTTCGAAAGTGGAGCACCATCTGGCCTCACCTTCAGCCCTGGGTTATGTGAGCATCCTGCGGCTGCACAGGCGCACCGGGGGGGCTGCCTTGTGTAAGCAGCTTAGCCCTCCGCACGGCGCAGCCCCTCGGCGCTGGGGAGGAAAGCCCTGTCCTGGGTGCTTTCTGCTTTGGTGAGAGCATCTGGGAGAGCAGGAGCGCCAATACCCAGGAGAAACCTGGTATTCAGCAGCAAACATGGGCCTGAGCGAGGAGGGTGCGTGCAGCCAGGCTGTGGTGCAAATGCCCAGACCTGAGGCGCAGCAAAGCCGGTGGGGAGCAGGAGGGAGCAGAGCAAGTCCTCAATAGGGAGATCTGCTTGCAATGCAACTGCACCTTTAAAATCCTGTGGAAAGGAGATGTTAGTTCCCAGAGCAAACAACTGACTGCTCTGGTTGTACAGGAAAACGAGATTCAGATGGTAGTTGACATTATTTCTTTTCAAAACACTGCCAGAAATATTTCCATTTTTATTCCGAAGTGAAAATACATTTTTAAAACACGCCATCCCCCCTGCTGTCTGGCCACTGCAAGACACTCAGCAGTATTAGCAAAGCTGACGGCTGCTAAATGGCCTTCTTTCCAACAGTAATGAGCTGCATTTAATAATGAATTAAACATCATTAACAGGGGAAGTTTTTGGTGAATGCTTCTTTAATATCATTGTGCAGCAATTATCACTGGAGTGAATAGCTCAGCTCTGTCCAGCTGCACCATTTGTCATTATTTGGAGGAGCAGTAAAATCACTCTGGTCCAGGAGGGCTAATAACATTAAGTGACACTGAGTAAAGTTTAACAAGTGTTTCTGTTTATCATGCAGCCCAGAATAACAAAGATGCTTTATCCTGCTCCACCTTGCTTCTGTATCCAGATGACCCAGCTAGCCTGGTGATGCTTCTGCAATCAATAAAAGCCCCTCTCAGTAAGATCTAATTCATAGGCACATGAAGTTTCTTTATTAAAAATTGATACACACAATTAAACAATGATAAAAGATGATAATGGATGTAATGAGGCTATTTGGTATTTGCAGTCTTTATTATACAGTGCCATTCCATAGTAATGAGACCTTCCATACTTATTTGTCATGTCTACTTATAAGGTCATATTCATGAAAACATGCTTGGTGCTTTTCCAGAAATCCTTCCCCTTAATATAATAGACTCCAGGGAAAAAAAAAAAAAAAATCAAAGTAACAATTCACTGGCATTTCTTTGGTGTTTTCTTACTGCTATAGCTGAAAGACATTTTTGAGCGAAGTGTGTATTTGCCAAAATACTCCATTTCAGGAGGAGAGGGGGGTATTGCACAGCTTGCAGCCATGGGGAGTTCAGGTTGCAGCAATGAGATGTGTGATTCAGGGGTATCTACACATTTTATCTGGACAGTTGTAAAAGGAAGTGGTTTGTTCTGATATTTTCTGAATGAAATAGTTCCTCTCTCTTTTTTGAATAGTGCTAAGATAATTATTTTTAAAAAAAAAAAAAAAAAAAAAAAAGGTTTAATTTTGGTAACCCAGAGCAAACCAAAGTTTTTTCTTTGGGCAAAACAAAATATTTTGGGTCAAGTCAAAATGTTGTTATTCAGCTCGTTCATTGAGCTAAACAATCCATTATTCAGCAGCACTGCTCGTTGCATCCCCACCTCCCAGCCAGAGCAAGGGCTCAGCCTCCCCTGCTGCCTTTTCAGTTGGGAAGGGTGAAATGCAAGAAACTCTAATGTGGGGGTTCCTCCCAAGGGTGTTTCTTCTCATAAGCTCTGCGATGTCATTGCTGGGTGCCAAGTATAATGACAGAGTGATAACACATTCTAAACAACAGCAGTTTCTTGGGTTTGTACCTTTGTGTAACATGTAGTGGTGATTGCACTGCAACAAACAAATCCAATCGTAAAGTAGCTACAGCAACAGTATTGCGTAGTAAACATGTAGGCATCAAAATGATTATGGACATAAATGAATGCATGTGATTTAATTAATTTTTAGACATCCCAGGCAGCTGCAGCTCCAGGCTGGACACAGCCATGAGCAAACCGTAGCCATAAAAGATTACAAGAGGGTCAAATTATTGCATGAATGACTTGCCAGACTTTGGCTGGTCTCCAGGAGGGAAGGTGATGTGTTGCTGATCCCATTCAAGGGACCTGTTGGAAAGTGGGGGCTGTGGGGCCAGGAGGTCTTCCCCAGGGCAGCGGGGCTCCTCAGTTCCCAGCCCGTGCAGTGTTCAGTTGTATGTGAACATTTGTGTTCCCAGTTGCAGTGCAGTTAAACCCAGGAGGGGGTTCTTCATCTCTCCCCATGCACCCCTTTGCACACTCAGCAGAAGCCCAGTCTCCGCAGCGCAGGGTGCCAGAGGACAGAGGGTCACAGAAGCTCTGCTCACCGCCTTGGCTTCACCAGCCCCAGGATGCTCCTGCCAAGGCTGCAGCTGCTGAGCCACTTGGGGCTCTCTGCAAACACCCATTTACTCCCCATTTGTATCGGGCACGAGCGCAGGCTGATCAGCTCCTTTTTCTTCCTGTTCAATGATCAAAATATTTACAGCTCAGTGAGTGGGGCTGGCAGCAGCCCCAAAACTTTGTTCTTGATAGTAAATGTCACATTTAATATTGATGATGTAGGCTACTCAAGTCATACTTGGATGAGTTATTAACCATTGGGAATGACATCTATAATAAGAAACTCCTAAAATGTAAGCTGCCTTATACATGCACATAGCTTCTCTTTTTTAAAAGATAGAGAAATCTAAGCAATTTGCTAAAAATATATGGATGCTGTTCGTTGTTATATGGCCAAGAGAACCGATCTGTTGTCCAGGCTGGTTTATTGTTCACCTTAGCAGTGCATAAAACTATGTCCTACAGGGGACCAGAGCAGTTATTTTATCATCTCAGCAAATGGAGCAGGGAGCATCACTGCGCCGTGCCATCGGAGCTGGGTCCTTTGCCGTCGCCGGACCCCAGCCAGCCCAGCTCCCTTGCGTGCGATTCCTGCTTCTATTGGTAGAACAGCGCGTGCCTGAGGCTGGCACCTCGCTGGCACGGCAGCCTTAGAGTTCTTGAATTTTCTTTTGATTGTGCACTGAAATTAAAATAAGCTCTTTCACAGGGATTCAGGCCAGCTCTAATATAGCATGAATGACTTGGGCACTGCATTTTAAAACCACTAGGTAATAGTAGGGTAAGTAGTAAAACTAATTTGTAGTTGATGTTCTACTGGGACTTACCATGAAAGAAACTCTGTACTTTACCAACGTTATAGAAAGCAAGAAGCGAATATAAAGTTACACAGAATGTGAACATTTATAGCTTGTCATAAAAGGGTTTCTTATAGTTTGCAGATAAATTCTCTTCTCTGGTATGTTGGTGCAAACACTGAGTATTCACAGAAATTCAGTGACTTGGTCAAACCCTACTATCAGCATCATCAACTACTATGTTGATCAAGTCAACGAATTTTATATGAATATTCCACATCTCACTGCATGATTTGCATGTTACCGAGATGAGCAGACATGCTGGGCTGGAGCGCAATACAAACGCTTATTCATTGATCCTGCAAATTCATTTAAGCCGCCAGTTTTGCAAGGCTCTAAAACACAGACAACGAAGTTCTGTAAGGACTTGTGCTGCTCAGAATGGGGAGGAGTGTTGTGTGCTGGGAATGGCAGCTTCAGCAGAAAAGGGATTCAGAATATGGACAGACCCAGGCTGCTGTATTTGATGTGTTTTCACAGTGTCCTCAGCCAGCTAGCAAGTTTCCAAGGTGAATGCATCTAGTGTGCACTATAGCTGGCTGAAACAAGCTCAGAGAAGTACAATATTGCATTATTCTTCACCTTCCAAAATAGCAGTACGGATTTCAAGGAGAAGGATGGAAATGAAGATAGTCATAGAGGAAGCTGCAGCACAGCGCAAGCAATAGCTATTCCTCTCATGGTGCTTCTGAAGCTGTCAGAGCCCACTTTGCTTCACTTTATGTTGCTTCTCTGGTAAAGAAAAATACAAAAGCCACAGCAGAGGCTGGTCTGAACGCACCCCGGTGCGACCTGGAGACCCCTGGCAGCTCCTCCTGCTCCTGGTGGGGGCAGCTTTTCTGGCCAGCCTTGCGCTGTTGGTTCAGCTGTGGCTTGCAGCTACCTCAGGTAAAAAAAGCAGTAATTACCTGCACTTCTGACTTCTGTGGTGTCTCTTAGCACGTCACAGACTTGCTGTGTGCCAAAGTCTGCCCTGACTCATACCTTCACCCAAGCCAAGAAAAGCCAACCTATCTGAGCAGTAGCTATTAACCTTATTTTACAGATGGGGAAACTGTGCACAAAGAGAATAAATTATTTACCCAAGGTCACAGAACAAATCCAAAGCACCGTAATTAGGAGAAGGACTCAGATTGCCTAATTCTTCTTCCTGTGCGTTAACAGCAAGTGCTATTTTTCCTCCTCTCTGTGACTTACTCTCCCTTGGGCACTCCGTCATCCACATGCGCTCCTCCCCTGGTCCCCTTCTCATTTCGCACCTATCCTGCTTCTGCCTTCCTGACTCAGCAGTATGCTGGTACACACTGAACCAGTCGGTCTCAATGTAGCATTGTGTCTGGCAGAGTAAGATTTGCATTTGACTCTTAGTAGTCTAAATGCAAATTACACGGTTGTGTTGAGGCACCAATTTATACTAATTTGTGCTCTGTTTTGCTTTGGTAAGAGCTACCTGAGAGACTACAGCTTTTTTTAACCTTTAATAATGACAGGGCTTTAAATGCTTGTTCTGTAAAGTGGTGGAACTGATTGTTTCATCAACCTAAATTGCCACTGCGATAAGTTCAGTCTATGGACACACTAAAGTCTTTCAATCTTGTGCTCTTCCAGCTGCCTGGTCAATGTGGGAGATAACTCTGGTTATCCTGACGGCCTTGCCAAGGGTCCTTTTGCCTGTCATCAAGTGTGAAAGTGTGAAGAGCAGATAATGCATCAAAATTATCCTCAGCAGTATGTTAGTCAATTTTAACTCCTTGGTGCTTTAACTGGATGAGGCTTTTCACAGGACAAAATATATGGTAAATTGCCAGACTTTGCAGGTAAATGTATCACATTCCTGAGAGGCACTATAAATCAAGAAAAAAAAAAATACATTATCAAACCATAAAAACACTTTGGCATTATTTTTGCAGAATCAAATCAGAAGTGAATTTAATGTGCAAGAAAGGGAGCAGCCAAATGACATCATGGATGTCATGAAGGTCTTAGGAAAACCATAAAGGTCCACCAGATGAAGGAGCAATCATCAGTATTAGAAGTTAATTTCCTACAAAAGAAAGCAAATGTGAATAAAAAGATCATAGGTACAGGGTGTAATTTTATCAGAAACAGTAACTGTAAAGGGCAATCAGCATGAAGCAGGTGTGCTGTGAGACCTTCCAAAGAGGCCGCATGCACGTTCAACCCGAGAGCAAAAAGCTGTATTTCCAGCATCACAGTTAACACCATTTCTCAGAAATTCAAAAGCTTCCAGTGAGAAACTGTAGAATGACTAAGGGAAAAAAAAGAAAAAGAAAAAGAAAAAAAAAAAAAAAAAAGCATTATTTCTCCCCAGCTTTGCAGCTTGCATTCAATGAGAGGAGCTTCTTGGCCTGGAGACCTTTCATGCTCCAGGGCACAGCAAAGTGGGGGGTTTCCCTTTAGGAGGCACAACGGAGTGTGCAAGGCACGCTAAACCTCACGGGAGGTGCAGACATGCCTGGCTGCCTTTCCTTGGCCTTCCGAGAGCCATCTTGAGATATGTTGGGAATGACAATGACGTCCTGAGAGCTGCCAAAATATCACAAGGAGCAGCTGGCAAAAATATTCCAACCTCCCAGTGCCCTTAATATGCCGTAAACAAATCTGCTTCATTTAAACTACACACAAGGTGGGTAGGAGACTCGCTCCTAGGTCGATGGGGTTTAATGGGTATTATTGCCATTACCAAACATAAGAAATGTAAAGCACTTTAGGAACAAAAATCATGGGGAAGAAAATACTTTAAGCCTTCTCAGGTTGTTGCTAATGTTTCAAAACAACCAAGAGATTTTCTGGAATCCTGTAAAGAAAAATGCATCACAAAACAGATTTCTTTTTTGTTTCTGGCCAATCAGAGCAGCAAGAGACTGTGCCATCGGTGCATTTGCCACAGACCACGGCTGCTCTAATACAGGAATGAAATATTCACACCTTTTGGCTGGGAATTCTATTAAGGTTTCAGGTACCTACCTTCTGCCATCCACTCCATTTAAGTAATAATGACCAAAGCCCAGCTCATTTCTTCAACATTAACAGCTCGCTGGGAATATTTGAGTGTCTGAAAACTAAACCAAAGGATGCTGCAGCAAGTCCTTCATTCCCAGAGAAGCCCTCTGAGGTCAGGGTTGGTACCCTCATTTACAGGATTAAAATCCCAGCATGTCCCAGTGCAGAGGTGGCTGAATTCCAGTGGGGAGGAAAGCAGTCCAAAGGCAAGGACACATGGCTTTGCCAACAGCATGGAAACTGTCTGGCTTAGAGCTGCTATGAAATCACCATGAGTTATTATTATGGAACCCTGACATCTCACAGCAAAGCAGCACTGAATTATTTTGCAGTGCTGTTTTTTTTAAGTTCCTGTTGCACATGTGCCAGGGATGTGCAGGTTGCAGAGAAGGTTTAGCCCTGGCTTGTGGCTTTGTTTGGGCATTACAGCTAGTTAGAGGAGTGCTTTATCACACCAGGGGTAATCTGTGCTTATGTATGTGTGAAAGACC
The DNA here is from genome assembly GCA_013399115.1 of Anseranas semipalmata. Lineage (NCBI taxonomy): Eukaryota > Metazoa > Chordata > Aves > Anseriformes > Anseranatidae > Anseranas > Anseranas semipalmata. The sequence continues at coordinate 95,763 of VXAA01003888.1, read as the reverse complement.
CTTACACCACTTTCCTGCTCATTATCTTCATGGAAATTTAATCTTGCATTCAGGGCAACAAGGCTAGCAGTAGAAACCTCTCCCATCTGCATCCTTGCTCCTTTCACCTTTGCATTTCCATTCACACGTGCACTATGTAGACATTCCCAAAACACAGTTGCAGGTGCCTTTTCTGAAGAGCCACCCTGCTCCCCGCAGCCTCCCGCACCCCAGGACTGCTTTCGGCAGCAGCCACATCATCTCTTTTGCTGCAAGGCATGCTCCTGCCTGGTGGAGCAGGGATTAGAGCTTGGGCTGGCTCTTCTGGTGCCAAATATGTGCTCCAGCCCCCAAGGCAAGGCAGCGCCTNTTTTTTTTTTTTTTCTGTGGGAAATGACTGCCCTGGTGTAGGTGTCCATCTCCTGAAAGTTCCAGCTGCCTTTTACTGTGATGTTTAGCCCTGACCCAGACCAGGATTTCTTTTGCTCATTTAGGCGGATGCCTGGTCAGGTCTGTGATCCCATTTCTTAGGTGTTTAACCCTGCACCTATACAATGCAGGAAATTGGAAGGTGCAGGCTGGCATGACTGGGCAGCCAGGTATGACACTGCTGAGCACAGGGTCCCAGGGGGTTAGGTCAGGTCTGGGAGCTGCTGACTCCACCAAGAGGTAGGAGCGAGGGCAAGTGTAAGAGCCTGACTACCCTTGTGGAGCTGGCCCTCGGCCTCGCTGCACCTCTTTAATTCAAGTGGTGACTCACGGCCTGGAACTATTAGGTAGATGGCATATGCAGTTAGTGAGTGGTGTTTTTCAGTGCTCATTTTACTTATTATATTATATTTTGATTTATAATTATATACACAGAGCATTCCTCTCCTGGGCTCTGAACATCCTTGCCAAAATTAAAAAGTACAGCTAGCAAAACTAAAGCCAGCAGATGCTCAGAGCTCTTGGTCAAAAATAACCAGCCAGACTTGACTCTTTTTTCCACCAGTTCTTCATACAGTTTCTGTTCTCCCTGCACTTTCCTTGAGGACAAGGAGAACAGCCCTCAAACCAACAGCTTTGCCCCCCAACAGCAATGCAGAGAGCAATGAAACAGCTCCAATTCATTCCCCAAATAGGGAGAAGCATTTGCTGGTAGTCCCAAGTCTTCCAAATTCATTTACTTTGCACTCCTGGGAGTTTTTAGTGCTGGGAGAAACATTTGTGTAATTGCTAGGTGGGTCTTGCCACTGCCTTTGGGAGATGATGCGGTGAAGCGATTCAGCATCTGCCAGCCTTTCTTGTTCAAGTACATGCAGTGTCCTGCGAGGAGGATCGGGGGGCCTAGCGTGGGATTTTTGGAAAGATGACAAGGAGCAAACTGTATACATGGCGTCTTTCACTGCTGTATGTGGACAAGTTATGCTGACTCCAGAATCACTGCTCTCTCCTTTCCTGGGGCAAGGGCTGGTAGGCACTATCAGAACAGATGAAGTCAGTAACTCAGAAGCTGTCCTCACAGTCATCTGTTAAGGAGTCAGCTCAAAGAGCTTTGCTGGAAAGGGCTGTGCAGCCAACATCAACAAATCATCTGCTAAAAACTCCTCTGTGGGATCTTTAGACAAGGTGAGGTAATATTTACAGATTTGCCTCTACAAAGTATGAGTGACAGCTGGCAGAACAGCATCCAAAGAGCCAGTCAGAGGGTTATTAAACCTGCCAGCAAAGAAAGCACAATTTCATAATTATTTCAGGCTTCCCTTGGAGATCAAAGAGCAAAGCTGACACAGGGCTGGTAGGGAATTGTCTAGATTTAGTGCAAGGCAAGAAGAGGCTAACGCTGCGATTACTGCTGGAAATGACTGATGGGGGAACACCTATGGAGCCAGGAGCTGATTAAGGATAAAAAAGCCTTGCCTTTTCCTATTAGTGAAGTAAAAAGGAGACACAGGCTGGCCATGGCAGCAGGCTTTCATAGGAACGCTACAGTAGGGTTCAGTGCAGTGCTCCAGCATGATCCCAGCAGGTCTGTCACAGCACAATGTCACGCATCTGGGCATCAAGGCTGAAGAGTTTGATGGGAGAGATGCTAATTTGGGGGAACTTGCATGTGTGAAATTCCTGCATCTCCCTGAAAGCTGCCCATAAAAATGTAACTTCCCATCAAGCAAAATGTAACTTCACATTACATGAAAATTTTCATCATTTAAAATGTAACTTTTCAAATACACTAAGAAACTCTGATACACGCTGTGTGTCATTTGGGAGCTACATTTCTAGATACACCCATGATTGTGGCTTGTCCTGTTGGGAAGGGTATCAAACCACTCAAGGGCAGAGGACGTCCATGCAGGGAAAGGACCAATATCCTTAAGGCACAGATGTTAAGAGTGGGGAGGTGCAGGAAATGCTTCTCTTGTCTGAAATAATTTTTAAGGATTTGAAAATTTTCCCTTCCCAAATTGGGCAAGAATTTTTCCCCACAGATCCTATGCTTTGGGTCTGAATATTCAAGACATTTTATTTCAGTAAATTCTATAAATATAAATATAAAATAAAACTAGAAAAAGAAGTCATATGAGCTCAAAAGAGAACTTTCCATTAAACATCGTTGAAAGGGAAAATTCTGGACATTCAAAAATATGCATATACTTTTTAAACAGACCATGAAAAGCCAACTCTTGTTCCCAGAATGTTTCTGCTTTGATAAATGAGCATATTGTGACAAATGTTGCTGTAATATTTCTGACCCGGACAAGTTCACAGCAATCCCACTGATAGATCAGGCAGAAAGAAATGAGTTTGGTGAGGTGGGGTGGTACAGTAAGAGTTAGAGTCTTTAAAAATCAGACTAGAGCTAAAGGTTGAACCGAACATATGCTTTTTTTAAAACTGGATAAAAGATCCCACAGGTTAAAGGGCATGACATGTTCCTAAGGGCCTGGCTGGTTTCCTAAGCAAGACATGGCACTGTGCTGTCCTGGCACGGCTCCTGAAGCACAGAGGCACGTGGTGGGGCAAGCAGGGGACAGATCTGACTGCTTCTGCCTCTGCTCTGCACATCCCCAACTGGCAGCACCTCACCAACATCAACGCACTCAGAGAAAGTCTCTTACTGTATGATTTTGTAGCCTGGGAATCTTTATACTGAAACCAGTACAGGCTGCTTGAGGGATAAGTTCAGTTTATGGGCCAGACAGCACCCAGCAAAGCTGAGCAGAGCTGGGCTTTTCCCTCTTGTTCTAAAGGTTCTGCGGCCACGATTTCTCTTCCCACCCATCCTGCGGGCTGCTGGCAGATCAGACTTGCTGCGGGTCCAGGGAGCATCCACATGCTCAGTCCTAGGGAGATTTTTGCTTTTTCTGGGACAAATTTAGACTTTTGTTGAATAAGCACAATTATAGCTGCAATTTTTGTGTGTTGATGAAGCTTCCAGACAGCTACTTGTGTTTCCTGAAGACGGAAAGAAACTCAGCAGCTGTCAGTATCAAAATCCAATAGAGAACAGTACCTGTGGCTCCAGGACCACCTGATTCCTGGAGATCTGCTTTTGTTAGGTCGCTTTAAAAAACACATAGATGTCACCTTTATTGTGATACAGTTGCTTAAGAGTTTACCCATATAAAAACTGAGACAGGAATGTAAAAGGATTGTAATAATGTTTTCTCTGGCCTGTGTGGGAGGATGTCATTTCTGCTTTGATTAGTTCACAAATAATTGGACCCTTCAGCAGGCAAGCAATTGCATTTCTCTGGTGCAGGTCACTGGAACAGAGGGCGATCTCTCTGATCTGTGCAGTGAAATGATAAACTATCTGGTTGCAATGGCTAAGGGGGTCCAGGAGATGCTCGCTGCAGTGTTGCACTGCAGTGGTAGCTCCCAGGCCCTCTCCATCCTACAGACACTTGCCTGAAACCAAGGCGAAGGCAGCTCCAGTGGGCACCAGCAGAGCCTGACCCGACCTCCTTGCCTGCCTGGAGCAGCTTTTGCGGTGCCCTGCAGACACGCTCAAAGTTCACTCTGCTGTTTATGCTGTTTTAAAATGAGTTTCCGGAGCCCAGGCATTAGCAGGGTTGTTGCCCAGTAAAGTCAATCTGTAAAAAACTTCTCTAGTTTTTTAAGCAGACTTGAAAAAAACAAAATGATACAATTTCTACTGACAAGAAAAAGCATTTCTAAGAATTCTGTTGATAAAAAGCACCCTGCCAGAAGTTACTTAAATAACACCTTGCTGGAATTTCTGTTACTCAAAACTTTGCATTGCCTCAGTTCCTATAAAATGAAAACCCAGGGCTGGCTTTGTTTACAGGACGGTTGGCTCCTGGCCACAGGGGCTTTTGGAAAGGGGGCAGAACGCAGCAGGGACATGGCACCTGCTCGAGATGTTGGTGGCCACAGGAACAAAGCCACCAGGAGGTGCACCAGCTGACAGCCCCAGTTCCTTAGAGCAGCAGGCTCCAAGGTGGAGACAGAGGCCTGGCACATCTGCATGAGGAGACGCAGAGGGTGAGGCCGCAGCTCTCACAGAGATGTAGCAAGCTCAGCTCATGCCCACCCTGGCCCCTTTACCAGGACTGGGCAGCCAGGAGATCTGGGCAGCTGTACACACAAAGCGCTGCTGCATAAACCATCGCAGTGATTGCTCGGCTAGCTGGGCACCGGGACAGCACTGCCCAGCCAGTTCCTTCAACAGTCTCTCAACATCTTGGATGCAAAGATGTTATTCTTCCCAAATGCTGTGTGCCCGGGCTCATGCCAGTGTGACTGCACTCACACCCATCCCTCTGAGCACCGACACCACAGCCCATCGCCCTCCGCTCCAAACAGGATATTATCAGACACTGACCACTGTGAGAGCCCCAGGGACCTATGGAAAGAGGCACTACTTCATATGGCTGAAGCTTCCATAATTACTGAGCTGGAAAGTTAATTAATTCCTTAATTATATTGAAACAGTGATCAGAGTTTTAAAAATTAACCTCTTCTACCTGATGCCTCAAATGCAGCCCCTGCCCTGGCACAGCTCTGGTGAAGCACAGGGAGATGCTAGGGGAGGACCTGAGCTCACAGGGCAGGACATCAGTGCTGGTGGGTGCCCTGGGGGCTGCAGGGCGGCCTCCCCCTTCCCCACCATGAGCACGGGCTGCAGCAGGAGCTGGGAGGCCTGGGGTCCTTAGCCCTGATGTGACAGCAGCACCCAGAGCCACGGAGCAGCCACCAAGAAAAGTTGCAGCTTGAACCTTGACGCAGACCTTCCAGGTCCACATCTTGGAGCAACACAAATCTCCACCCAGAACACATGAAGTTAGCTTAGGAAGCATGAGAATTTCCTTTTTAGAAATTGGTATCGACCTCTATCCCTTTTGCTTACCCTGAAGGGCACAGACATTTCATGTCTTTGCACACAGCAGCACCCAGAATGGTGCTCACAGGGCTCACCTGGAGCTCGGATCTTTGGAAAATCAAGCTCCTTCCATTCTGTTATTTCTAAAGCCCTTACCCTGGTTTGGGGCAATACAGAACCAGCAGACATCGTTAGGCTGTGTTGCTGGCCCATGTGAATTGGGATGAGCTGCTGCCCTCACCCTGCACTGACCGGACCGTTCTCTGGACATTTGTCCCCCTTGGCCCTGTGCTCCTGCGGGCTCTGCCTGGCCTCTCGGTCCTAAGGAGCCAGCCTCGTTGATCTAGCTGTTTTCCTGCTAGTGTCAACATGAATAAACCATATTCTCTTTAAGCTACCTACAACTTTTGACAGCTACAGTGATGTAAATAAAGCAGCTAACGCAGATGCTAATATTAATTCGCATGACCCAGTTGTGCTTCACTAATAGTATCTGGGTTACCAGCCGGGCAAGACAAGAACACAAAATATTTAGCCCGTCTCAGTCTGTTACACCAAAAAGCAAGCAGCTGAAGAAATTAATTTCTACAGCTAAGCCTCAGAGGTGCCCTCCATTAGGAAAAGGCAGGGGTAAAGGCCTGAAAAGGTCATAGGAATCCACATTCAGTGAGGGTTAGTGGTTAAGCCCTGCTGGCCACGCACCGGCTGGTACAGCACCCCTTGCCACGCTGTGGATATGCTGCGACATAATCGGGTCGGGTCTCATCCTGTCCGGGACTGGGCACGCATTGCACAGACAAGACTGCCGTGGCAATCAGAGGTGAGCTGCTTGCAGGATCGAGCCCTGTGAGCTGTGTTGTGTTTTTTAAAGCAGTATTTATGATGTTAGTTAGCAATAGTAAGACTCTTCTGTGATTGCAGCATAATCACCCCCGTAGCCCTTTCTGGCTGCAGCTCGGATGCTCTTGTACATCCCTTTGGCTTCTGCCCAGGAGTTTCACTGTCACTTGGCTTTTTCTAGAGCAATTCAAAGACTGTCAAGTGTGAATTGTGTGAAAAAATGAAAGGTGAGAAACATGAATTTTGTCATCTAGCTGTGCGCAGCTGAAACGAAATGGCTAGGGCATTCAAATCTGCCCTGACATCCTTCGCACAGCCGGACACGGCTGCTCAGCTCTTCGGTCTGTGTGGGCGCTCAGAAGCTTCATGCTGATGTGCAGCACAAGAGGTCCACAGAAGTACCAGGGCTGCTGCAGCCCAGCTAGTTTTTACTAGCGTTGTGCTTCTCACAGCAGGCTTGGAGGCTTAATTAAGCTTCCAGTGTTCTGTAAAGTTCATTTCACTGTTCGGTGGAGGACGGTTTAGGATAAGCATAATAGGATTACCGCTGCTATATACAGCCACGTAAGCCAGGAAGTCCTCATAATGGGCCTTTACCCTGCAGGAAAATCTTTTCAGAGGATGCTTTTATAAACTGTGCAGTTACGCACGCTATGAGTGTTTGGGGGAAAGGTATCCTTCCTTACATACGTCTGCCAGTACCAGCCCAGGTGAACACTCTGAAATAGCACAGGCGTCACAAAACCCAACGCACTGAGGTTTGCCACTAACGGTGCTAGCCGAGTGTTTGCTGTCCGGTGCAGCAGCCTTTCCTTTTAGTCACTTCCCCGGCTGCTGATCCTGGGACTGGAGCTCCACTTGAACGTTGCCAGCCGTGGCTGCAGGAGGCGATGGCTGCATTCCTGCAGGGAGTTACAGGATTCACCAGATCACAAGGCAGGAGCGGGGCTGCATTCATTTGGGAATGGCTAACGCATCAGCCTGTCCCATTAGGAGCAGAGACACAGCTTCTGGCCTACTGCCTGCAAGAGCCAGCGCCCTGCTGGTCCCTTGGGCATGGAGCCGGGCTGGGTGTGATGTTTGGTCCCTGCTCAGGAGCAGCACAAACCCTGGGAGTTATCCCTGGGGCACGAAGGAGCATGCTGCACTTAAAACAAGGTGTGTTTTTAAAAGCATCCAGTGCTGACCTCTCACTTGGGCTGTCCCTATGGCTCAGAAAAGCCTGCACCAGAAAACCCTGGCAGATTGGGATGCAGCACCAAAATGATGGAGAGGTGCCAGAAGGCATCCTTAGCACCCATGGAAAGCAAGAGGCCTCTTCCCACTGGCTCTGGTCACCACAACACTAAGCCCGCTCCTTAGTGTCTTTTTTTCAGTGCAGGGTTGATCAGCACTTCAATGAGCTTGTAGAGGAGAAGGCTTAAAGCAGCTGGCAGAAATGTGGGGGTGCCTTGATCACCAGGATCAGGGTTCAACACAGTGCCTGGGGGCAGGGACGCGGAGCGACGCCAGCTGGTGGAGGGGCAGCTTCTGGGGTGCTTCTGGGGCTCCCCAGCTCTGGAGAGCAGCACCACGCTGTGAGGCTTTCACATCGCCCCAAAGCACGGAGACAGAGCTCAGTGGTGGGCAAATCATCCCGCTAACGCTGCTCCCAGCCAGGCTGACACAGGGTGGTTTCCTTATCTTTGCCTTTTCTGCACAGCGGCAGGTAATTCACAGATAAAACAATCAGTGCTTATACACACATGCAGACACACAGGAGCTATTCTTAATCTTTCCAAATCCCTTAATATACCTTAAGTATACAGTTTGGAGTTTGTAGATTTAGCATGATAGATTGATTTCACACACTATCTCAATGTGAAATGACATTAATAACTAAATTCTTGTGTTTTTAGCCCTGGCTAAGCTACTGCAAAGCACTGAACTGTGTAAATCTGTTCAGGGTGCAGTGGCAATGCAGTCAGCCCAAGCTGTCTGGTTGTAGCTGATATTATTGCTTGGATTATATAAAGCCCAAGTTGCACTGCAGCCATAGGAGAATTTGAAAAAATAATTGCAGTTTGAGTATATGCTATAAACAATCAGCTGGAATTATTGTTTTTATTTTTCACAGCTACTCCAAAATGGAGAAAATGCATGAGAATTGAATGGCTCATGCAGATTGGCAGGGGAAGTTGCTATGGCAGTTTGAAACAGGTGACTCCAGTTTTTGCTTCATGGTTTGTTGGTTTTTTTGTTTTGTTTTGTTTTGTTTCGCACACACCACCAGGAACTTCCAAGAGGTTTCTCCAGTAGAGCAAGCAGGCGAAAATCCTGGCTTTTCTCTTTATCCAGCCCACAGTGAAACCGGGCACATGGGGGCCCCTTTCCTCATGGGGACAGATGCTGGCCTGTCTGGCAGAGCCCTGGCAGACTTCTTACACCAGTGCTTGTGAGACAGCCGCGCAGCACAGCCGCAGAGGCTGGTCTGCTTGTGTACCGGCAGTTTGCATCTCCCATGGCGATGCTGTGGCTGTACTACCAATAATGGAGCTTTCGAGGAGCCTTCTCTGCTTCTCCCTTTTGCCTTCAGAGGAAAAAATGTTTCCACTGCGTAAACTAGGCTATAGCCAACCACGGCTATTGTTTTGTCTATGTTTTTATGTCCCTTTCAATATACATGTCAGCTCTGCCACGTTCTGTCTGTTAGAAAACACTTGGGTTTACACATTACCTCATTAGTCTTACTGTCTATCCAGCATTTTTTCCATCCTACATGCTCCTCACTCCTTTTACATCATTGTGATTAAATCGTTTGCTTGGGCCATTAGCAACGAGGCTCGGTGTTTTTGTACTCCTGGCTCCGTAGGAGATGGTGTGGGAGAGGGCTGAGGAGGGGGAAGACGTAGACTTTTAAGTCACAAGCTGGGGATGTCAGAACAGAGCAGCGCAAGGAACACGCATTTTACAGTGCTGCTGTCGCAAAGCAACAGAGCAGAGCAGTGGCTCTGTGTCAAGAAACATTGAGCAGAGCAGTTTCTGTGTTTATTTTTTGGAGCAGCCTGAACTAGGAGAAGAAAAAAACCAGAAGCCTACCCTAGTGAGGGGACGGGCACCTCTGGCTCCTCTAGAACTGTTTCCCTCGAAAATGAGGTGGAAGTCTCGTGACCAGCCTCAGCAGCATGGCTGCGAAGCGGACGTGTGCAAGGCACGCAGGGTTAACCGCTGGCCTCCCAGCAGAGGTTTTCCAGTTGATTGTTCTGCTGCCGGATCGCCCACTGGGGCTGCCATAATTAAGGCCCTGGCAACTTCCAGCAGCTGCCTGTACATGCTGTGATTTTCGTGGGGGTATAATTTAACCCAAAGCTCTTGCCTGGCAGCACATTATTTTGCAGGGTTACTTAAAAACATGTTTAAACCTTTCCAAATTACAGATTGGCCCCCAAAAACTGCTTTCTGAAACTAGGGTCACTTTTTTAAATATAGGCATCGAAACTCAGCTAGTAAATTATCTGGGTAGCTGTTGGGTGTGGGGCTTTCAGGGGGCAGTTAAGGCGCGCTCAGAGGCAGGCACCTGTAAAACCACCGGTCTGTACTGTAACAGCAGGCAGCTAATGAGTGCTTAAAGGAGAGAGACTGCAGGGGGGGGGATGTGCATGGCTCCCTATCAGGCTTTTACCAGGTGACGCTAAGAGCAGCTTGTTGGAGCCAGGTTGGTCCATAGCCCATCCTCTGGATAGTCAGATCTGCTGTGGGGATGTATTTGCACAAAGCAAAGCTGTGCAGTTTCTGCTCTTGCACGCAGCTGCAGTGCCCTGTGCAGGTGGAGGCAAGGCAGAGGCTCACCGGCACTGTGCGTGTACACAGAGACCCTGCAATATAGCACAGGGTCTATTTTTGCACGGGGAGAAGTCTAGGTCTCATGAAGGGTGGACAGCCACACAGGGGTGCAGGGATGGCTGGGATGTGCACACAGGCACCTGCTCCTGTGCACCCTTCCCTCTCCCTGGGGCAACATCCAGGCTGCACAACCTGCCGGCAGGATTTGGCCGCTGGTGCTCAGCGCAGGTGCTTAACGCGGGGATATACCCTGAGAGCCCATAAACCCCTGTGGTGCGGGAGGGAAATCCCTGTGACATTGCACCTGACTGGAGCAGCAGGGAGCGACTTGTGCATTGAGCCACTGTGCCACCTGGAGTCTGTCCACTCGGTGCTCACACAGCCATTCATCTGCCAAAAAAGAACACTCTAATAGACTTATTTTCTTTAGAATAATAAAATAGAGAAACAGCAACAAAGCCAAGAACGTTGAGATGGTGACAGCAAGAGTCTGGCTTAAATCCCCAAAAATAACATCAGCTAGAGCCTGATTTTGAACCAGCAGACAATGTGCTGCAAACACAGAGAGCTGGTGATCGTTATTTTTTTCTTCAAAAGATTTTTTTTTAGCAATAATACTTGTCATTTCTCTTTGAGTATAGTTCCTTCTGAATTTCCCATTTCTTCTACATTTTGCACCATCTTCACATAAAGGTAAGTGGGCTGCCAAGGATGCCTTCTGTGAACAGTAACTTTGGAAGGATATAGGGTCCGACCTGCGTTCCTCTGAGTATCCGAACCTGTGGGGAGAATTGTTGGAAGAGGTGGGTGAACCCTACAAAAAGCCCTCCAGGCCCCTCCTTCCAGGCTGCCATTCATCGGGAGCATGCTCCCACACCAGTTTTAAGCTCGTTAAGCTTTGAGAATTATCTTTTGGTGCAGAGAGAGGAGGTTTTGCAAAAGATCGAACTGAGAGGTGGAGGTCCATTGCATCACGTACTGCAGTCTCTGAAAATCCTGCGTTTAATCCAGTTTTGCTCAGGCTGCACTAGTAGCACGCATGATGTGGGAGCCAGGCTGATGATCTCCCCCCCACAGGGGTGCGATGGCGCGGGTGGGGGGCCCTGCACACTGCCCCCAGCTGTGCACCCAGCAAAATCCCCCCAGCACAGCCGTCAGACGCTGCTGCTGGCAGCGAGCAGGGACACGGCCCTTGCTGTCACTTTGACAAAGCGACCCTGCTGGCATGGCGCTGTTTGTGTTGATAGTATTTTAGGAATTTTCAAGAGTTGTTTTATTTGAGGGATTTGAAAGGTAAACTGTCAGCATTTCAGTGTTCCTCCACAGAGCAGTGAAATAATCCAGAAGCATGGGTTTGCTGGCTCATTTTCATCTCTTTTTGCTAACTGGGGTCTTTGTTAGCTTAGTGGTTTAACTGGATTTTGGAGCAAAATCTAGAGGTGTTAATTGGGTGGGATTTGATTAAGGCATCTTTAAATAGGAGCCATTCCTTCCCTTCCCAAACTGCCCTGGGTAAAACCAGGCAGCTGCTGCTTACCAAGTATTTGTGATTTTTTATTTGGTTTTCAATAGCATCATATCTTACATGCAGGTTTAACACAGCCTGAGTTGCTCTTCATGTTTTCAAGAGCAGGTTTTCAGCCAGAATGCCCTAATTCTGTCTGGTCTGGCATCCAACTTTCCCCAAGGCTGAATTTAAACAGAAAGTTTTCAAGCCTTCCTTCACTGGTCTTGTGAGACCAGGATGGTGGGAAAAGGCGGTGGCAAGTGCAGGACCCAGAGTTTACATCTTTTTTGACACATAATAAAAGGCTTCCCAGGTGAACAGTCTCTCTCATTGCTTTAGTTCCTCAGTGTCCTTCTTGAGTTGACACCTGCAATCTGTGGGGAGGGTGATGTTGAAGTCCCGCTATTCACAGAGTGCGTATCACACCTACATCTGCCGTGGGAGCACACTCCTGACCTGTCTGGGGCTCCTTTTAACAGTTTCCAGCTGGGAGCCTGCCTGGCACGTCTACAGTGGCACAGGATGAGACCATCCAGACCAGAGCATTATTTATTCCTTCTGCAAAGGTACAAAGCATTAGAGGAAATGAGCTAACGCTGACAAACCCGAGCCACGCGTCCTCAGTCAAGCATAGCCGCAGTGGTAGCAATTCTGCATCCACTTTATTCCCCCCAGAAGTGAGGGACAGGGCCCTCCTCCTCCCCATCCACCTTGCAACAGACCTGTCCTTGCCAAGGTAACCTGTCACCACGTGGAGATTCCCTTCTCTTTTCTCTTACTTTTCTCTGAGAGTCTATCAATATTTTATATCTGCTTGTCATCTCCCTAATGTTGATGTAGCTCTGCGTAGCCAGCAAGGCTGCTGTAAGACAGAGAAATGGCAGGACACACGTTGGTAGCACTGGGCTGCTCATTCACAACCCCTTTTTTGCCGAAGTGAAAACCGAGGCGAAGAGTAAAGTGATGAATACCTCAGGTTACACCGCACGTTGGCAGGCAGGCTATGCTCTGCAGAGCACAAACCCAGCCCCTGCAGGGTTCCCTGCCCAGAAGGTACTAGAAATCTCACCTCAAAGTTTTGAATCTCATGAGACCTTGCTAGCACAATTCTGCAGAGAACAAGATAACTCCCTGGAATATCACAGGGACAAATAAACAAGGTATTAAATTAAGAAAATAATTGGTTTTGCGTGGCATTTTTACCCCTGCACCTTCTCCATGGTTACATAGCTGGGCAGGGTGGAGTTGAACAACATGGCACAGAACCTCAGGATTCACCACTTAATTTTTTTTTCCTGTGCTTTCGATAGGTGCTCACTGAAAGCTAGAATTTGGGAATTTCCAATCCAGGTGGAAATCCTTCCCCAAATGTCTGTGTCAAAACAAGCTGTAGTTTTCATGCAAACTACAGAACTGCATCTTGCAACCAATGAATTAACCCACAGCAAAAGTTGGGACCAGAGCGTAAGTGCTGCTGGTTTACAGAACTGAATCAAATTTTCCATGCGTGCTGGGATGCCGGGGTGCTGTCAGAACATGCAGCTCTGCAGCAAGCCAAGCTGAGTGCTGTGCAGAAATGGTCCCCAGACACTGGCATTTTTGAAACCTGTCTGGGAGTTGTGTGGTTCCAGCTTGTTTCTACCTACCACTGAAATAATCAAGTAGTCTCTGGTCACTGGACTTTTTTTTTAAGCGTGTGTCTGAAATTATCAAAATGGATTTTCAAAGGTGCTCTTCATGTGATGTGGTGAGCTTAGGAAGCTCTCAAGGTCAAACCCAACACAGCCTAATGACTCTGGGACTTGGATCTCACCTCCAATAGCAGCAATGAGCCAGGAGATGATGAGCAGTTCAGGAAACAGAAAATGAAGCTTTTGAAGCCAATAATACCCTCTGGCAGTGAGCAATCAACGGACAGAGAAATGAGAGAGAAGGAAAAAAAAAAAAAGGAAGACCATTCAGCCAGGCTGCAGGAAGGGCAGTGCCATAAAGCAGAACTATCTCATAAATAGAGCAGCACCTTTCTTCCTTCCTCTCCTTCCCAGGGGACAGTGGCCATGGGAACAGACACGCTTTGTGCCCTCTGAAGGGGATGCGGGAAAGAGCAGATTGACCCTACCTGCAGCAGGTTAATTGGGACACACAGCTCTGGTACAGCTGTTGTTAGGATGCTTTTTTCTCTCTAAGAAGTAAAGGAAAACAATAAGCCCATATTAGCTTCTCTGATGAGACTGGCTGTTCGGGACTGCCTTGAGAATTGCCAGCTCACTCCATAAAGAGCCTCAGCTGCTGGAGACTTTCATTCACATCTGTTCTGTGCCTGATTTCAACCATTTAAAGGTTATTCCTAGATCCCTTGGTTGTTCCTATAAACATATATAGCTGGCATACTGAGGAGTTTTTTCCCCTCCATATTTTGTCCTTTTAAAATGACTCTCAGTGTAGGCTGGGTTTGTTTTTCCCACCCTGCAGCGGGTCTCTCCCTGTGCAGGGCTTCCTCCATGTACCATTTCCAAACATGCTGAATTCTCTTAGAAGCAAGCTGGGATCTCTGTCAAACCTTGCCCTGCTGGGGATTCTTGTCATTTTGTGCTGCAGCCACCAAGAGGCCAAACAGCAGAACAGAAATAGATGCCCATTCCTGCAGATGTGTTGAGCGCTGGCTGACCCCAGGAATGCCTCTTCCAGCAACCAGACTGTGCCTCAGACTTGTCCATGGGGTAAATCCCCCAGCTCAGCAACTGGCTGTGTTGCTCTGGCATTTTGCAATAGTGTGAGCAATGTGGGTGCTTTGTTCGGGACCCAGTTAACATCTGGGCTTCCCCAGGGGCAAGCAAGCATACATGGAAGGAGTTAAGCACTGCCCTCGGGAAGGTGGGTCTTACCAGTTTGTCTCGGTGGAAGAGCAGAGTGCTGAAGAGTCTGCCAGAGCTCGTTAGGGATAATGCAACCTGATCGGAAACAGAGCTTTATCCAGTGGCTAAACGAGCCCACGGGGTGGCTTTCGTCTGACCTTGCAGCGGATTGCAGGGTCTCCCTCGGAGGCACAGCTCTGCACACCAGCTCTCACCCACTCGCACTCTTGTTCTGAGGAAAGTTACTGGGGAGGGGAAGGGATGGCTGCCTCTGCTGCAGGGACCAGCAGGGTCCGTTAGACGTGTCACGGGCCATGTGTGTGTAGCGGGACAGGTTGTTTTCTGCTGGCCAAGCACAGTTTTAATGGAAACATCCAAACAATGCCAGAGCTGCATCGCGGCAGTGACTGGGGAGCTAGCACAGCATGACTCGAGCAGAGCCATACCGAGATGAAAACAGCGGGCCAGGACGGGGACTGCTCAGCTGAACTGCAATGAAATTTCAGAACAGAGGGAAAAAAAAGTGACCTGGCCCCCGTCCACATGTGGTATGTGTTTTGCAAACCCCGAAGCTGTCATGCTCACGGTCCGGTCGATGTGCAAGATAAAGGCACCATGTGCCTGACAGAAAATCCCATTTGCCAGGACATTGAAACTGAGCATTTCTCTGGAATGACAAGTTCTATCTTTGGCAAACAAAAATCAGGCTCCTTAATATGCCACTCCCCCAGCACACCATGTTATCTGGCATTTGTTTAGCAAACAGTTACTAGGAGGCCTCAGTAGCATAAAAAAAAANTTCATGAAAAAAAAAAAAAAAAAAAAAAAAAAAAAGTAATACTGGTATTATTATTCATGGATGGAGGTGGGGAGGAGAAGGAAAAACAGTGCTAATGTAGCCAACAAGTTCAAGTAAGGTTCAACTTTGCTATTCCAAAATCTGATGCTATGATAATGAGACAGTCAAATCAACTCAAATTAAGAGCTCAGGAAAGGCTCAGCCTTTCAAAGAAGTACGTTCACGACAAGATTAATTTCTGCCAGCCAGTATATAGTGTGGTTTCATCCTATATTAACATAGAAACCCTGAACAAAAATAGGCAACTGAAAACATGCTAAAACCCAGTGAAGTGCATCATTTCCCTTAATCTTCAGTGCTGGTCTTTGCTATTCTGCAAGTGGACTAAAATACGACGTACCAGCTGGCACTGTTCACCTGCCACTTACAGCAAACCTTGCCTCTTCCTCTCACCCCTCCCCTCTCCCCGGTAAACATTCACTAGAAGGCAGCACACCTGCATTTTTCAAACAGTTTCAGCTGACTTTTGTTAGTGTAAAGGGCAAAATATTAATAAAACAGCCATTAAAAACAAACAAACAAACAAAAATCCCCAAGGAACAGTATGAAAAACAGCTGCACTCCTTATCCAAAAGAACTGGGTGGCTTTTTTTTTCTTCCTTTTTTTTCTTCCTTTTTTTTTTTTTTTTCTGTTCAGTTCTGGTTTTCCCCAGTCCCCTGAGCACTGCGAAAGGTGTGGTAAAGAAAAAGACTGTTTTTGTTGTGAAGGTGCTTCCTGGGTACCATGGCAGCATAAACAAGTCTCTGGTGCCTGTCCTGAAGTTTGGGGACCATGCTGGGAGCGTGGCAGCAGCAGGGTGACCTCGGAGCGCTGTGCTGAGGAGGGGAAGAGAGAGGGAAAGGACTGCAATGTGCAATGTGTATTGCACTGCTGGACTGCCTGTGCAGCATCTGTTGGGGGTATGTTATGATGCAGTAATACAGGAAAGGCAATCATAAAAGATTTTGAAACTATCAGAAAGCCCAGGGCCATCCAGAGTGGAAGACATTTTTATATATGTATATAAACATATATATATACATCTCCACACTTCAGTTTCATTTCCTATATTTATAACTTGAACACATCAAAACTGTCTTACTGAGCTGAGATCAAACTCTCATTAAAATGCTGATGTATAGCTGCCTTGTCTTTTCTCTTGCATTCAAACAGATTCTGTATCTACCGTCTCTATTTACTACTTGCTAAGACCTCATATTGATATGAATGAATAATTGCCAAGGATTAGTTTTTAGCTGCTTTGGTTTGTATACAGTTGTTGCTATTTATTAAATATGTGATATCTAATCCAGTGTTTAGTGCTTACAAAGGGAAGAACCATCTGTGCTTGAGACTGCAAACACAAAGAATGAAGTGTTTCAAAGGGCTGTGTGCTCTGCTGCAGTTAGAGAAAAGCCTTGGGAACCCGGGCTTGGGAGGGATGGAGCCACGTGCGGATGTGTGTCCACATCAAAGCCCTGCTCTCTGCCAAACACAAAGTGTGGGCGTGAGGGAGAGCAGAGAAGCTGATCAGGGAAACAAGAGGTTTTACCAGAATAAAGGACTCAGAACTGGGAAGGTGCTGAGAGCTTGGAAGGATCCCTGGAGTGATATTTCCCATCACCTGCAGGCTTCATATGCCCCTCTTGCAAAAATAGGGGCACTAATATTCAACTTATTGCAGGCTACTTGCAAGGAATGAACGCTTATCATCTGTAATCCCTTGTGTGAGCACAAAGCTTACTCATCAAGGCAGTAGATGCAACTAAAGCTCCTCTTACATCAGGCTGTAAGCGTGTGGGCAGCTCTCTGCAGCCTGGGGCTGTGCAGCCTGGGCAAGGGCTGCAGCCTCGGTACAGGAGGATTTGTCTCGCTAAAGAAGTATATCTTCTCCAGCTTGTAAGGCAGCAAAAGTGCTTCAGCCTGAACGTTGTGTCCTTGTTCCAAGTTTGAATGGGAAAAAACTCTGAAACGTGATGGAAAAGTCTCCCATGAACTGCAGGAGGAGCCCAGTGTTGTGGTTTGGCCCAGCAGATGGCTAAACACCACACAGCCACTTGCTTGCCCCCCCAAGGTGGGATGGGGGAGAAAATTGAAAAGAAAAGTGCAAGGGTTGACATAAGGACAGTTCAATAACAAAGAAGAGGAAAAAAATGGAAAGAAAATGAAGAAAAAAAAAAAACATTAAAAAGAATAAATAAAGCAAGTGATGCACAAAGCAATTGCTCACCCACCAGCTGATGCCCAGCCCGTCCCTGAGCAGCAGCAGTCCCCCCGGCCAACTCCCCCCGGTCTCATCGTTCAGCATGACGCCATGTGGTATGGGATGTCCCTCTGGCCAGCTTGGGTCAGCGGTTCTGGTTCTGTCCCCTCCCAGCTCCCTGTGCACCCCCAGCCTCCTCGCTGGCAGGGCGGTGCGAGAGGCCGAAAGGTCCTTGACTTCGTGTAAGCACTGCTCAGCAACAGCTAACACATCGGTGTGTTATCAACATTATTCTCATCCTAAACCCCAAACACAGCATCATACCAGCCTCTAGGAAGAAAATTAACACCACCCCAGCCGAAACCAGGACACCCAGGTACAGTAGTCCCAACAAGCTAAAGTCAGCCCTTAGGAATAGCCTTTTTGAAATGCTCAGACACCAGAGCAGCAGGACTCTGTTAGTGTCAAACATACTAAACAAGTAGAGGATATTTCTACTGTCTTTCTATCTACAAGGATTTACTGTTCATGAAAGCTACCCTGTTTAGTCATGTCATTAGCATGGCCGATGCTGGAAACCAGATTTGCTGCTTCTTCTAACGCATTTCTGGAAAAATTGTTGAACAGGTCACCATTTTTGCAGACAAAACATCACTCGAGCACTGTTCTAATTTCCTCACTATGTGACAACCCTGTATGATATCAATGACTAGGTGTATCTCCTTGCAGCAAAACTAATTATACCTTTTGGTGAGGAAGTGGCAGTGGAACTGGTTTAGTCTTCCAAGAAGTTCCACACTATAATATGCAGGACTAATGTGCCTCAGATTTGGAAAGAATTAATATCAATTATTCTCATGCATATTCATGAGAGGAAGACTAGTTTAGCAATCAAGCTAATATTTTTTAATTACACTTAGTTGATTTCATGCTATCTTGGCACATTCCTGATTGTATTTAACCATAAAAAAAAAAAAAAAACCTCCCACAACTACACCAGAGAACACCAACACTTCAAGCTCAGCATCCCCTGTAAATAGTGTCTGAGGCTGAGCAGACTGCTGGGGACACTGAGAGTCGTTCATGAGTGTTCTCTCTCCCTGGTGCAGGGTTAACTCACAAAAGCATGTTGAAGAGCAGTTCCTGGGTGTTCACTAGTGCTGAGGGGTAAGGCATTGATATTTTTTATTTTTCTAAATTCAAACCATTGGCTACGGAATGCAAGATAGAAAGCAGGAATGGGAGATGTACCTGAAAAGGGAGCACCAAGCTGCAGGGATGGTTTTGTCTGGGAGAAGGTCTGGAGTCTGACCTTGATAACAGCTAATGCCTTGCTGTAGTGCCAGCAAAACCCATGGCAATAAAAGGCTGCTATAATGCTGAGACAGCTGCTGACCACACTGACCTGCCACCAGTGGACAGCTCTGTTCATTCCTCCACCTCTTCCTATTACTCTTCATCTGACTGAGAAGTACATTGAGGGGAAAGTCTGTCTTCTGGTGCCCCACTTACCGCTGCAGGTAACCCCATGCATGGTTGCTCACAGGGACACAGGATAACCCAGGCAGAGATCTCTGTAGGTCCCCCCCTTCGTATATGGCCATATATGAAGCATATATGAGCATATATGAGCATATATAACCCTCTGACGTGCGAGGCCTGAGCAGAGCATGCTGCGCTCGTATTTGCTCATTCAGAGGAAAACAGACACGGCTTGAGGATGGCAGTAAGGCTTGTGCAGGGAGGATGTGCAAACAGTTTGGGTCTGTCCAATGATGTCCGGGACTGGGCATCTTGCACAAGTGTTGCTTGCTGGGGTTGCAGTCTTCCTGGACCAAAGGCAAGGCCAGGAAAAAGATGGGAAAATTGAGCTTCCACATGTTTGTTTTTTTAACTTTCCCCAGCAGCAGAAATAGGACAGATGCTCCCCTCTCATCCTTGCTCGAGCACTATCACTGTACTGATGTCTAAAGGCAGTGTATGCCTTTGAAGTTTGCCTTTTCAGTATTTGCATTCATTTATCATTTTCTTCTCTTGCGTACCATTTGCATCTGGGCTTTGCTCAGAAGGAAGACTGACACCATTTATCATTTAATGGGGCTTGATAGCTCTCTGACAACTAAACATGTTCTTAACAGCATTAAGAATTTACAGGCAGCCATGCCTGAAGGCTACTTCTCTGCCCACTTTAGCTTAGTCAGCAGCAGTTGCAGCAGCAGCTTTCTGGGTGCCTGTAGGTAAAGCAAGCATTGGCATGTAATCAGCAGAAGTATTGTCCCCTTTTAGACCAAACAAGCTTACTCTCCCAATAGAGTATTCTTCCAGATTCTTACAGCTATAACTAAAATTAAATAGTTAACCAATACTTAATCTGGGCTCTTCCAGGCAATGACAAAATTAAGATCTCAGGCATTACAAAGAAAAACATAAATGTTGTTGTTTTTATGGATTTTATACCATGCAGTATGCAGTAATGCTTACAGAGGAGCACAGGCGTTTAAGCTCTCCCAGCCTGTGGGCAGTCCCTGCAGGCACTGCAGGGATGGCAGTGAGCTAGTGTATACAGGGGGCTACCCCTCCAGAGGGCAGATCTTGTGGTGCCAACGGGTCTCAAGGGGATCCTTGAGACAGGATACAGAAGTGGCATGGAAAGTGCCGGATCAGGGAAAACTCTTACGCATGGGCTTATATTCCACAGAAATTAGTGGAACTTAGAGATTTGGTTAGGGGTTGTGGAGATTCAAGGTCTTAGGCTGCATCTTAACATCCATCCACACACAAAAAAAAAAAGCAGACTAAAGGTTCTGTGTGTTTCTCTTGCCTCTTTATTCCCAAGGCAGGCCTCATCTGCTTGTCATGATCCAGAAAGCAAGTGTTACCTTTCATTAGGGCCTCACTGTTTTCCAGAAAAAACATCCTGCAAGCTCTATCATTAGAATCATGGCATCAGAAGTGACCATTTTCTGCAAACTGTTTCAGTTTATGAGTAGATAGGCATTTTCTAGTGAAGAGGTGTTTCCTAAAGCCAGTCCCTGTCACTAAATACCTGCCATGAGCGGGAGACGTTACCCCACACACAATGAAGTGGGGAGGAGCTGAAGGAACCCTCCATCTGTTTCTGCACTGCGCAGCACGTGGGATATTGCTCAAAACACACTGTGCTCTGTTTCTCAGGGCCTGGGGAGACATGGGCTGGCACAGGCATGGCAGGAGGGAGCTGGACAGTCTGACTCAAAGTATATTGTTTGCTTGGGGAAATAGGAAGGCTGCAGGAAAAATCTCTTAGTAAATGGAGCATATGAATGAAAGCTGGTCCTGATGCCAAGTTTATTCTGCAGGCCCTGATGGAGCTAAAAAAGTGCATTAGACAAAACCATTATTGAACTTCTTGATTACATAACAATTTCCTCATCGTATTTCCAAGAATATTGAATCTATATTCAAACACCCTCCTACTCTCTCCCACACACCACCCCTTCTCTTGCTATATCGGCTTCATTACTGAGTATGAAGACAGAAAAAGTATAGGGCATGTTGCCATGAGCAGATAGATCTCAGATGCTTACACTGAGATTTTAGAGCCATCTACGGGATTTGGACAGCCTATTCCCATTAGTTTTAATGGCTTTGAAAATCTCCAGTCTTATACCTAGACCTTAGTTAGGGTCTTTAGCAGTGCAAAGAACAGATAACCTAGTAATATATTACCAGGCCTAAGTGCTGCCTTAAACTTACCCCACCCTGAGCTGCCTGGAAGGTAGCATGCACAGTTTTGCTGCCCACAAAATTCTGCTACCACAAGCTCAAGAGAGACAGGAGATTCCCGAGCAGACCGGCTCCTTTGTGGAGCCCTCTCCCCTCCACAGGCAAGCACAGACCTTGCCAACACAAAGGATGAATCCCCAGGGCCACTGTCATCTACCAAGCAGGATCAGGCCCAGCGCAGGAGCACATCTCCTGCAAGGTGCTTGGTGGACGTTACCTGCCTAGGCTGGGGGGAGTTTTGGAGGAGGTGGGGGTTAGTGGCTTGCAAGCCTGGCACATCCATCCTGCCTCAGGAAGCAGCAGTTGCACACAAACTGGCTACACTTACTCACATAATCAGCTTGCTTGTCTCATTTGCATGTGTAATAACCAGCCTGTATGTACAATCATGCTAATCACTTCAAGGCAACTGCTTTAAATTCATTCAAAACCTTGCCCTGCCTGCCCTTGGGTTGTTTAGCTTCCACAAAGGAACCATACCAGCAACCCAGATTCACTCAGTACAAATCTTTGTGAATCAGTCAATTTAGTGGAGGAGAAGTTTTTTCTGGACTCCTGCCTATACATACTGAGGTGTGCACTACAAGCCAGGACTGTCATTAGGAGCCGGTCCAATACCCTCTGCAAGACACCTAGAAAAGTACCTGCTGGGGAATTTCACAGTTTATGGTGTGTTGCTGCAGGTGAAATGTGAGAGCAAATACAGAAACAGAGAAAGGGAACTTACCCAGCTTCTTTCACGCAATCTGTTAGATGAAATGGTCTGAGAGTTGTGCAGGGGAAAACTAGTCTTAAACCTTATGAGCTTTATGGTGGTTTAGGGACCGTGTGTTGTGCTCTGTTGCAGATACCTGCCCAGCAGGGCCTGGCCTGTCAGGGCTCCTGTCATTAGCTCTGATGGACCCCTGTGTGAGGACAGCGAAGATCAGCTCTCAGGAATGTGGCACCAAAAGCACACGGTTCAAAAGTGAACCTGGAAGAGCAAAGGAAGGAGGAAAGGCTGGGAATTGAATGGGAAGGTTGCCCATGGAGCATCTCTAGAGGTGTTCTTTGTAGTGTGTCATTCCTTCGTTAACAACAATGGAAAATACAAAAGCTGCCAAGCCAGAGAATCAGTCTGGCTCTGACAGGAAACCCTATTAGACAGACAGACAGTAATTTCTGTAATCTGAAATCCAAGGCTGTAAATACTTTGGGGTAGAGCCCTGTGCCACTGAATGCACAGCTAATGACCAACAACAGCAGCTGGATCCAGTTTGCTGCGAATAACTGCTCCTCAGGTGGCTTTTTTGGGTGGTAGATGCTACCAGGATAAGGCATACCTTAGAGAAGGATCCCCTAAACACCCTGTGGAGATGTTTTACCTCCATCATCTCGGTACTTTCCAACTGAAAAGTGCTTGAGTACTTGAGGGCAGTCAACCCACATTTAGAAGTTTTTCGTAGCCTGACAAGCTTCTAAAGATGTATGATTGCAGTACAAGCGGGAAAATCTGTATCTTAGGTGCACAGGTGACATCTTGCTGCAACTTGCAGGAGAAATGATAAATGTCTCTCTGTTTATTGCTTAGCTTCATGGCTAGATCTGCTAAAGCAAAAACAAATTTTACCCTCAGATCTACTAGTTTTCAAATTTATGTTCATCTGGCATTGCCTTGATCTTCAAAGCAGGAAAGTATATCAAAGGAAACAGAAGGTTTGACACCAATTACTGCTGCTGGATGGCATACACTGAATAAAGATGGAGTGTTAATATTTACACTGAAATTGAAGGAGATAAAACACACTAGGTACATCTAAGTCTACAAATAAGCCCTTCTGTGTATAGCGGGCAGAGATAAAACCCAGCAAGAAATTGGAAATCAGTACTGAAAACATCCCAAACACCTTCAGAAATCTTGGGTTGTAAACAAAGGGACCACAGCAAAAACACTAAAAGAGCCTTCTAGGAAAGCAAATCAGACTCCCTGCTTCTGGGGATATTTTCTGGTTTTCAGGAGATGATCTTTTAAAACAACCAACCACGCAGAAATAGTTAACAACTAAATTTCTCCCCACTTCAGCATGAGACGCTTGACATTCATTTTATTCTCTTGAGTTTGAAACCATCAGTTCATGCAGCAGGTGACAGGGAAAAGAAACAGCTTCTCTGCCAGTAGGGGTCCATTTCCTAATCACTTGGCAAGCCAAGGGGGTTTGGTCCCATATCGAGATATATCTCTGAGTTTTGCTTCATTTTTCACCTTTCCCTTCAGCCAAATAAATACAGAATCCATGAATAAGCTTAAATGGTTGTTTCTTCTGATTGTTTATGAGTCAGATTTCTGATGACCTCTTTCTAACATTCAATTCACTTAAATGTAGAGATTCATTTCAAGGTTATTTGTTTGCTATCAGTGGATTGTCTTCTGTGAATACATTTTTATACTGCTAACAATAAACTTTCTTTTAAGTAATCTGTTTAAAAATGAAAGGGAATCTTCTCAGCATTTCTCCCAGTAAAAATTAAGTAACTGAAAGTGAGGATATTCTAAAAATCCCAGTATTAGAGCATTGCACAGGAGGCTATTTACACCATTCACTCTTTCTATTTAATCCAATTTAAACAATGAAACCAGACTGTTTAATGGAGCTAATGTTTGTTTCTAGTCAGATTTCATTCTTCGGATTAAATTACTAGGTCTGCAGTGTCATGTACAAATCAAAGTTATGTAGTACATTTTTAGTGAGTTAAAAGGTAAATGTTTTTATTACATTGATTTGTAAGTTTTTTAAACTGCAAGTAGATTTTAAAACACTTTTGGAAATCAAAATGTCAAAATTGAAACTCTTATTTTACCTTTGGATTTCTTGAAGGTGTATGAGCTAACTTTTCTCCTAAAACCATAGCTTAGGCTTACTATATGAATTTAATTCAAGTGAAGCTTCCAACCTTTGCAGAACACTTCTGCATTTCAGCTTTGGAGAAGAGCTGAGACTCCTCCAGAGAAGACTGGGTTTGGTTTCCAAACCATACTGGGGCTTCATGTTTCTCCTACAGTAGCAAGGCTTGTAGGGACTGTAGGGACTGTCCATTCAGAAGTCTGATATTTCCTGAGAGTTAGGATATGTGTGCTGGGCTTGGCTGAAGAGAAGTCCTGCAAGAATTTCTTTCTGCAGTGCCCCAGGTGGTAACTGTGGATATTCTGGTACTGTGAGGCTGGCTGAGAAACTTCACTGTTTCACTAGCTAAAATCTAGTTATATGGGCAAGGAAGGACATGGACTCAGAGCATGTCAGATTTGCAATTCATGATGCAGAACTCTTGTCATACATTTTATAATTCATTGCCTTATGCTGTGTATTCAGTCATCACACACATACGTTGCAATTGATTTTATGCTTCTTTTCTATCAAGCAGAAGAAAAGCAAGCATAAGAGACCAGCTTACACTGCAATGAATACATAAAACATTAGTCACATCTACGTGTGTTTTGAAATCGTTTCTGTATTTTGGCAGTAACCTAAGAAACTAGATATATTCCTACCCAATTAACAAGCTAGAGAAAAAACCACTAGTAGAAAAAAAAAAAAATCCTCAAATTGTCTATCAGCTCTAAAACCTCCCTCAAATGACTTTAAAAAAAAATGTAATTAGGGAAGCTGGAAAGTATAGAATTAATGTCTATATAAAACAAATATGGAAGGACAGCCTGCCTACAGCATCTGAACACTGCAAATACACTGATGTAGCGCTTTATGCTTTCCGGCTCTGCATAAAATCAGTGGCCCAGGATCAGATTTATGTGTTTAAATTTCTAGAGAGGCTGCTCACTGCAGACCCTTCCTGTCTCATTGCACTCTTGATTGCAAGAGCTGGTTTCTAATGGTGGCTGAGCTCCCCAGTGGCTGGACCTGCCCTGCCTTGACTGTCTCACTATTGTGCAATTTGGTTTGCCTGGCTGAGTTTGCTCTTTCTCCTGGCTGTGGTGAGGATGGTCAGTCTGCCACATGCGGAATAGTTCAGAGCTCAAAATGTTTTAGAAAGTCTGGGAAAGTTTTCATGTTTTTCACAGCTGTCAAGTTTCAAATTAGAGATGAGTCGTTCAAAAAGAGTGTATTGCTTGTACAATTTTATGTAGTAGAATTGCACACACGTATCTATAATTAGCCATAGGCACCCCAAATTATAGATATAACCATATATTAAATGGAGGACATTGCTGTGATTGAATCTCGCATTCACAATTGCATTCCTTCTTGCTTAGATTTTAGAGCTTGTTGTCCAGATGGGCTTTGTTGGGCACCTAATTAGTAGTTAATCAAAAGCTCCTGCTGTGAACTGTTTCACAGTCCTCCTGACATCCTAGCTGCTTGGTACGTGTTCCTTGAATACACTGAGATGAATGCATAGGAGTTGATGTTTTATCTTCTCTATACATCTGATATAACTGAGAGCAGTTTCCAAAATAAAATCACTTCAGGATGCATTGGTCATCTGATTTCCGGGTACTAAGAGCAGAATTAGTCTTGAAATGTGTAAGTGAAAATAAAGCCATGTGTTAATGATGATGGTAGATAGACAGTGTAATATATTCTGAGCCAAACTCACTGTCTTCTCTTTCCTTTCCAGATTTTGGCAATCATTTCCATCATGTTTATTGTACTATCTACAATTGCCTTGTCCCTTAACACACTTCCTGAACTACAAGGCGTGGATGAATTTGGGCAGACCACAGATAATCCCCAACTTGCCCATGTGGAAGCAGTGTGCATTGCATGGTTTACAATGGAATACCTCTTGCGGTTCCTATCCTCGCCTAAGAAATGGAAGTTTTTCAAAGGCCCACTGAATGCTATTGATTTGCTAGCTATCTTACCGTACTATGTCACTATCTTCCTCACAGAATCCAATAAAAGTGTACTTCAGTTCCAAAATGTACGACGAGTGGTCCAAATATTTCGGATTATGAGGATACTCCGGATTCTAAAGCTTGCCCGGCACTCAACAGGTTTACAGTCCTTGGGGTTTACACTGAGGAGAAGTTACAATGAGCTTGGCTTACTCATCTTGTTTTTGGCCATGGGCATTATGATCTTTTCCAGTTTAGTGTTTTTTGCAGAAAAGGATGAGGACGATACAAAATTCAAGAGCATCCCAGCTTCCTTCTGGTGGGCAACAATCACCATGACAACAGTAGGCTATGGAGACATCTACCCCAAAACACTTTTAGGTAAAATAGTAGGAGGACTGTGCTGCATTGCTGGAGTGCTGGTGATTGCTCTTCCTATCCCAATTATTGTCAATAACTTCTCTGAGTTCTACAAAGAGCAGAAAAGGCAGGAGAAAGCCATTAAGCGCAGAGAAGCTCTCGAAAGAGCAAAAAGGAACGGCAGTATTGTCTCCATGAACATGAAGGATGCTTTTGCCCGTAGTATAGAACTCATGGACATTGTGGTTGAAAAGAACGGAGAAAGCATAGCCAAAAAGGATAAAGTTCAGGACAATCATTTATCTCCCAGCAAATGGAAATGGACCAAGAGAACGCTATCTGAAACTAGTTCTAGTAAATCTTTTGAAACCAAGGAACAAGGATCTCCAGAAAAAGCCAGGTCGTCTTCAAGTCCTCAGCACCTGAATGTCCAACAGCTAGAGGACATGTATAACAAAATGGCAAAGACTCAGTCACAGCCAAACCTTAACACTAAAGAGTCGAGTCAGCCTGGAAAGCAAAAGGAAGAGCTAGAAATGGAGACCCTTCCTGGCCCTATGGTGCCCTTGCTGACGACTCGCGCCGATGGGATCATTGACATGAGGAGCATGTCCAGCATTGACAGCTTCATAAGTTGTGCTGCGGAGTTCCCTGACTCTGGGAGATTTTCCCATAGCCCACTCGCTACCCTTCCCTGCAAAGGTGGCATTAACGTGATTCAGGAGCAGAGCAGAGGGGAGGGGAGTGGTGCCAGATTTGCGGAAATAAACCCAAGCTCTGAAGGCAGCCACCGTTCTGCTTTTTTCATAGAAAGTCCCAAAAGCTCTATAAAGGCCAGTAACCCTTTAAAACTAAGATCTCTGAAAGTCAACTTCATGGAAGAGGACACCAGCACATTAGTACCAGCATCAAATGTCCTGAGAATATATCCAGACCCTCTCAGGAGCAGGGGAGCTGCTGCTGCTGCCACAGATACTTCCTTACTCTCTGACAGATCTCTCATGAGCCCAGAAACCTCGATCTACACAACCGCGAGTGCGAGAACACCCCCAAAGTCACCAGAGACACAGACAGCCATAGCTTTCAACTTCCATGATGCCGGTATTCACAAATACATAGATGCTGACACTGATGATGAAGGTCAGCTGCTTTATGATTCAAGTCCTCCCGGAAATGTGAGTCCCAAGTACAATATTACAAACAGTGGTTATCTAAAGCAAAAGGACAATGTTTATAGAACAGAGAAGAACCATCTAGAAGCTGCTGCTTTACCCACCTCCCCTAAGCTGATAGGGCAAAACTGCATTTACTCTATGGAAGGTATCACTGGAAGAACCCAGGGCAATCAGGAGACTGTCAGACTAGAAAATCACATTTCTCCAGAAGTCCATGTATTACCAGGCAGTGGAGGACATGCTAACACACATGATCAAAGCATCTGAGACAGGCTCCAAAAGAACTTACTGAAAGTTTAAAGGAATGTCTTTACAGTCAACACAGAAAAAAAAAAAAAAAAAAAAAAGAGCTTCTGCATGGCATGAACTTGGCTGAAACAAGCCACCTGTTTCTAAAAGTCTGAGGGGAGGTCCAGTGTGGGTTTGTGAAAATGTCCTTTTCTGAAACAACTTTTAAGACATTGCCCACATCAGTCAAAAATAAGGATTGCAAATCATGATCACACATTGATCTTCTTTCATGTTGTCCAGTGAAGCCAATGTGACCAAATATCCATCCATTCCCCTTGAACGCTAGAGCTCCTTTTGGAAATACTAACACCTGATTTGCATTAGTTCCATAAAGGATGCCAAGGCAGCCAGATTTGAACTCTGGAATAAATTGCTGGGGTTGGTATAAAGCTATCAAAAACACAATGCTCTCTGCTTCAGGGCAGCTGTTCCCCATCTACAGCTTTCTCTGATGGATATTATGTCTAAAGGTAACAGGGAACACTTGCATTATTGGAAAATCCAAGCGAAAACCATTTAAAACAACTAGCAGTCTAGAGAAACCAATTATTAAAATGCTCTGTGTGTGTTTAACAATACAATATCCTGTAGGACCTGACGTTTTCTTTCGAAACATCAGCAGGGTGAGTTGCACCACTTGTATCTAATTCCAAACACCCCCTAGGACGTAGTGAAACTCGCACTTACCCTCAGCTAAAATTGAAACCTGTCCCCGGGCCAGTGTGTGGCCCTTGGGGCACCCACAGCCCACGCTGGGAAGGTGTGAAGGAGCCATGCAGAAGCAAGGATCTCCGGCGGCATCGCCAGGCCCCTTCCTGCAGCCGGGGAGCACGGGGCTGGAAGGGGAGCTCAGCTCCTTTCTGTGCTCCCGTCCGCGCCGTGGCAGCTCCCTGCCTCACGGGGATGGCCGAGCGTGGCAGCCAGCCCTGAGGCGCAGGCCGGCTCCTTGGGCCTGCCCTTCCCGCCCGCGCCCCGACTTCAGGCGTTGGCTGAAGTCTCGCCCTTGGCGTAGGAGAGGAACCAGTCGGTCTGAAGCTTTTCGCGCCCACATGGCGCGGTGAAAGATATGCAAGCGTTACATAAATATGCAAAAAGAGGGATTCTTTAGCTACCCGCCCCGGGCCTGGTCGTGCTCTCTCTTGCAAGGAGGTCGGGCGGGAGTGGCCCCTGCCATGCTGGCGCGTCGCGGCAGCGCAGGGCAGCTGCCAGAGACAGCAGGATCAGACCTGATGTTTTAATATCATCCATTCATTTTTAAGCTGATGCAAGGAAAAAAACAACAAAAAAAAAGATTTGACCATTTTAAATGAACAGAACTAGCAGCCACCAGCCTAGGTTTTTAAGATTTTATTGTTTCAATAAAGTTATGTCAAATTGTGTAGGAAATAATTTGTCTTTGGTTTTTAATACTGGGGGGGAAAAGCACTTTACGTTGACTTTTTGTTGTTGTTGTTGCGATGCTGGAGTAGGATAGCAGAGTGTAACAATCAAGCACTTTAAACAAGCACTATTTTAATTTGTGCCTCCTGTCGTGACTGTGATTTGTTACACGCCGGTAGCAAGTCACAACCTGTCCTGTGATAACTGTGATGGTAATCTTTTATGTTGTTATCCGTTTCTACTGTAAAACTCAGTTGTAAATAACTCTGTCAATAAGCGTTTCCTGACCTATTTCGGAGTACCTGCCGGGGCGTGTAGCTATCTGCATGCAACAGGTCTTGGGGCGTGCGGAGGCTCGGGACTTGGGAGTGGAGGCGCACGCTGGAGGAAGACCATAACCATGCGAGTCTGCTGCGTTTTGTTCCTTCCCCCTGTGAAAAAGCCGTTGGTTAGTCCTGAATGTAACTGTCTCTCCGTCCAAGCTGTACAGTACTTCTGTCTGTAATCCGTAATAGTGAATGCAGCATGTACGGACAAAAGCAATAAGCACATACCTGTTTTAGGAACTGTTATGGGTTACGACGATAGCTTTGTTAGGTCTCTCCTTGGCACAAGCCTGCACACACGCTGAAGCAGTGGTCCCTGCTGGTCCCCTGGCAGTGGGACGCAGCCTGAGGCACCTGCTCAGAAGTCCTCCTTGCCTCCTGCGAGGCCCTGGGGAAGGCGCGAGTGAGACCTGAGCCACCACCTCATGAATTCGCCCGCTGGCAGCAGAAGAGACCTCATGTCATGCAGAGAGTTACGCGGGAGATACTCAAAATCAGTTAAAGGTATCCATGCGAGCAAACTGTACTCTCCAGAGTATTTACGCAGGGCCAATTCCTGAGGTTCCTCAGCTTTTACTCTGTCTTCACTCAGCCAAAACCACCATTTGTCCGAATGGGCTCTTTGCCTGGTGAAGGACTTTAGGATTTGGCCATAGTAAATACAAGTGTACTTAGAGGAACTGACGTATTGCTGAGATGCTAGTTAAGATTGAGTCATTAAGAAGAAGTAAAGTGACTTTCCAGCAGATAAGCTTTAAATACTGATTAATTCTATGGCTTCCCAAGGCCATAGAGTGGCAACAAGAAATTTTAAAGAGAACAGTCTTAACATACTCTCTATGTTTCAGTGATCATTCATGTCTGCCATCAGCACAAATGTAAAAAGAAATAAAAAGAAAAAATCAGGGAAATTTTTTTTGATAAAGTAAGTAATAGTGATTTTTAGAGCTGATGCTTTCATGTGGAAAAAAGTCATATTTTACATATTGCAAAAGTGAGCATATTTAAATATAGCCATATAGTGTAGTATTTACCACACTTTCATCCAAATTGATGTATTTGGTTTATAGATGGCACTGACGAAAATGTATAGATCAACAATTCTATCATTTTTTAACTGATAATCAACTGGTGCAACTCTCCTTGTAACCAAAGGCCCTCTGTCTGCCTTGTGTGATCACTTACGACACACATCTTATATCATCTATTTAGTCCTACCTTTAAAGTAGCATTTTATTGAGTCACTTTTGAAAGCCAAATTCAAAAGTATCATTAAAAATCTACCTTTTAAGTCTGAATAGCCAAAGTCCTATAGATTTCTTATAGAAAGCAAATAATTTAAAATTAAGCATATAATATGCTTGAAGAGCATTTCTTATTTGTGTATGAAGATGTAGCTCTCATTTTGTGCCCAGTTAAAAAGGAAGTATGTTTAATTTATTTTAATGAAATAAAGTCTGAATATGAAGTATGTATCTATATATGTGTGTGTGTGCATAATACACATATATATAATGTAAGCACTGGGAAATCTACTCTAAAATAAAGCTATGGTAGACTAAATCTGTACTCATTACAAAAGGAAAGGCAGTGCTTTGAAAACATAATGCTCACTAAATCCTATAGATACTAGAAGACAATTTCATTTTACAGTTTGTTTGGTATGTGTTTCCCAAAGCTCATAAAAGTAGGGAAAAATATGCAATATCTCTTGCATCAAGCTAAAGTGTGCAGTTTAGTCACTGATATTTGGCATTCAGGTCTGTGAACTTACTGTGTATCGTGTATCGAGCAAGCTGACAGTTCCACCTGCTGCTGCAGAAGACATCGTATCTGAAAGGACTATGTACGTGTCATGTCTGCTCTTGCTTGTATCTTACGCCATCAACACCATTTTTAATATATATATATAAATATATATATATATAGAATATATATATTTGCGGAAGGAATGGGTGCAGTTTTCTTAACCAGGAGGAAAAGATACTTAGAGTTTTAGCCGTGAACAAAGGACAACAGCAGTCACATTGCAGTAGATTTCTCAGTGCCTTTTCTTAGAAACTTCAACTAAGCACACTTACAGAAAAATGAAACGAAACAAAACAGTCTCCTGTGAAATCCACATTTTCTGAAAGGTTCGAGAGTCTATAAAGGTAGAAGAAGAAAAAAAAAGAGGAAAAGAAAACCCGTGGAACGCACATTCCCTTTCTGAATATGCCGTATGTCAAGTGCCGGGGAATATATGTCTGTGCAAGGCATGCAGGAACGAATCCAAGGCGGTTGGTTTCTTTGGCAACTATGGCTGTGATAAACTGTAGCCTTTTCTTCCCTTGCAGCTAATAAGATACACATTTCTAAGGAAAACAATTCTGTAAAATTGTAAAGTATTGTTAATATTTGTACCTATTGTATATTTATGTCTTGACAGAATTATGACTGGTACAGTTTATAGTAAATAACAAGGGTATTTAAAACTCATTACAAAGACAAGGTTTCTAAAGCCAAGTTCTCTCTCTGTTGGTAAGCTCCACATACCATGATCTCCAATATTTTTTAACACCTCATTTTAAAGCAAGTAGTAGAATTACTGAGTAAAGACACAGAGCGATGGAGACTGTGTGGCACTAATGCCCTTCCGTGCAGCTCAGTCGGGAGCGAGATGGGGAGGTGGACTTCCCGGGCAACTCCAAATTAGCTCCAACTTCTTCTGCAAAGCGCTCATGTTTGGTCAGTCACTTCTGCTTATGGTAATTGAACTGAACAAGTGTTACCTTAGATTGTTTTAGGATCACCCACTTGGGGAGAATATGGCTTTAAATAGTTCTTGAATAAAGTACAGATGTTTTAGTTACCTCTGTACCTTCTGTTTGCCATTGTGTTGGCTTTATAAGTATCTGATGTATGGAAAAGTCATGTGACTTTCATGCATTCCAGAGTAGTCTATTTTTCTGTTCAGATAAAAAAAAATTATATATATATATATAAAAATATAAATATATATCTGTATTTTTAGCAAATTTATAATAGGGCAATCAAGTCAGATTTCTTCTTTTTGTATTACAGAATAATATATTAGATGCTTTCTTGTTATTCATTTACATAGCTGATCCCCTAACTTTTTTGTTATCATTATTTTCCTCCATTCTGAAAGCACCTGCAGCATCCCTTCTGGAATTGTGTCTGCGAAAGGTCACTGAGTTTGTCTGATGTTGTCGTGTTTTCGTATTTTCCTGTTTGTGGTACGTAAAAATAACCAGGGATTGGCTATGGAAACTAAGATGTTCTTTCTGAGAAACAAAGAAGTGGGCCAGACTCTGACCTCGGTTATGGCAGTGTAAATGCCAGCCAATACCACTGGCTTCAGCATTAGCCATAGCCTGGACTTCAGTGGAGTTTTTCCAGATTTACATCGATTAAGCTGAGAGCATAATGAGACAGGATTTGAATCTGACTGTCCTAATAATTTTGATGGAGTTGGGATAAGCATCAAAACTGAAAGGTCAGACTCTTATTTTAAGGGCAGTGGCCTAGCAATGCTCAGGCAAAGCTCCCTCCAAAGCTCCCACCTCCAGGGGAGGTTTCCCTGGATTAAAACAGAAAGGTCGAGACTTTTATTTCCCTTTGGGTTTTGGAATTTCTTCTTTCAGTCCCAGATAAAATCAGGAAATGAGAAAAAAAGTATAAGGGAATAAAGAACAATGTACACATTCAGAAAGGGACTGGATTTGGATTTGGTTAAGGTAAATACCTTCTTACTTAGTGATCTTGCTTGCTCCTTCATAGCTGTACTGTCACATAAATTGAATAAAACATCCATGAGAAAAATGTGCATCCTGAAGCTATCTCATGGCCTGCCGAAGTCTAGCATTACAAAGACATTCAGATTGTCCTGTAACTCCACACCAGAACTGAAGTTTGACTCAGCCCAGCTCTCTGGTCAGTGACAAGCTTTTTTTCCAAAGATGGAGTTTTGGTCCCACTCCCTTTTCCTAGCCCAAAGCAATCTCCTTGTGTGATTTTCTTACATGCCTACAACTCTAGCCAGTAAACCTGATATAGAATTAATTTGGGAACACATGTATTTCAGAAAGTCTGGATAACACCCAAATGAGCAGTATAACCAGCAGACACTGGTTTGCATGTGATTATGTATCAGCAATACCCATTTATTAATTAACCAATTTTATTACACCCATTTATTAACCCGGTTATTAACTGGGTGGGATTTAAAAAAAAAAAAAAAAACAACTACTGCAATAGCCTATGATATCTATCATCAAAGATCCCATAAATCTCTTCAAAAGGCACCTTTCATATCAGTAAGTTAGTCTAAGCATATTCAATAATACCACAGAAAGCTTCTAGCCATGCCAGTCTTAAATTTGCCCCTGCAGGTAGCCCTCCCACCACAACAGAAATGCCCCAAATACAAACCAGCCCATCAAAGAAGAGCTGTTTATTTTTCAGTATGTGTTTTGCACCCCATGCTGATCGGATGTAAGCTCTTGCACTGAAACTTTGTCTTAGCCAGACAAAGGAAACCTTAGGAAAACTGCAAGTTTGCATTCAGGATGTGTATCCCCTTTGTTGCTGGTGTTACCTAAGCCACAAATAAGTGTCCTTTGACACCAATGGTAGGGTGCCACAAATGTTCATATCTGTAAATACTACTCAGAATTTTGCTTTGCTTGATTCTGGCTTCATCGCACAAGAAGTCTTCAGTCTAGAGGCTTAGAAGAGAAAGCTTCATTTTTCTTTTTAAACAGAAATAATGCTATTGAAATTCTGTAGGATTGAGCAAGGATTAATCTTTGACATTTTTAAAGGGGTCTTTTCAAGACTGTAGTGATGCTACCTTCAAAAAATAATAACCAGTCGGCTCAGTACAAAGACCCATCCAAACTAGAGCCTTGTGAGAAGCCAGGGAGCCAAATTTGCACCAAATGCCAAATTCTTTGCTGCTGTAAGTAAATGCCCATTGAGGTCAATGGAGCTGTGCCCAATTTAGCCCAGTAAAGAATTTGGACCCTTATCTTTAAAAGCTAATGAAAAACTACAGGCTCTGCATGACCTCAGGGAGGAAGGTGTCTGTCCACAGCACCTACGAAGAAACCAGTGGGGTGAGGGAATGGGAAACAGAGACAGGTCAATGAAAGCCTGGGAAAGGAGCAAATCCTTCATGCAAGAGGACAATAATCATCCTCATCAACCCAGCTTTGACTGAGAGGCCCTCTGTGTCAGCTCACTCTTTGTGGGCTTGATATCGCAAACAGCGTCCCAAACTCACAAATGACTGTCCCTACAGCGGGACCACAAGTTCAGCCACACAGTTCAACCCTGGCAGCCCTCAGTCCAGGGACTCGCTGATGCTGGGAGGACAATACTGGCCGATGGGCCATGCTTTGACTGTGTCACAGCCTCTGGTCTTAGTGGCAATCTGCAGTTAAGGCCATTTTAGGATCCATTGGTTCTGATCTACTCACCCTATTTCATTTAGGATCTCTGCCCATTATGCCTCCTCATCCTTTTATTTTTCACTACTCCGAAGTATCATTAGCCACACTTTGGCTCATGCAACCACTGGGATTTGTTTACACCAATTTTGTTGGCTTGTGACAAAGACGAAGGACATTTTTTTTTCCCATTCTTTCTGGCTGTTTGGTGGTGGGTGCACAAAATTGCTTTTGCAGTGAAACGTTCCCCACTGGTGAGTTTGGGGGGTGGGGGGCAGCATCTCCATGTTACTTTGAACTCTGAAGCCATGATACTGCACTCGGAAAGGCCAGCCACAGCTACCAACCAAACTCACTTTCCAACTAGACTAGCATTAAAAAAAAGAATGCCCCAACTAATGCAGAAAAAGCCTGCTTTTTAATCAGGCCAGTGAAGCAGTTCTTAAATGGGGAGAAAACACTGACCGAGGCACTGTTGCACGTGCTGCTCAATGACACCTCCATGCCCACTGAAGGGTGCCAGGTGGTCTGTCTCCGTGCTGGTCTGTCTCTGTGCTGCACATCGCGGCTGCTCAGCGTTTCACGGCGCCGGGGAACAGCCTCAGCTCTTCCTTCTCCAAAAGCACAGGGCAGCTGCTAGACCCGCATTGCTCCGCCAGCCCCGTGGCCCATGAACCCAGGCCAGTGCTTCCCGGTGAAACCTCCAAAGGGCAGTGGTGAGCATCCGTAGTCGCTAAAGGGTAAGAAAGCCATGGAGGTCCCTTTAAAAGAGAAATGTGATATTCAACAACAAATAAAAACTGGAAAATGCAGGGTTCCTGTGACTCTCCTAGTACATGTGGATCAAATTGCTTTTGTATCTGGAAACAGAAACCAACTGTGACCCAGCTTGAGAAAGGGCAGAATACATGACAGCTTTCTCCATTGCCTT
This sequence comes from Anseranas semipalmata, assembly GCA_013399115.1. Lineage (NCBI taxonomy): Eukaryota > Metazoa > Chordata > Aves > Anseriformes > Anseranatidae > Anseranas > Anseranas semipalmata. Next base: position 59,877 of record VXAA01003888.1, on the reverse strand, counting down.
GCACTTCAGTTATGTTTTAACCTGAGCAGTGGGGAAGCAATGGGGAATCCAGTTCAGCTTGTATATAATGATGGGCAGAGCTTCATGCCTCTGCCTACCACCCAGCAGATCCTGCACATCTTGCACAATCTCTTCATTGGGTTATATTGGATCGACCCAAGGGGCAACGCATCAGCAGATGTTTTCTTCCCATTTAAGCAATTTTTCAATACCCTGGCATTTTGGGGTGATTACAGCAACATTAGCCATATACTAGTGTACTTAGAGTCTTACATTTTTTGTAACTTTGATTTAGTCATTCTTTGTTGAAGTTTATTGACCTCTCCAGTTGTTTCCGTAAACAAATTATTAAAAAAATCAATGTCTTTATATGCATGTAGTAGTATGAAACTGTGATCAATGTGTGACATTCAGAAACTGTACTGTCTTGTAAAATATGTCCAAATGTCTACGGATTTTAAAGCAATGGTCCCTTACTACAGACTACAGAAATAAATAAAAAGGTATGGATAAAACCGAAGCCTTTATTTGCTCTGTTTCATGGTCATATTTGCTGGCCAAAAATATAACTACCATCAGCTGGCACTGAGCTTCTGCTTTAGCTCATTGCAGCTGACAGCAGGTTTAGACATATGTTATTTGCTCACGGATAAAGCCGTGATTCGGGAAAGCAGTGCCGAGCTTGACACCTCCTGTTTTAAGTCTGACGGATTCAGTGCACAAACCTGTGTGCTTCAGCCCTCACCCTGCATGGACAAAATCCACCCTCACCTCCCGTGGCTGTGGCTGGGCTGGGGGACTGGGGCATCTCCCAGCCCCGCGGGGTGCTGAGCTGTGCTGTGCAGCCCATGGCGAGATGCTCGTCACCTCCAAACACCAAGTGTCTTTGACTCGGCATCTCAGTGGTGAGAGCGTGCAGATGCAGAACCAGACACAGATGGGAGAACAGCCGAGGTTTGGAGACAAAGAGCTTTGGGTGTGAATAGTAGATAAACAGGCTGCTTTTGCAGCTACTTGAGGCAAAAACTTGGACTTTCTGATAGAGCCACTGCGCTTTTCTTCTCCATTACATTAAGCAGTGGGTTGGTTAAATTATGGAAGTCAGCAGAGCAAAAGTAATTTGAACTGCTCAGGAATATTTTCTTTGAGATGATTACATCTTTTTTTTTTTTTTTTTTTAATACTGGAATGCTGTTTGTATAAGAGTCCTCAAATCTTTAATCTGAACCCCCTGATTTATGGAGACATTCTGAGTTAACTCAAACTCTTTAATTTATGGCCATTTAAAAATGTACAAAGAACAAGTAAGCACATGTTTCTACACAGACTGACCATTTGTTTGTGTGGTTCTGCAATCCACACAACCTCGCAGAGTAACTGCACGCACAAATCAAATGGAAAAGACTAAGAAATACACAGTTACACATCTTATTTTATACAGCCACCACAGTTGCAAATGGAGACCAGAAAGTTAAATGCACAAGTGGACAAACCTCACAGAAGTACATGCATAGCCTTTTAATAGCATGTTTCTGCATTCACTTGTGTTCGTTTTCAGTTTAGTAAGATCTTTTTCAAAAAATCTAAATGATCTAAATGATCTAAATGAGTTGAGTTTCATAACAAGCAGTGACAATATCTAATAAGATTAAGGCACTGAACCTGAAGGGAAGTTTACAAATGAAGAACTAGAGAGTGGAGAAATTCCTACAACATATGTCTTCCTCTTCCACTTTCTACTAATGAGGGTTTTTTTGTTATTCGCCTGCCAGCCTGAGCATGCAAGCTCCTGAATTATAATCCAATATCTGTAATTATACTGTCCAAGGAGGTTTTCTCTATGAAGTGATTTACTTTATCAAGTAAATTAAAATAATGCCTATCATTTCCTCAGGCGTTGTGCTTCATTATTGTGTGACAAGTCTTCAGATATTAAATATTTTTGTCCTAGTTAAAGTACACTACAGAAATTATTCTTTGCTTTGTCTAGAGCTCCAGCCCACACCACTCCCAGCCCCTACCTGCATGTACTTCATGCCACACCAATGCCCTAGCAGCTTAAACTAAACCACAAGGCAGAAGCATCCCATGGAAAGCAGGTCCCTCCCTGGCCACGTAACCAGTGGCAGTTCAGCAGCAGTTGCTGCCTGCTCAGCGCTACCCTCAGCGTTACTTCAGGCACCAGCTGCCGAAAGCTACCATGGCCAGCAGCAGTAGATCTAATGCTCTCCCAACAACATCAAGTGTTTTCCAGACTTTACACAGATTAATGAAATGCAGCAGCTTTGTTACATTTCAGGTCTCCTCCATCTCCTCCAGCCCACTTCCTCAGGCAGCCTCTCCCCACTGGCTGCATCGGCAATAACCTCACTATCTCTTCCCCCCTGACCTGGGTGGATTTTCCTGTGATTTTTCTTATTTGTGCTAAACTAGGCAAGTTTTTTTTTCTTTCTGTGTTACATACAATCCTCTGATCCTATAAAAAAAAAAACACCATATCTGTTTAATGAAGGCTGTTTCTCTAAACACCCAGAGCAAGCCTACATCCTCCCCACACCGAGTCAGCCAATAAACCCAAAGGTTAATCAAACAAAACCATCTGGCGAGGGAGCGCGCACCCTGAGTCAGGGCCCCAGGGCTCCAGCAACCCCTTGGGCACCCATGGGACTCGTCCAGCTCTTCCCACCTCCGCTGGGGGCAGAGGGGCACAGAAGAGTAGCCCAGCTGCTGGGGCCCCCGTGCAGCTGATATCATGGACTGTGTAGTGCTCTACATCATACAATTGAGCACAAATATTAAATATGTACTATGAAAAGTTCTGTAAGTAAGTACATGCTGAGCTTTAGCCACAGGCTTTTTTTTTTTTTTTTTTGTATTATTTTTAATTCTCTCCTTAATAAGGCCAGTGGAGTTTTTTCTAGAGTTTAACTTGGCCAGCAGTGCTGGAAGCTGGGCTGCTGAAAATACAGATGATGCAGCATGGACCTCTCGCCCAGAGATGTCACTGCCTTCTCCAGGGACAGTTCTGTTCCCATGTAATACCACATTGTATCACTGAAACCAAGGAGGATATTTAGGCATTTCAGCTTGGATGAACATGAGGAAAGGTTCAGGTTTTCAATATTTTGATCATTTCAGAAAAGTCAGTAACAATTTAAATAATTTACAACGTTTTTGTAGGAAAATCTCTGCTTATAAAATATGGATTAGATTCTTCCATACTGTCTCTTTCTGCTTACTTACCTTCCTTCCTACTTTCCATAAAGCAATTGAGCTACTAAGAAATGCAACATCATTATTATTCAGCAAGCAAGAGCATTTAGAGGTAACTTTGCCCTAGAGTATCATCTGCAACCATCCAAGCAGAAGCTGAGACTAATGTGTCACAGCAATGAAAGTTTGTGGTTTCTGGTTAGAAACACAAGCACTGAGCATTAACCTTAGCTTTGGAAAAGAAGAGCAAATTTGCACAACATTGCATCACAAAATTTAATCCCTATATAATTTAACAAAGAACCCACATCTCTAATCTAAATGTAGGCTTACACTTTGCTATACCCAGTGGCATTTTGTAGTGTTGGCAGATATGTGGTTAACAACAATAGATACTAAAATTAATTGGTCTATGTGCTGAACAGAAAAAATATGAAATGTAAAACGCTATTTTCATGCCTTGATGATAATTAGTCTAAAAATGAACTGCACAGTGATGTAGCTTCTAGCATTCTCTGGAATGGTGGAGAGGCAAACACTAGGGGACATTCAGATGAGACTGATCCAGGCATGAGAAAGTGTAAGTTTAAGTTATTTAACAAAAATGAATTCCCATAGATGTTTGTGGTCTGGTTCTACTCTTTACAGGCAGATTTAAAAGCCAGATGATACAATAAATTAGAGACGTTATTTTCTGGATCATGAGAGACTGGCAAAGCCAAAATAAAACTTAAAAAATTAAGTCCCCAGAGTGCAGGAGTCTGAGGCAGAGCTTGTCAAAACACCTACTGCGCTACACAAACGCACACTTACCTTCCAAACCTTTGGTAACGCTTAGTGCTTGTGTGGCTACACAGAAACTGCTGCCTTTCGTTGCTGTGCCCCCGGCACAGGCCACACGATGTGGGTGACGCCAGGCGTTCAGCTGAGCCGTCGAGGAAGGTAACTGCACCGAGGCAAGGAGAAGAGCGGGGCGCCGGGTTGGGCACCCCACCTGGCAGCCCAGGGCTGCGGGCAGCGTTACGCAGGAAGCAAAGCCCCAGAGCGTGTCTCAAGGCTTGGGAAGGTGGCCTCTTCCCAAACCTTTGTGGCAGATTTCCAGTGTTGTACAACAGTAATGAGGGTCTGGGAAAGACATGCCACTCCTGCTGCGGCCAGATCACTCATTTACATCGTTATGCAGATGTGCAATCTGCTCGCCGTTAGGCCCCAAGCGCTCCCCTGGGGCAGCCACAGGCCTGGTTCCACGCTGGGGCTGACAGCAGCTCTCGGGCCTCGGAGCAGCCGCGCACCGCCCGCCCCACTAATGGGAAGGCCAGGGTGTTCCTGCAGTGCTGATGGGCTCAAAGAGGCAGCTGAATGGATAAACAAATCACAGAACAAGACAACAAATTAGAACACATATAAACCCTTTGCTATTGGTATAAGGCGAAAATGATTCATTCCCCATGAACAGATTAGCCTGTAAGTTCTCCAGTGTAGCATTTCTTATACATCATCCCCAAAGAGCTGGTCCTGGGCAAGATAAGGAGAAGAAATCTTAGACTGATGTGCTACAGCAGCTACACCCAAGCTCCTAAATACAAGCTCGTGCCAAATAATGTGACCATCTCATTAACTCTTTTTTTTTTTTTATGATTAGTCATCAAAAGCCATGAAGCTGTTTGTTTGAAGGTAGCTATTAAGAGCTGTCTAATTGTATACAAAAGATTAGACCATTTTCCAAAGGTCTAATTGACCAGAAGAATCTGTGGTTTTCTCTATTTACTTGTTTTTCACATCAGCAGTATTGGTTTCCACTAACATTTTCTAGCAAACAAATACTTTTTGAGGCATTTTGGTACAGAGTAGGAAGACCAGCAGGGAAAAAAAGCAGACCATCAGCTGTTCCACTGGGAACCCAGCAAAAAGGAACAGTTGATTTCCTATTAACATAAATGAGCTCGTTAGTTGGGTTGACTTCAGACTGAGTTCAGCAGTTCAGAGCCTCTATTCAGGATATATAGAATTTATGTAACAAAAATTAAGAAAGTGAAGGAAGGATATTGCAAGCGCCTGTTTCCTGACAAAATGATTTTGGTATCCTGGTGCCAGGGTAGATGAATGGAAGCTGAGATAGGATATTGTGCTGACTGGACCATACCCTGAGCTGTAAGAAGATTTTATAGACATGCTGGAGCACTTAAAGAGGATTTCCAGGACAGCAAGTATCCCATACTGTGTTGCAGTTTTCTTAATATATGCCTATATCATGAGTAATCTGTGCAATTGATAATCTCATAATAAATTGATAATCTCAGAATAAACTTGCGGAACAGCATTTCTTGGACTTTGTGTAAAGCAAAAAAGCTTTAAGCACGGGTAGTCATTTCCACTACTGCTGCTATTATGAGCATCTAAGATGACTTGATGGCCTTGGCATAATGGTGAAGCCTGAGCTCTGGTCCTATATTTATCCCTGACCCTTTGTTCCTGAGCACTCCTCAGTGGGGAGGAAACATATCTATTTCATTAGAGTATTATGAGGAGTTATTTATTAACATTAGTTATTGATCTGAGAAGAAGAAATGTATAACGTATTCAGCAAGATAATTAAGAGTGCAATACCAGGTAGGAATATAGTTTTATGGGAAAAAAAAAAAAAGACCACAGTGATAAAGAATAAACAAAAATATGAGACTTTTGCCATATCTCATGCTATTCAGGAATTATTTTTTCTGACTTTATTCCCTAGCCCTTTTGGCAGATTTTCTGTCTCTTCCTCACACAATCTCTCTGTCTCAGCCTGCTCGCAGAACATCTACCCCTTTCCTTAGACAGACACCTTTCCCTCCTATAAATAGTGTGCCACAGTACACAGTGTGCAGCTCACCTGCAAAGCAGCACCACTACCGAGTGCAGAGCTGTATGGGAGTAGAAGATTGCTTTGACAGCAAATCAAGCACGTGAAAGTTGGCGAGCACAGCACAGCAGCCATGCCTTCCCACTGCTTTGCAGCCGCTCGGCACGGCCGCAGGCAGGGTGCAGTGGTCCTGCTCCATCCTAATGCGTGAGCAAGGAGATGACAAGGCAACAATTGCACAGGAAGACACATGCTGGCTATTTGCTGAAATTCAAGGTTTGGATTTTGCAATTTAAATAACACCCAGATGCACAAATGGGTAGGGCTGGGGTTTTGTTTCCCCTCCAGACACACATATCTGTTCAGAAGCCCCTGTTCAGAACAGTTTCCCTTACACAGGTGCTGTCCCAGCTGTTTTTGCATCCAGCTTCCCCCAGTGCTTGCTGAGAGCATGAATTGTGCTTTCTTTATCCTCTTCACGGTCTCTGCCCTCTGAGAGCCTGAGCATTTGCTGTGCCACCTCTCCCAGGAGGAGCATTACCCTGTATATGAGCAGCACCCTGTGGTCTTCCCATCACGGGGAGCCCGCAGAGCCCTGCCACACCAGGCACCCAGCATTGCCCACCTGGTCACGACCCACATTGGAGGCTGTGAACCACACCGCGACAGCCTCCTGGCTCCTGTCTGGGACCTGGGTGCTGCAAAAAGTTACAAACTGTCACAGATGAGCTATTTTACAGAAACTGAGGCCCAGAGGTGCTGGCTGCCCGCCTTCAGCTCACACTAATGCTCTCTGCTTCTTAAAATCAACTGCTGAGTGGCCAAACCAGGGATGCAAGTGACCCCAGAGACACAGGGTGTTTATGTCAGAAGGGGCTCCAGACTTCCAGCTCCCACGCTGCTGTCTCAAATATTAAACATCCTTTGGGGGTGGGGGGGCGACGACGACGGACTATTGGAATAATGAGCCTGCATTCTGGACATGTCTATCATCTCCTGTATTGTATTACCCATATTCTCTCTCTCTGCAGAGAAGAATCTCTCAAAAGCTTTGCAAACTTTTTTTTTTTTCAATATCAACCTCTGCCTGGAACAAGAATTTTCTCCACCATGGGTGAAAAAGCTGGGTGCCACTCTTTTCCTGGCTGTTACTCAAGGTATAAGATCCATATCCCTACCACAAACCATGCTGGGACTTCTAATTGGGTTTTCCTCCCACTGTAACTCCCTCTACCATCTGTTTCCCTTTTTCTCTCGGATGACACATCCCTCAGTCACCGAGCATTGCCACTGAGATGCCAACCAAACCCTGGAGAACCAGCCAGAGCAGCTCCTTCTCCCTTCCCCATGCCCCAGATCACCACCAGCTCAGCTCCAGGTGTGAGGTGGGATTCCAAACCACCTCGTTCCCATCTGGGGACAGCGAGGAGATCAGACGCCAGTGGCTTGATGTACTCCAGTCCGTGGTCCTGGCTGGGTTTTAACTCCAGCTTGGCAGTAGGGTGTTTCTGAAAACAAGGCAGGAACCCCAGTGTCTCTGAAGTCAGAAGCAAAACTTCCATTGGTTTCAGCGGGGCCAGGGTCCCACACTGGGTTTTTTAATAGCAGCAGAGCTGTTTAAGCTATGACACAACTGTTTTTTTTGCTTAGCTTGAAAACATCACTGTGCTTGCAGCAACCAGAACCTCCCCACGTGCCCAGTGCTAACGAAGGGCTCAGGAGCCTCTCTGCTGAGATAATTGGTTGCCCCAGGCTTCAGTAGGATCTGGCCACTGCTTTACACTGCTGCATCTAAGGAGATTACTAAATTGTCAGCAATGTGGCTACTTCTTCTGGCCTCCTTCCAGAACCCCAGTCATGTTGGAGTTGAGCTACTGCAAATGAAAATACATTAGAATTTTAAATCTGTGCATAAATGATGCCTGCTCATTGGGAATCTTGAAGTTAATGTTGCCTGCAGCTATTACTAGTGTTTTCAGAAATAATTCATTAGCTGCAAAAATCTTCCTTCATGTCTTGGGAGATGAAATGAAAAAATTAGCTATTTTACTTTTCTTGTTAATTCCTTCCTTTCAGTCACTGCCTTCTTCAGCACCACCCCCACCCTTTTTTCAGGTTGCAAAGTCATGACATGACATCTTAAAGACAGAGCCCATGGAGACACATTTCAGGTGAGTTTTGGCCGGGTACCATCAGATGGTACCTTCCACTAGTTCCCGCAGTAATACTTTACTCACATATGGGCTTTTTTCCTGACATTTCTTGAAATGTCAGTCCTGACCTCACAGAGGAGCAGTAGCTAAATGGCAGTGGTGGCCTCTGGCTGCCAGAGGCATGCTCACCATAGCTCAGAGGCTGCCCACAGAAAGGCTGGTTGGGTCAGCCGCTCCATTCTGCTAAAGCCAACGTAGAGCCCCCTGATACATAGCCCAGCACTAAGCCACAGGGGACTGGCGTAGAGAGACTTCTTTTACCTGCAGTAACTCTAATAACTCCATTTTTCATAGAGTGAGGAAGACCAAGGAAAATTACTTTCTTTCTGCACTTCAGTTCCTCTGCTTTTGATCCCAAAAGAAAAGAATCACAAGTAAATAAATGATAGAGGGAGAGAGGAGCTCTGTAGCATTTCAAAGAAAATACAGCAAGGGTTGAAGTCAAGTTCTATTGGTTATTCCACCAAAAATGTTTTGGTCAACCTCACGATGCCTGAGGAATGTGAAACTAAATTTCTTGCAATTTCAGGACCCTTGCAGCCCTTTCTGAAAGCCTTGAAGAGCACCAAAGAGCAGCAACTGTACTGGGCTAAATCTGAGCTACCCAGCCTGCTTGCTGTGAGCCTGGATGAAGCCCCCAGTTTCTGCATAGAAGGGACACAGCCGCCTGAAGCCATCCCTCTCCTAGCAAGAGAGGGAAACCACTGTGTTGAGACCAACAAAGAGTGCATGTTTTCACCCAGCTGCCTCTCTCTTGCATGTCTCAGCTTTGCTGACAAATTCAAGGAACAGCCTTTCTCCCAGGACATGGAGTTGCTTTAATATCTAAGAAAAGCAAGACAAAGACATGAGTGATTTTAGCTTATTGTCCTGGAGAGCACGTGGTTGAGCCACTCATCCCCAGCAAAAATAACACAATTGATGCCATCTGCAGACAGCATCGTGCGCTGCTTTGTGCACCCATCTGATCTCCATCTCGGGGCCAGGGCAGGGGAACAGACCTGGCAAGGACAAGAGCCTCTGCTCTTTGGTGGGTGCCCACCCGTGTGCTGGGGTGCTGCCCAGCCCACCCTGTTCCCAGCCCAGCTCTGCGCACTGCCTCGTGCTCCCATTTCTCCCTCCGGACTCGGCGGCTGTGTCAGGTGGCATCAGGAAGGGAACTCATTTTTTCTCCTTAGCGATTTGACACTTAAATTAGATTGGGTTCAATTGTCGGGCCATTACCACCTGTGCTAATGGCCAAAATTGCTTTCAAAGATAGACTGCAGTGTTTTGAATTTGGAAAAAGATTGCTGTCCCTTTTAATTACATTTTCCGTCCATAATGAGACAATTATAAGCATTTCAATAGCTCCCAGTCATCAGCCTTCCACTGTATGAGAGTGCAGTAGAAAAAGGCTGCTCCACCTCCCCGCTTCTCTTTCCCCTCCCACCCACTAATTTCTTTGAGCAATTCACAAGCGTGTCATGTATATTCGTCTCTGTTCTGGCAGAGATCCTAGCAGCACTTGACTTGCCCAGAGCTTCCTCATGTATCCATTGCACTGTTCCAGCTGCTGCACTGGAGGACCAAACTCCAGTTTCAGTTACCTTCAGAGGGCAGCACTTGCGTAAAGAACAGCAGCATCCCACCCACTCACCCCCCTTTTTCACTTAAACTACATATATTTACCAATCGGGACTGTTTGTGGGCTTTTGAAATCAAAGATTTCATTCATATGTATAGAGGGAGAGAGGGAGAATATTGTCTCAGAAGTAAAATACTGTGGGAACACAGAAGCTGCCATGCCGGAGCAACACCAGGCTATATGCCCCAATGGTCTTCTCACAAAGGTCAGTAACTTCAGCGTTAGAAACTAGATTGGAACTGTTAGCTCAGGTTGATGCTCCGTGGTTTCTGAGCACTGGTGGGTTGATTCCTGCCAGCTAGAAATCCTTTCGGCTCTTGAAACCTGAGCCCCTCAATCCCAAGCAGCATCAAATGTTGTTATTGTAAGTCTGCATAGCACAGCCAATAAATACTGCATTTAACATACCAATGTAATGAAGTACAAGTCTCTGGTCAAGACGGAAAGTTTATTTACGGCAATATAAAAATATTACCATTAATCTAGGGTTCTGGTACCCTACAAAACAGAATTCTGGAGAGCAGCCATTATTAGCAGGACAAACTTAAAAGCCTCCCCAAACACTAGCTGCATGTGTGCGCTATCTCTGCGCAGAGTCAGAAGGCATCTTAAATGACCAATGAAAACGCTCCCGATTCCCATGGGTCTGCCTCAAAGATCACAGTTACTCAGGCCCAGTTGAATGCATGGGGATGTGCGTGTTTTCTATATGTCCATTCACAAAGCCTCTGCAGAAAGATGGAGAAATTCAAAGGAGAGGGAGAGTTTCAGGTGCAAATCTGTAATAAGAAGCATTATTAACCTGGAGAGACATAAGAACCTCAAAGAGCAAGAGCTGACCAGGGTCTTCCCTGTGTCAGGCCAAAGACTGAGCTCCTTTCCTCAGCCCTAGGGTCTCCAAAGGCTTAACAAGCCCTTGCAACATCTTAGCAGAACCTTGACTTGTCCCCAGCTGCCCCAGGATCTTACAGCACCTCGCTGGTGGTGGGCACAGCAGGACTTCTCCCACCTGAGAGTGCAAAGGTGAAGGTAAATACTTCTCAGCTGGGTGCTACCAGCTCCTTTGGAGCTGGAATATATCAAAGTAGTGAGGACTGCAGCTGTCTGGTTACAGCCCCGCATCCAGGCACGGAGGAAAGAGAAACCCTTCTAGGAAAGCAGCTACACTGAACAGCGGGACCTGCAAAGGGGGACGAGATTGGAGCAGGAAAACAGGGTAAACATGGCATACATAAATGTGTATATTACAGTATCTAAAGCAAGAGAATGAGACCAGGTGCCAAGCATGAGAAGGATGGTGCAGCCCTCGCTGCCATGCTGCAGAGCCCCCCTCAACCCACGTGGGAGAGGCACGGTTGGTGTGTCCATGAGCATGCCAGCACTTGGGACTTCTCCACTGAGACACTCTGGATGAGCATGCCTGGCTTCGTGATGCAGAGAGTCTGGGGAACAAAGAGCTGGGACGCCGAGAAACAATGAATTTCCAACCAGCTGACACAGATTGGCACTGGGAGCTTCAAACCAAGATCACCTCCTTTACATTTCTTTTTTTGTACAGCTTCTAGAAAATAAGTCTGAAAAGATTTGCTAAGGTTCAGAGCTTCCCAGCTACAGCTCTGACGTGCTGACAGAAACTGCATGTTAAAGAGTTTCCATCAAAAAGCCCAAGTGGTGGGGCCAAGACAGTTGTGCAAAACTTTTAACAATACCCTGTCCTTGGGGAAACTTCACTCTGAGCCAGCTAGATGCAGCACTTACCATCTACCCAGGTCAACATGAATCATCATTGTCTGATTAAAGATGATCTTCCCAGCACTTTTCTGCCTCAACTGTGCTGTTTTGACTTAGTAGTTCAAGAGCTGTCACTTTAATTATAAGAACGAGTGCTGATGCAGAGCACCAGCAGTAGCAGCAACAACAACAACAAAAATTACAAATCTCCAACTCATAAAAACAGAGCTTTAATGAGATTAGTGGAGACAGCTGGAAGAGATTGCACGTTGTATACACAGGATGAAATGAGCATGCTGCTTGCATCCTGAGTATCTTGCTGAGGGACTCTGATCCCTTCACAAAAATGACAAAGTTTATAACCCCTCTTATAACTCCCCAGCTGAAAAGATGGAATGGGGAGGAGAAGAGCTGCAGCCTCGGAGGCACGGAGGAGCCAGGAGCTGAACTGGGACTCAGGGTCCAGCTCTCAGCTCTGCCATAGCCAGGAACACTCATCGGGCATCAAAGTGGTGAGGCAGCTGTCAAATTGTTGATATTTCCAGCTAAGGCAGCAGATAGCTATAATCAAGATTTGCTACTCAAAATTTTGGGGGCAGGAGTTGTTCTTTTCAATGAAAATGGCTTTTTCCTAGAAATAAACTTTAAATCTCCATTTATCCTTCAAATTGTTCGTGCTTTTAATAAAGACTTCACAGACTCCAAAGTTCCCCAGTTTGTGTAATACCTTTCAAGTTGACCCAAACTTGTGCATTCAGGTTGAAGAAAAAGAAAAGAAAAGAAAAGAAAAACTAAAAGAAAAACAAAACAAAACAACAAAGCATTGGTTTTGGGAATTGCATTTAGCAGGAAATGAAAAACATTAATTCTCACCAACCGTTCTCACTTAGAAGTGTCCTCAACTGCTTCTATCCAGTCCTACTTCCTAAAAAAGAGGTGAGAAACAGAAATGCTCAGTTTCCCCCCACAAAGCTCTTGGCTTTCATAGCCCACCTCTTGTTAGGACCATGACTTGTTTTACAATTGTGTGATTCCTGCAACTTCAGGCAGCGAGCACCCAAACAAAACAGCTACCTAGGGACTCCACAGCTAAACCATTACCTGAGTGAATGAACTGGAGAAAAAAAAAAACAACAGGGTCCCTTGCAGCAGTGGAGGCAGCAATGGGTTTGTGATGACGGGAACAGGAGTAGCAGCTCAATAACAGGGCTTTTAAACCCTCTGCACTTTTGGGATAAATCCCAAAGCAATTTATAATCCAGACATCATATTCTCCCAATCTTATTTACTAAAGCAATAAGAAATTGCACTTCCCATGGCACCCTGGGCATGTTATTATACTATGTAATTTCCTTCTGCAAAAACCCAATTAACTGTACATGCCTGTACCCATTCTGCCAACTATATCATTTTATAATTTCAGAACAACAGTGCAAACTGCCGGGGAGTTATCAGTAAGAACTGCTCTGCAATAATTAATAGACGCAAAGATTAAAAAAAGGAGTAAAATAGCCACACAGATTAACACAGTCAATTATAACGGAGCTATCTACAGGCCCAGGATGTTGTTTAAAAGTAATTTGCTTATTAACCTTTACCATCCCACCCACTATGACAGAGGTCAGGATGGAGACTGAACATGAGCTGATTCGAGAACTGTTTCGGATTTCCATCCCTATGTTCTTAAGGGGCTGGGATCTGAGTGCAAGCACTCAGTTTGGGAATCTTAAATCATCTCTGAGCCTTCTCCCATTCACTTCTGATCAACAGGTGATGGAGTCACATTGACAAAAACCTTCCATAATTGACGTTTCTCTCTTATCCTAGGCACATAAAGCTTTTTGTGGATCTGGCCATTTTATATCCTTCCAGACTCCTTGTGAATCCAGGGTGGACAGTATTGACCTCACTGTGCAGGTGTCTCTATGCCTAAAAGGTGACAACCTTTGGAATTCCAGCCTGGGAGAGCACTGACCTCCACTGGATTCCTGCCAGCACAACGCTGGGCTGCTCAAAGCATTGAAGACAATGACATGTTCAGCTTTAACCGATTTGCTTCAAAGCCTTTGGGCACCTTTGGAAAATCCACTCCCACTCAATTGCTCTAAGCCATTTAGATTCTTCTGAGAACAGCGGGATTTGGTCTAAAATGGAAGTACATAGCAGAACATAGACCATGAAAGAAGAAACTTCTCCATTCTAGAAACCTCTGCAACTAATAAGGATTTTGACCATCTACTTGTCATACTGATTCTACATGACTTTTTTCCTCCTTGATTTCAGGTAAAGAACTGCTTCTCCTAATCATCTCCCCTCAAGCTTCTCTCAGAGACCCCCAAACACACTGAAGTGATAGGCTTTTTCATCAGATCCCGAAGACAGCAAATGAGAAGCCAGCCTGAGAGACAGACAAACGAGGGGCCTCTTGTGCAGCAATCTCTGTCTTGCCCGTGAACTACGACTGCTTTGCCTTCCAGCACCAGAGAAGCTGCTGAGCGTGTGCACTGCATTGCAGTTTGGCCCAAGGATGTGCCTTTGTGGAGAGGGTTAAAAGATTTGTGTGGTTTTAAAGAAACCTAAACCTATCACACATCCCTGCATGTGAGGTTACTTTCCAGACTGAAGACAGAGAAAACTGGTTTTGCATAACCATGAGCTAGAAGGAGAACTCTGTATTTACACTGCATCTATTCACTTCTTAGCACAGGTACACAGGACTGAATAAATCCTTTGCAGGCATACAGACTATATAAAAAAAAATGGATGATCACAATCCTGGAAAATGCATTTGCTTAATTGTATGGCTTCCAAATTTCCCAATGAAGGACTTCAATACACTCATTAAGCCATTTTTACTGAAATGTGCTACCATAAAGCAAACATATTTGCCATTGCATTTGCACAATTACAGCTGTTTAATAAACCATTCCCAATACTTAAATGTAGCAACCAACCTGTATTGTTGTTTTGGAAGCCATTTCTGGCTGTTTGAAATGCTGGATGGAAACGCATTTGGAGATGCACAATATTATAGTGCAATTCTCGTGCTACCTATTAGCAGAGCAGTTCCTCCCCCTGCTCCTGCCCTCCCCTGCCTGCCTGTTTCGGCAGGTGCCCTTCCCACAGAGTCCTGTGACTCGGTGCCGCGCAGCGAAGCTCGGGGCTCACATGGCTGTTCCGTGGTGAGGAACCTTGAACCCTGCTTCTGCCCTCATGCTCCCTTCTCTTCCAAGGAGGTGACATGCAGGTCTGCTGGGACTGCACTGCTTTCTTCAAACTCCAGCTCAGGGCAGCTGCATTGCACCACGACATGTCAATCTGCCATCATTTTTACATTAGGAACACCAATTACTGACTCCAGTTATGGTAAACATTCCCCTTTCTCTGACACCCACAACCATATCAGTTTTATTGTGCTTTGTTTTTTAATTGTCATCTCTGTTTCCAGGAAACCTCCATGATCCACCATTAATACTGCAATTCTGAATGTAAAAAAAAAAAAAATCTTAATGGAGCTGAATGAATTCTCAACCCCAAAGCTCCCATCTGCCATCAGTCTGTTTGTGTTATGACACAGAAATTAAGCCACACAGCTGGCATGCTAAAGAAATATCCACAAGGGCCCTGTGAGCCTGCATCCAAGGTTTGGTTATGATTTCACACAGGTAGGACCATCAGTCATGAGGAATATTATCAAACTATTTGAAGAAAAAAAAAAAAAGGAAAGAAAAGCTCACCCATGTTATACAACACACAAAATCTCACCTACTCCTGAAACACTGCTATCACGATAGGAGCCACAGGAGACTCCACTGCACAGCCAGGCAGGGGCAGGCTCGGGAAGGATGCCCTACACCACCCAGGGCTCACACACAGCCTTTCCTCTGCCGCTTTCAGCCTCTCAGACAGTGGGCATACCCGCTGGATCCGCCTTCCGCTGAGCCTGCTACTGACTTGCAGGCTACATGCGTGATGAGAAGCGCACAGTAAATTCTGCCCATACGCTATGGATTAAGGGTAATATAAATACTGGAGACCACCTAACCTCCCAGTCGAACGAGCGCAGTTAACCACCTCCTGTCCCGAGCAGCTCCGCGGGAAGGGGGTGCGCAGCGTGCAAAGGCAGCAGGCAGCAGCTTCGTCCTCTGCCTCGCCACCAGCCGGGGCTGTGTGTGTGGGAAATACACAGCTAGCAAACGGGGAGCTGTGCTGCTGTTGGTAGCTTCATATACAGTCAGGTCTACCAACATAGGCAGTCCTGTTAAAGACAAAGGAACTGCTTTTAAGAGTAGCTAGAAATTCCTGTGAATTTCAAGGCCCTGCTCATTAACGTTGAGACCTTCAAAAATGAAGAATGGGCGCAGAGCTATTGGATTATTAAAGTGATGAGAATGGAATAACAATGCAAGGGTGAGCATTGTTTTACAGGACACAGAATTGATCTGCCTATGTGTTCTCCAAGTACACAGCAATTTCAAGGAAAACGGTCATATAAGGAAATGGTGTAAGTGGGTAATGAAGACACAGTGACGCACACAGGGGCACTGCTAGGGCTGCCTGTGCTACCATATATACTTACTTTTCTGTTTTGACGTTTTCTGTTTGATGGTAAAAGCTTAACCAGTTTTTGGAAGCCAAGATGTTTATGTTCACCAAGTCCTGCAGCTCCCACTCCACTCTTCCATGGCAGAAGGTGGAAATTTTGCAGATTCTTTTCCATGCCTTTTTTTCTGCCTTTTTCTTACCAAACTGTGCCTCACACGCTGGTAGGCTGCCAGGGAGGTTTGCTCTGGCCTGCCAGGAACTCTGCACCCCTGGCAGGGCAGAGGGGCGGCTTCACGTGTCCTACCAGCAACCAGGCATCTCTGAACACAAGAAGCAGCAGCAGCAGCGACTTACATCAGAAGTGCAATTATTTCACAGACCCTTGCTGGTAGCAGCCAGATGACCATAAAGGGCCATTTTGTGCCAGCAGTTTGACAGACACTCAAACAGCATGGAACATTGCAACTCGTTTTGGCAACCTCCCAGATGGTTATAACTTCATTTCCAGGGGAACAAATTCCTGCGTAAAGCCCTGATATTCCCCCCAGAGCCCAGAAAGCTCTCCCTTTCTCCCAACATAGTTTGTTTCCTTGTTAAAGATGAGAAGAGGCAGCCTTACGCTGCACTTGTCCCCTGACATACAAGTATGTCACCCTGGGCGGTGGCTGGGCTCTGCAGGCTCATAGGCACGTGCTTGCGTCCTTTTGGGTTGTCTGTCAGACCTCAGTACACTGTGTAGCTAAGACTTTCCATTCTACCCAGCATAATAAACAGCGGTGCTTTTCTTGGAAATACTTAATCTTTTTTGCTCTTTTAGAAAAATGAATGACTTATGACTTTGTTCCTAAATTGGGCAGATAACATTAATATTCAGAGTGCAGCATGCAGAGGAGCTCAGCACACATACCCATGTACCTGACAGGATTCACCCTTAAACAGACAAATGGAGGAAGAAAAGGCAGGCAGGACGCAAGCTCCATGGCTTTTACAACCCCTTGTGACCAGCTCTTCCCACCTGTGATTACAGGCTATTTTCATACTGCTGTGCTCAAATGAGCACAGTCAATGCCCGCAGCAGGGAGCTGAGCAGGAGAAGTGGGAGAAGTAACTCATGGGCCTCACAATTGTGCCTGAGCATCATTTGTGAAACTACTCAACTCATTTATCTCCTTGAATTGAAATGGAGCCCTAAGCCACCCTTCTTGTTAAAGCATTTCAGAGATCTGTTTCCATGTTGCATCCAGCTGCTAGACAGAGTTAAAACAGAGAGACAAAAAATAATAATAATAAAAATAACAGCATCCTGTTGTCACACCAGAGAAACCCAGAGTTTCTCCAGCTAGTATCCTTCTAACACAATTGACAATTGTTTCCTGGAAATGCTCTCCCACATCAGACCACTTGTCCCAGCACCCATGATGCAGAAATGGGTCACAGGCTCTGCTTTGGAGAGCCCACAACAGACGCTGACCCACCTGCACTTCAAGGGGAAGATGTCCAGCTGTGCTCTGTGCTCTCCAACACAAGCTCTGAGTGTTCACAGATCAGCCTTAGCTCATGGATGAGCAGCAAAGCACAGGATTAGATGAGCCAGGGCAGCATCAGCTTTCACTGCCAGCAGAATGGGCTGAGCAACTCTTGTTTTTCAGACAGCTTCTGCTCCACCTGTAAAGGGTTAATAGATGAAGTAGGGCACAAGGAATAAACCAGGATTTGGCTCATTGCTCTGAGGACTGGTATGGAAGTGGAGGAAGGTTAAAGCCCATTAGCGCTGGCATCTCCCTACAACATCCTTTCAGTAATTCAAAAGCACACAGCTATTGGTACAGAGAGGCTAGGACAGACCTCAAGTAACACGAGCACAGAGCACATCAACTAACAGCAAGAAAACAGCGCAGAGAAACAGCTGAGCTGAGCTCTGCACAGATCTCAGCATGGGGGCAGCTCTTCAGCCTGAGGATGAGGGAATGGTGATAAAAGTGCCCCATTTCCAGCATGGACCAAGGTGTGGAACTCATGGCTTCGGGAGAGTGTGGGGTCAGATACTGTGCGCAAACTTATGAAAAAAGGGCAATGTCGTGATATTTATCAGCAGATGTGCACAAATTGCACCATGGTTCCAGCTTTCTCCCTTTCCAATATCCATCTAACACGTTTACAAGATGAAGCCAAGCACATCCCGCCCTGAATGCGCAGCTAGGTCCCATTAATGTCACAGTGAGTTGTGTACGTCCTTCACAGGAGGAGAGCAACTGTGGGTACCACAGACCAGCAGCCTGGAGGCCCTGCACATCCTTGTGGATTTAAAAAGGTGGTGTGGTGACTCACAGAATACATAGAACAGCCTTTAAAAGTGAACGCATTTCACCCAACTTGAAATGGGAGAACCAGTGTTTAAAAAAAAAAAAAAAAAAAGCAAACAAAAGAAACCACCCTCTTGCTAATATTTTGTTTTGTGGTTTGGAGCTGCAGCAGATATTTACAGAACAGAATAATCTCTGCTGGTTCAGAATCTCCTCTCCTTTCTCACCTCTACTCCTCCACTTGCAGTATCACAACCATCACCAAGTAACTAACGTAACTGGAAAGGACTTTGGAAGAACTTCCTCCAAAATAATAAAAAATAAACAAAAAATAAAGAGGAGGAGCCAGTGATCTTAATATTTAACTATTCAAAATATTCAAAATGAAGGATTAAAAAAAGCTTTGAAAAGCTAAAGACAACAGTCTCGTTTATGGAAAAGTATTGCTAACTGCCACCATTCAAGCAGAATGTGCTCAACTACTCTGGCCACTGAGCAAAACTAAAAAACAACTTTAGAGCAAAAAGGATATTTAAGAAAATCATTTTTGTTGTTGTTGCTCTTTACCTTTGACTCCTGAGCTTTCTGGGCATGTTTTTCTATCTTTTTTTCCAAATGCACAAGGGCTTTTTACATTCAGATGACTGTCCCTCTCTCTCCATCCCAAGACAATGAGAGATTTCTCTGCAACTGAGAAAAATCAAGTGGTTTCTTCAATGGTCTTCTTAAATGGTTTGTAAAATGTCCTGGATTTTTGCTTGGTTTTTCATCATTAAAAATTGCAATCCCTCAGCTGGAGAGCAGAGGGAAATCTAGTAACATCATTAGAGCTTAATTGTCCTTTTACATAAATCCAGCTCACTGGTGCTTTGAATCTCTTTGCTCTTCCTTTCATCTGAAGCCAGGCTGGTGCCTAGCAGGTGAGCTGCACATGCACAACTGGCAGCTCCTGATCACTGGTGGCCAGCAGGATGATTTATGAGAGATGAGGACTAAGCTCCTGGCTTCGTGTGCTTGCCGTGGGAGATGTTCTCCTATTGATACCCAATGGTGAAAGGTTTTTGGCGTTGTCATGGGAACAGCTGTCATCCTCAGTGAACAACCTCTCCTCAATGTGAGGCTGCCTTTCTTGTTTATTGTACAAAGCCATTTTTCAGGAGTATTTTGCCTTGGGTTTCTAACAGTCTTATTTTTCCCCAAACCCAGGTTGTAGAAATTATGGAGATTATAATGATGGACAGTGATAAAGCCCCTAGAGGGAAACATGCAGGGCCCAGCATTTGTCTACACCGTGAGCTAATTTTCACTTGCCAGGAAAGTGATCTGATTGCTTCATTACCCTCTTCTACTTAAAAGGCTCACTCTTGCTCTCTGTCACACACACTTGCATCTTTCCTTCCTTCCCCCAGGAATTTAGTAATAGGATTTGTTTGTAGTTACCCGAGGTGCGGAGTTGAAGCCAGCACACTGCACTGCCCTTTTTAGGATGTGCTGATGCACTGAGACATTTGCAATGTCTTGTTTCATCAAGTGATGTAGCCTATGTAGATATAGCTGCTACAAGGGTCTCTCACTGGCTAATTCTTTCATGCTCCTGCACGTGTAGGCTACAGTGACAGAAGCAGAAGACTGGAAGTTCTACCATGCAACCATCAATGGCTCTTGTTAGGTCCTCGTGTTACTAGCTCTCAGGGATGAGGCAATAGCAAGGAAAACCCTGACCAGCAAGTCACTGACCATAGCAACAGACTATTTTATGCTTACTGATTTAGTATTGTGGCTGTATCACAAGCAGGACCCCCAAAAAAACACTATCGATTCTCTTCATAATGGTAGGAACAGCTTTCAGATATTTCAGACTTAGCCACATATGAACCTAGTTGTCCAAATAGCTGATCTTTGATTTAAGAATAGAACTGGAGGGGGAGGTATTGGAAAATAAATAATTTGGTCAATTCAAAATGTGTTTTTTTTTCCTCCAATATTTTCCCTGAAACAGAAACTTGAAAATAATGAAGGGTGGTTGGGGGAGAGAAGAGGGGTTGAAGGAAATATTTTGTTTGACTCAGATTGTTTCAATACAGAAATACAATTCCAAAATCAGAAATCAATACATTTCGCTTAGGAGGTATAAAAACATTTTACCACTCTAAATCCCCCTCTTTTCTCTGTGTCCATCTATGAAGACAAGTCATCAAAATGCATGAATTCAAAACAGTTTCAGTCAATTTAAAATGCATTTTAGTAAACTGACTGTGAACCTTAAATATATATACATATATAATCAAGCTCAGATTCTGTAGTAATCTGACCCAGAACATTATTTCTGAGCAGCCTATCCTCAAACTTCTCAACTTTCCATACCTTGCTCCACTCTCTTAAGAGACTTATTCTACAAACTTTCTACACATCAAATTTATACTGAAACCAGCTAGAGTTTCCTACAGTTTCTGCTGGAATAGAGCAAAGCATTACCAAAAGAATCTCTCTCAAAGCTCACTTATTTTTGAGACACTGAAGCAGGAGGGTAGTCTCCTACTCTCAACAAGGGTTGGGGTCAGGGAGGGTGTTTCACACCATTCACACATGGCAGGTGCCAATCACCATTTCCTAAAAGATTCACAACAAAATGGATTAACGTCAGGACTAAACATTTGACAGCAAGTACTATGACAATTTAACAGAAGTCTTATGCACAAATGTAGTAAAGTATTGATCAAGTACTCAATAAATGAAAGGGATTGCAATTAAGGTGCTTTAAGGTGCCACATCATTTCATTGATTATAATAAAAGCTTCTCCCACTTGACAATATCACATATAACTTTCCAATACAGACTTTTCCTACCTGATTGGTTCTGATATTATAAGAGAGGGGCACCAGGGTGAACACCACATTTGGAAGACTTATTTTTTTAAGCCTTATTACGCAGAAATTACATCCTTTATAGATTCAGTACTCAACTCTGAAAGCATCTGATAAGACCAGGGATTCACATTGTCAAAAGTTGAGTTGATTTTGAAAGTGAAAAATGCTTCCAACAGCAGGCTCCATTCTGCTACTGAAATGAGCGGCTGCCTCTGTCGGTTCCTGCGGCCCAATACGGGGCTTCTGCAGGATAAAGAAAACCTTCCAATGACTAAATGCTACTATAATTATACAACTCCAGCAAGAAAAAGAACTTGACTTCCAGTTTGGTAGACATTCCTCATTGCAAAAAAACAAAATGCTGCACTCCAGTTGTTTATTCATAAGCCTTTCCTCAGCGGATCACATCCCTCTGTTCACAAGCCAGCGAGTTTTCCTGAGCAGGCCACAAAGGCAGATTATGTCAGACAGTGAAGCACAAGCCTTTTTTTTTTGTTGTTAATCCTGTTACTCTGGGATGAGATCACCCCACTGTGAGTCATTAATTCACAGAGACAGCTTGTAACACACAATAAAAACCAGAGCCTTGTTCTAAAATCCCTACTGCACTGGCTAGGAGGCACCAAGCACTTTCAGGCCTCTCAGCACCATGCTACACATATCTCTATCCATCTCAAGCACTTATCCTCAGTGCCCTTTAGTATTTTCACGAAAAAAAACTCAACATAGACTCTCGGTGGGTTTCAAGACCCAAACCACAGGCCCAGACTAGAGTTGGACTTGAGCATTAAAACTTTCTTCTGGACCCACCCCCAGCCACTCAGCTGGGTTTTGACAAATTCAGTTACCTAGATGCTTGCCACTGCAGTGCTCTGCCACAAAGCACATGTCCTTTCTGTGCCTGCCCTTCAGGTTATAATTTTAAGTAGATTCAGAGCTATGTGTATGTTAAAAGAAATATATCCACTTCTGCATACTGGTCGGTCATGGTGCTCGACTTCCCTCTGTAAATCCTCAGTAGTTCTGGAGCTGGACAGCAGCCACTTCTTACCTGTTGGAGCACAGGAGTTGACAGCAAGATTGGCTGGAACAAATTATGCAGGTTCAGGCACTAAAGAGATGGCACTACACAGGTTAATCAATCTCACACTGGGAGAACATCTCCAGTCTCTTTTATTTCCATTTATAGAAAAATGTGAATATAAATCATCAGAATATAAAGAAAATATTGCAAATATTTTCCAGTAAAAAATACAAGGCTACAGCTAGCCCCTCTAGGTACAGCTGGAATGACTTGCTATTTAGAGCTCCGGGACTGCACTGCATTTTGGGGCAACTCCAAGATGCTCCTTGAAACCTGAAGTCCAAGGACCCATTTATCCCTGGTACCTTCTATTCTCACCGATTTGAACAGGCTCATTTCTAAGTTTTTTCATTATCTCAGCAGCACAAGATCAACCCTCTGTAAGACTGAGGATCAATATGAATTGAGGATCAATATGAAATGATGAGACCGGGGGCAGGAGGAGGGAGGCGAAAACAAAAGGAAAAGATATACAAGCACAAGCATCCATGAAGAAATGCTATTGCCATGAAAAGGAGGCACTTGAGTTAATTCATTCTGCACTGTTGATTTTTTCAGTGAGACTTTAGAAAATAATCATTAAACTTGGGTTTATGCGGACTTTTTTGTCTGCTTTCTTATGTGAGGATGGGAGGGGGGGATGTTAAAGAAGACATCAGGGTCAGAAAGGCCTCTCTCAGGCAGAAGAGGCTACAGGAATGGATATACAGAAAGAGACTGGCATTTCACTGCCAGCCTGACTTCTCTGGAAATTGAGGAGTACACATGGACAGAGAGGATTCAGAATGACCCAGTGCAGACAGCAACCTCTTGAAATTAAGCAGCATAGCCTCTGACATGGAGAACTCATTGTTTTGGCTGTGGTTACTACTGCTACCATGTGTTTGTGCCAGACAAGTCATCACACCGCTCGCTTGCTGGGACTGTCGGGTTAGATGAACAAGAAGCTGTGAACAGAAGGACAGGAGCAAGTGTCCAGCTGGCGAATTCTCTTCCAGGTTCCCCTGCATTGAGGGTTCCCTACCGCCTGCCAGTGCAACAGCTGATTCCTGAAACACAAGCATGAGAGGGAGAAAGTTAACATACTGCACTCCTGCTGCAAGAATTCACTTGTACAAGCAGGGCTTAAATGACCAAGTACGTCCCATTTAGTTTGCTAACATCAGTTTTTGCTCCGTAGACCCAATTCTCCCTTTCTACTGCTGTAAAGAAGCAGCAGGCACAGTGACACCCACAGGATTACAGTAGTGTGAAGCAGAGCCACAATCAGTCCTCACAGAACACTGGACTGGAAGAAGCCAGAGCAGCACATACTGCAGATGTTAAGTCCAAAAGGATTCACAGAAACATTCCTGCAAGGTGTCCATTATTGCATGCAACAACTCACAAAATGCTCCCACACCCCCGTAACTCCTGTATTGAAACACTTGACAGTTGCAAAGTAGGCAAAATCTCTGCGTTCTTCTTTGTAACACCATGCTCCTCCTCAGCAGGCAGAGCTCTGTTGCCATCCATGGCCATCGAGATGCTGAGTGAGTACCTAGCACACAACTCACAGCACACGTCTGTGTGAGCAGGTGCAGGGACATGAGCATCTCTGTATAACCACGTTAGTGGAACATCTGCTGAAGTTTTCCTGCCTTGCTAAGAGTTGCACGGTAACATGGCTTCTTGATTGCAGCTGGCTGGAGGTACCAGACCTTCATTTGTTGGAACAAGGTTACTGACAGGTCTCTTAAGTAGAAGATGAAAAACAAACAAACAAAAAAACCCACAACACTTTTCTCCCAGGCGATCCATCAATACATTGACCAGAACTGAACAGAGAAATATACTATTAAAACAACCAAGCAGATCCACAGGCTATTTTTCACAATCAGTGGCTGCAGAAGAAATGTTCATGAAAGAGACACAGAAATTAAAATTTTGCCATAGCAAAGGTTCACTGCAGGCAGTAGCAGCACAGGCTTTGTTACAGATACTTACTCCCTCATAAGCACATAGACCTGGGCTTGAACAGGACACTTATAAAACCCATCTCCACAAGCAGCTGGAGTACAAGAAACAAGAAACACACAGTGTGTTCCTTCCCAGAATTTATCACTTAGTGGTTTAAGGGAATTCCTCACATCAGTGTGTGTCAGCCCTGTCCTTTGGAGAAGCACAAACACCACAATTTGATCAACTCTTGCCCTACGCAGAGGGCTGCCAGAAGAATAGCCCAACAGATCCCTAACTTCTGCTTGTTTTATAGTTCTGTGGAAACTGGAATTACTGCTGTAGCTCCACAAAGATAACTCTGCCCTTGGTTTAATGAGGTGTCATGCTCCAGAGCAGGGTTTTATGCATCACACATGGTTGGAAAAAGACTCACTGTATTTTTCGTCTGGCTTGAGGTCATTTCAAAATACCAGAATCTACACAGGGAGGACTAAGATCCCAGATAAGGCAGGCTGCAGACAGAGCAGTCCCATACCCTTCAAAACTCTGGGCTGCAGCTTTACCTTTAAAAGGCTTTACTCCTTAAACACATAAGCTAACCTTGCCAACTCCAGTCTTGCTGGTGAGGAAGGCAAATACCGACTTTGCTATAAATCAGGTCCATCCATCCTCTTTCTCTCCCCACCCCCAATAAGCACGGGCATAAACTACTGCAGTCTGGACATTTATGTGCTACAACCGCCACAGCTTGCTCCAGATGATGAAGAGCAGCTGATCCTCCTAGACAGGCTGAGTAACAATTTCACAGATGTCAAGTTTGCTGCTCTGTGCTTTATTTGTAGATCTTTCAGAAGATGATCCAAAAATGAACAGATCAATTTCCTGGCTCGATACTCTGTGTTGTTTATCTCATAACCTTCCATAAGAAAGGAGCCAATCCAAGCTATTGAATTATCCCAGCTATCCTCACCTGATGGCCACAGAGATCTGGCCATAAATCAAAGATTTTGGGAAGCCTCCTGAGCTTGCACTCATTTCACAACAGGGGTTAAAGTGAACTAGCATCTTCTACAGAGTGGGAGACAGGTGGAAGGCACAGATAACAAGCATCTCTCTTCAACTTGACGCATTTATAAGCCAGACTCCACTTAGACACAAGAAGATAATTAGGAAATACTCATCAAAATATACCAGCATCGCTGAGTTTATTTTAAACTCTGTCAGATGTTTTCCTTCCTGAGAGTCACTCTTGGAACAATATCTCAGGGAACTAAATGCTGGCACAAGCTGCCGAACTGACAGCGCGAGAGAAGCAAAGCGCAGGCACAGCGTGGGTGTGACAGAGCAGCAGCTGTGCATGCTTCCCCGCGCAGCCTCGGCCAGGAGCCCGACAGAGCCAGGCCAGCGCGATGGCACAGGCCAGCCGGCATAACCGCTGCTCGGAGGTCACCAGCAAACTGCCCACGGCTCCCCGGCAGGGTGAGCAGCAGAGTTACACAGGAGAAAATTCAAAATGAGGGTGAACCGAGTGTGCAGCCAGAGACTCGTGAGCAGATCTAGGCGTACTCACACATGCTGCATACTGTATCCTAGGCTCTGGCATCAGCTTTGGCCTCCCACCATCCTTTTTCTCAGGGCAGCAGCTGCCTTCCCATCTTCTTCCACTGTTCTTTCCAAGCATCACATTTACGCTCTCCACATCTGGCCAGCAAATCCCAGCCTGAACAGCTCCCCACACAACCCCCTCACAGCACTGCTCCATTCCAACACTGCAGGCTCAGATATGTCCACTCACTCTGACAGAAGGCAGAAGCCTTTTCACAGAGACTTCCCTCACCCCACTCAATAGCTGTACCCACCAAGAGTCCAATTTCTTCTCAAAGATCACGGAGGTCAGTTTCTTCCTCCATGTAACCTGATTAAAAAAGCATATTATTTCTGGAAACTAATTAGGGGATAGCTCTGTTCATATGAAGGATACCTGTATTAAGTACTTAGGATGTTGATATCACGTAAATCAAGCAAAGTATCCAGCCCTAGACAAGAATCTCCTTGATCCACCATTGTAGGGTCACATGGTGTTGAAGAGCACCAGACCATGGAGGTTAGCTAGTGGACATGTGGGGGTTAGCTACAAGATCCATGTGACATGGAAGGGAGGCTTCACATACACACGCAGGAGGAGGAAGCTGCAGACCAGACATCATTCACATTCCACCAGCCAGCTGCCCACTCATCTCTGACACAGCTGCCCAGCACTGCCAGTTCAAGGAAGCCTGAAGTGCATCTCCATTGTCTTTTGCAGATTTGAGCTCTGTCCACTGCTCAGGCCAGCCCACACCAGAGCTGCCTGTCCTGCAAGCTTACATTCCTACCCTGGTAATGAACTCAAGTGAACACACACAGTACCTCAGCTTGGCACACACACACAGAGAGCTCATACCTGCCCAGAAAATGCCACAGACATGACTTCATTTGATATTATAAGCATAACACTGGAGGGGTGAAAGCTTACTGTGTTAAAAGTTGTTTTTCCTGCTGGTTCTTACATGCCTGTAATGAAATGGACCCACCAATTTATCTTACAGACCTAGAACAAGTCTCTGGGAACAATTTCTAGGCTCTGCTCAATTCTAGTGGATTCAAACCAGCTGCTGAGACATGGGCCAACTCCTAGTTCACTGAAGTCAGTGAACCAGTCACCATCCACCCCAACTCCACTGTCAGTGCCCATCTCCAGCATTCAGCCTGCCAAGATGGATCAGATCATCATTCCTGAAGGACACAATCAGATTTTCTTTGTGCTCCTATTCCACGTATAGCGTTGTTCACCAGATAGTTAGATAAATGAAAATGCCCTCCTGTTTTTGCAGCCCTGTGAGGAAATGAATTCCTGAATATATTTTTTATTTTGCTTAATCTGATGTTCCTGTCTGGCTCCAGCATTTTAGTAAAATAACATTATTGTAAGCTTTTAAAATTATTTACATATTGAATACAAGAGGTTTTCCTGGCTACACCAGTTAGATTTTTTCCTTTTTACATAAAAGCCTTTTGGAACCTTTGTACATAACAAGCTGAGGCAAGGAAGGTAAAGAATCTTATATGACTTCCTCTTACTAAAAGCCTGAGATAAACCCTGATAAAAGAACCATTATTGGCAGTCCTGCTAGTGCAATAATTTGTGTGCTTAAAGCCTAATAAACCTAGTTTAGAGTTCCTAATTCAAATGAACATGCTTATTTCAACTTTTATATATGTTTTAAAAATACCCCTCCCTACCACTGACAGGCAATGACTTTCCTAGCCAAGGCTGTTTTGCTGTTTCTTAGGATGCTTTTAATAAACTAACTACAGGGTTAAATTCTAAGAGTATCAGGGTAAAAGCAATGCAGAAGCTGTGCCTCCAATGACCACAGCAGAGGCTTGGGAGCCAGGACTCCTCTGTTCCTGGCTCTGCCACAGATGTGTTTCACAGCTTCAAGCCATTCCCTTCATCTTCTCTAGAGTCTACCTAATCTGTACAACTTGGGTGGTCTCCATCAATTGCCCTAAAGCTTCTTCAGCTTTCCAGGGAAAGGATGCTGAAAGTGCAAAGAGTTAACAGTATTTCCATCCAACCTCAGGTGCCAGCACTTATCCCAAGACCCTAAGCCAGCTACCACTTACCAGAAATACTCGTAAAGGGTCACTTGTAGAAAAAAAATCCCCAGTGCTTAAAAATCACAAACAAATTTGGTTTTATTTGACATCTGACAGAACTATTAACCTTAGAGGCATGGTTGGAGTGTCTTTAAAACACCAACAAAAAAAGCCCCACAACTGTTCCACTTCAAAGTCAATGAGATTCAGCAGACTAAGTGCAGGGACTCCCACACTCCAGTCCTGGCTCTGCCACTGGTTTAATACGTGACCTTCACCAGGACATTTCATCTCTGCAAGAAAGTGATTAGAACATTTCCAGCATAACTCATGGTATGCAACAAGAATCACCACTTAATATATGTACAGTGCTCCAGAGAGCTGAGTGCAGCACATTATGAAACTGGGACAAGCAGATCAAGGGAGAACAAAAAATTCAACATGAAAAAAGAACCCCAAACTCTTACTTTTTGCTTCCGCTGCCATCCCCGTAGCAATGTTGACTCCTGGAGTCTAAAGCTGGGTGCTGACACTCCACGCAGACGGTGTGGCCCTCCCTGAGATACTGCATCCAGTGAGTGTACGAGTGGTGACTGTGCAAGCAGGCCTGCGTGATGGCCACAAGCTGGAATTCAACACAGTATCTGCAACCAAAATAATCAACTAGATTAGATTAATAATCTGGTTAGAGCCTTCCGCAGGACTGGAAGAGCCAGACTAAACTCAGCAACCACAGATCACCAATTAGAAACAAACAGACAAACAAAATCCAGCACACAAGGCTATGAAAAACAGAACATGTGGCATACCTGCATTCTGACAAGGTTAAATGGGGAATAAAGCTACTCTGTGATGCTTTCAACTGACATACCAAATAATAGCAGGTATTACCAACCTCCTTTACAAATGGAGATGCAGATTGGTCAAGCCAAAAACCAACAGGGCCAGGTCTTCTGATTCCAAGCCTGGTATCCCTTTGCTCAGCCATACTTCTCCATCATCTGCTCTCAATTATTTACAATGAGTTTTGTAGAGTGATTCACGACAGGAGCTAAGATTTGTTCTGTAAAGGTTTTCCCTGCAATGATCTCCCTCCTAAGAGAGGGTGAGGTTGTCGTGTCTCATTGCAAAGACTACCAGATTGACATGGCACTTCTGCCCTGCTCAGACTGCTCTGTGCTTCTGCTTTTAACCAAACCTGACAGGAAAGCTGAAAAGAACTGGCCTTGTTTGGAGGGGAAAACCAAGGAAGTTCGGTTATTGTCTATAAACACAGCAGAGAATTGGATTCCAGTCTAGACTGGTTGTGTATCAGTCATCATGGGGATTTCCAAACACCTTCCAGCAGCGCATTGAACCATGTGAGCAGTTTGCTTCCATCCCTTATCTGAGGGAAAGAGAGCAGGGACAAACATGTGTGCAGTACATCTGTGCCTACATTTTTGAATTTTACAGGAAAAAGGCTCAGCTAACAGTGTAGTGAGTGCAAGGGAGGCTCAGGGTGCACAGATGCTCTTTCCTTCAGACACTTAAGTGAAGGGAGTGGACGCACCCACACACTGTGGAAATACTTACATGCGCAACAGCATGTGGGGAGATAAATCAACAAGTGTTTGGCTACTTCATGCTGCAAGAGCAGCTCTGGGACACTGTACACGGCATTTACAGGAATGGCAGCTCTCCACAAGAAACAAGTAAACCATGAGGGACTACAATAAAATTCCATGGAGAATAACTAGCCTGGCAAAGCTGTGTGTGAGGGGTTACAGGATGAAAGATAACCTTTCACATCAGCACTGTGTCGCTGCAAGTAATGACCCCAACTGGGAAAGAAGAGGACTGGGAAGGTCAATGCCAGCCCCCATGTGTTTGGGGCACCAGCCTGGAGGCAGTTCTGCACACACAGAGACAGATGTGTCTCAGAAGGTAAAATACACCAGATAGTTTTCTGCACAATCCTGTCTGTACCTGTGCTGTGCAACGGTACTACAGAAGAAAACAGGCAGCATTACAGCCAAAAGGAGCTGAAACAGGAGGGGGAAGAGTTTCCCATGCAACAAGATAGCAGATTTTGTCCCCTTAGAATTTATTCCATTTACATAGAACAGGGCAAACAGCACCTGTTTCCACTTCTGTTACGAAGGCACCATCCCTCAGGTCAGCAGCTCTCAGCAACCCTACTGGGGGCTCAGCATTAACACTCAGAAGACAACAATAACTGTAACATATTTCTATTCCACGACACCCGTCTCCATTACACAGCTTAAGACTGAACCTCAGTGACATATCTAGACAGAAAAGAAACCCTGGATTAGGAACACTCTTCTCTCTCATAGCAGCTAGTAAGGACCAAGGGTCATGTAAGGCTGGTGTTACAAGTTTTCCAGTTGGTAGATGACTCTCTTAAGGAGGAAAGATATGTACTGTACTTACGCTGGTTAAAGAGGTAGCACAAAAGTTTCATCTCTGACAGGATTGCTGAACAGACACATCACACTCCAGTGTCCACAGTCAGACAGCACTAGCTCTTGCAGAGGGGCCACTGGTCCACCTATTTGACAATTCATCCCAGCAAAGTCTACTGCTTCTTAAACTGTGCAGTACATATACCATGTATACTTACAGTAAAGATGCATGTATAAATATTAAATATGGTCTGTGGCTAGGAATCTTTTCGAGAACCAGTCTAATTAATGACAGGCACGAGACTTTCAAAGGCTCCTTGCCAGACATCCTGCCATGAAGACAAGCACTGAGCACCCAAACTGGACACTGAGAAGAGCTGAAGTGACTGGTCTTTGGCTTACTGATCACACAATCTTAGCTCATGGCATCACTGCTGTTTAAGATCTGAATTTCAGTCTTGTACTGGCCTTACATCAAGGCAGACCCACAACTTTCAGGCTCACCGCAGATATTGCTGTTGCTCAGGGGAGAGCAACACCCTGCTCTAGTGAAGTGCCCTTGTCCTGGTGGGAAATGATGGTTCTTATCAGCAGGAAGCTGGGCCCTAAACTGCTACCAGGGAGATGGTCAAGGTAGAGTATGACTGTGTCCCTGTGCTGAGCCTCCAACTTACCCCACTCTTTCATTGCCATCAGCTGCAGCTCTTTTTTTCCTTGCTTTTCCAAACCCTCCTGTTGTTATTAATGCGGGGACTGCGTATATCAAAGAGAAAGAGTACATAGAGTAAGTGGCAATACCGCACTGAGGCTGTCAGTGTCTGCAAATCAGTGAAGACGGGCCTTTAATGTCACATGGTTTTATCTTTGGCAGGAGAGAAAACCAAATATAACCTTTTATTTTCATATTATCAGTGACCACCAACCATTTCATTGGAAAGAGAATCTGTATTGCTGCCATATTTTTGCCTGAGTAGAGCAAGACTTCTTATCAGGCACTCCCAAAAGACAGAGTGGGGAGGCAATATTCACTTAATACCAACTCTCAACAGGTTTGAAAAAGCCAGTTGTAGCTAAAATCCAGACTGGAGAGATTTTGACCCAAAAATAACAGTAAAAAATCACGAGCAGTTCTTTTAAAAATCAGTAAAAGTATGTCATGAAAAGTTGACCTAAGCAAACTCAAATCAGGCCTTTTCTCCAGAAACTAGCAGGAGGTTTCCTCTGCATACACTCTGCTCCAGTGCAGAGAAGTCATACCTTGCCTTTGATGGGTATTGCTCCTTCATGACTTTTTACAGATGACTCATTAAAAGAAAAAAAAAAGTGCTCAACACCCACTTCCAGAAGTTTTAAACCAGCATTAATCTACCAACTCTATCGAAATTGCCAGAGATTTACACTTGTATAAGTGAGATCACAACAGGTCTGTAATATTTCACTTTTGAAACACACCAGACCACAGTAAACGGCAGGCACTATTTTTAAATATTGTCCCAGGAAGGATATCTCTAAGCCCCTGTGTGAAGAGCTCAGTTCTCAGTTACACCAGACAGGCCCACAGCAAATCTGCTGGTGTCTGAAAACAACTCTTTTCAAACACAATAAAGACAGACCAAGTCTGCTGGCCCAAACAAGAGCCCTCCCCCTATTACCAAGACACTTACATTTTCAGTGGACTTACTCAGGGACTGTTTGCACTCTGTTCCTTGTTGAGTCCAGTACTCCACGCAGCCAGCCCTCTCCTCCAGAGGAGGGCATACCTCTCCTCCGTTCCTGGGCTCCTGGATGACATGCCTTCTGCGAACACGGTATGTTGTCTTGCAAGGCTCTGCACAGCCACTCCAGACACTCCACTGAGATACGACACAGGGGATAACTGGAAGGAGAGTAAGAAACAGGAGTGTGGAACGTTACAGAAATAAGGCAAGCAATGTGTCTTCTCCAGAAAAGACACTTTTTGACACAGCTATGTACAACCTTCCTTTTTTCACAACTGTCCAAAAGTTGTGCTGGGCAGTTCCCAGTAGCTCTGTCCCAGGAAGCCATCTGGCCAGAAGTTCCAGCCATCCAAGCTAGTCCAAGCTACATGGGGCCATCACCTCCCTCTAGCTACACTGCTGCAAGCCTCCAGTGCAAACTGGCATCTGCACTGAATGAACTGAGAAATTTTTAAATTAGACTAGGTCAAACTGAGTTGTAAGAGAAGAGGAGGATAAAGAGCAGGAGGGAAGGGAAGGTATTGTTAACCCTTCATGCACATAAGGCCTAAAAATCTCACTGATTTCTCTTGTCAGGTGTCACACATCAAATGACAACTAACCATGGAGTCTGGACCATCGCATGGCAGGCTGGAGTTGGGGGCAGAGTTCAAGAAGTAAAATACAATACTGATCTGGTGGGTCTGATACAACCACATAAAGTATCAGAAGTGGGTTTGGCATGTGTGCATTCACATTTTCCACTGACTGCAGCAAATACTACTTCTGCAAATATTTAGGCAGAAGTTGTGATTCCTGTCCTCCCTGAGCCTTTCATCTTCTTGGGTGGCACTTTCAACCAGCAAACGAAAGTTGGACTGAGCAGAAACCTGAGGTGTTCAAGTCTTACCAAGACTGAGTGAATGCAATGAGCCTTTCTCTGGCCACAGGAGAGCCGGGGGACGTCAGGGAGCATCACCTAGCTTCACTGTCCCTGCAACACTACTGAGAAACAACTGCGTGGTTGCTAAACTGTACATTTATTATTACAGTATAGGAAGATACCTGCCACACAACTGCCAAAACATTTCACTGCTTCTGTGTCCACTCTCCATCTGTGAACCACACCATCTGACCTGACCCAGCAGAAGGCAAAAGGAAACCAGTATTCCAGCCTTGGCTATTCTGGCATCTCTCTTGCTCCCAGCAGGACACTGGATGGCCTCCACAGTAACTGTGCCTGGCCAGCCCTTCTGCTCAGGAACTCCTGGCTGGTGTGAGTGGGAACACAGCCTCACATGCCTTTTATAATTAACTGCGTCTCACAATTCAATCTTCCTTGCCTGACTGAAAACAGTAACAGGAGCACATGGGTGCAGAGAAGCTGGGACTTCACTGTTTTGACTACATCCCTTCCTCCCTCATGTCTTCAGAAACCTTAGGAAGATCTTTCAAATGCTACTGCTTTTCTTCTTTGTCCAAAGGCACCATAAACAGCTTTTTAAACCTATGCAAAGATTAGGAATTAAATCAATTATCTGAGACATTTCATATATGCAGCAATGTACCACAAAAAAAGCCTGTGCATCAGCTTGTACGCAGCCCAACATTATAATCCTTTTGTGCATTATATTTATTTGGAATCTTCTGCTCTCTTCAGTTTCATTTGGCTTCAGATATTAATGTCTTTGCCCTAATATTTCGCATTAAAGTTAGTTTGATAAAGTAGCTCTGTAGTGATTGGACAAAAAGAAAACTACTGAAGCAAGGCCAGGCTACAAAGACAACACAAGTCAAAGCAGAGCTGGGTCCCCTACATCCAGCACAGATGGACCACAAGAAATATGGCAGCGGTATCGCACCACGCACAAAGTCCATCCGCAGGTCGCACCCGAGTGAGCAAGGATGCTGCCGTACCGCCGGAGTGCCACGGGACGGCACCGCCGAGCACCGTGTGACACCAGGGACACCGCAGGACTGGAGCAGTACCCGCCCTTTGCCATTTCCTCATAACGTGCAAGCACCTGCAAACACATTTCTCTTATTGCTCTTCTGTAACACAAACAGCACACGCGAGGGGTTCCTACTGACGCCGGCTATCCCAGCTGACTGCCGAAAGCAGGGGGATCCAGCAAGAACAGCCAGCAGGGCCGTGGCCAGGCTGCCTGCGGGCCCAGGGCCACCCACTGGGGCCGGGGTCAGGTGTCCGTGGGGTCCCCTGGGCATCGCTGTTGTCCTCGCCGCTCCAGGAGCTGGTGGCGGTCTCCTCGCTCATAACCTGTCTAAAGCACTTCGGAATGAACTTACTTCCTACCCATCTTCCAGCTCTCTCTTGAAAGGAAAAAGGCAATTGAATCACAGGAACATCTGCCTAAAGCAAAACTGCACAAAGGCACAGCTATGCAGGTTAAAAAAAAATAAAAGCCATTACGTGAGTGGATAAGACTTCTTAAGGATGCTGTTTGTGGGAACGGGATATGAGATTGCACCACTCGCTAAAATAACTTATCTCCTTAATTCACACCTGTACTTTACCGGCAGGTGTTTATGGAGGGAGTGCTGCGTGCAGACCCTGACGCTCAGCAGCAGGGGCACTGCGGGTGAGGCTTTCACCAGACCTAGTGCCGGTGCTCCTGCCACACGCTGCAGCTGTCAATGCTTTTCACGGGGATGCACAGATCAGTGTGAGCAGCAGACTTGATCCCACCCATAGTAATTCAGTCCCCATACGCAAAGGGATGGGGAGATTCTGGATCAGGAAACATCCCATTTCACGTTTCTGCCCTGCGCAAACCCATCAAGTCACTTAACCTCCTAGGGCCTCCATTCACCACTCTGAACAGCGGAGCAAATTCCTCCCTTCAGAGGTATTTTGAGGCTCCACTAACACTCCCAGCTCACCACGGCAGACGTGCCCATCCTTTACACCATCCCCACACGCGCCACATCCTGATGCCCCCCACCATCCCTGCCCACAGGACCCCAGCACCTCCAAGCCTGGGCGGGGGCCCTCCTGCAGCCGCCCCATGTCCCCACCTGCCCCTCTGNACACCTGGTGCGGGGCAGCCCCGGGGGGGGCGGGCACCGGCAGCGGCCCCACCAAGCCACTCACCTGGGCAGGCCTGGGCGTAGTCGTGGCAGCAGTCGAGGGTGTGCTCGCACGCCTGGTCGCAGTAGCAGGGCCCGTGGGAGCCGTCGGGCCGCCA